>CAMPDV010000047.1:600000-1148693 GCA_946699065.1 Loxodes magnus | reverse complement strand
TGGATATGTGTTAGTTTTAGTTTCTAATTTAATTACCTTTATTGGATTATCTTAAGATTATCATTCCTATTTTCAAGAAATGTAGTAAGAGTGATTGGAAAAACTGAAGACCAATTTCTCTTATGAATACTATATTGAAGATGAACTTTGTATGCAGAGCGTGGGCAGATGACCTTATACTCCTTTCATGTTCTGCTTAAAGGATGTAATAACTCATAGATTAATGCAAACAGAGTTTTTCAGTGAATTTTTCTGTAAAATTAACACTAGTAAATGTGAAGCAATACAATTTGTTTAAAAAAAAGGAAGAGCCAAAAAAAATCGAATTAAACTTAAAAATGGAAGGGTTAGCAAATCAAATAGAAGAATCAAGTGACATACCTTGGAGTCATAATACAAGAAAATGGTCTTTTGATCAATCGCTGTTAATAGAGAATTTAAACATATTTAGAATCGGTAAAGAAAAGCATTTATACTCTCAGCCGAGACAAGAATGTTATTCCCTGAACATTAAAAATGCTTTGTCTCATGTTTACTTTGTCTAAGGCGGAATACGGTGGAGAATTGGTTCCTTGAACTATAATGAGAGGCTCATAGTCTATGAAAGAGAAGATAAACAAAAGTATGAGTATAATTGCGAGGAAGGCTTTACAGTCGCCTATTTCTGTCTTTAATGAGTCCTGTCACATAGACTTTAACTGACCCCCTTTTGAGGCATACTAAGGCTAGTCGCTTTTTCCGTTTCTACTTTTAAATATGGAAAGAAGCTAGGATTTATCCGGAATCCGATATAGGAAGATTCTTTGAATGTAATTGAAACTAAAAATCTTTGTACTTTTAGTAAGTTAAAAGGATGTTTTAATATTACGGAATTAGCAATGACGACCGAAGCATGATTTCTAATTAACTTTCTTTTGAGAATTTTATTGAAGAAAAAATAAGAAACAAATTCTATTAAGAAGCAATTATACGATATAGAGACTTGCCCACTGCATAGATATTTAGAGAACAACTTGGAGGACTTTTTTAAATTTCCTGAAATAAATTACACTAAACTAAACAAAGAATATAAAAAAGAAATCATCTCAATCTTTAAATTACAAACTAATTCTTACAGTTTTCAATATGACTTACATATGCGTCATTATCCTGTAAAAAATTACCTCTGTAAATGTGGTGGAAAAGACACGTTTAGAAATATCTTCGAATGTATCTACTATTAGAACATAGTTAGAAATATCTCTGATAAATTTCCTGGAAAAAACTTGGAAAAACTAGTAACTTACGATTAACTCTACATAAGCTAGCAGTTCACTTCATATAAGTAAATGGATGGCAGATCTTCATATAAAAAATTTTCATAAGAATCTACGAAAAAAAAGAATTGAAATTGTAGAATAAAGCACAGATAATTGATTGGGAGCCCCCTAAAGAAGAACAATAAGAAAGCACAAGAAACAAAGGGAAAAAGTTGGGAAGATAGAAAGAACGATGGTTGAACTTATTGAACTTAATTAAAATGAAGTATCTGATTTATATCAGTAACTTCATTTCATTAACATTTTTATTAAAGTAATTTCTTCTTCTAGATTATCTTAAGTTACCTTTGTAAGAGATTTTATTTTAAAAAAAATAAAAAAATAATCAAAAATGATAAAAAGGGCAAATTAATTATAGAGAGAAAAGAAAAATTGTTCTAAGCTAAAAGGAAGGAAAAAACTTTTATTAAATGAGATAAAGCAAAACTTATATCATTATTTATTATATATTTCTTTTTAAAATTGATTCTTGCTTCTAGTCAACTGAGTAGGTAATCCGGTGCAGTCATGTCTGCATTGCAAGTACTCTTGCAATAGATGTCACCACAAAAAAGTAACGACGGGCCCCATTGTGTGATAAACCTTACTTGTTTGAGAGTTCTCTATATCGGTATGAGAGGTCGACTATAGGGAACCCGAAATCCAGATCTCAGAATTATCCTGATTCTACATGTTGCTATTCTGATCAGGAAATAGGAAAACGAAAAAATACATGATTGAAACTAAAATAATTATTACTTAGAAGAATTAACCTAATTGAGTCATTTGACACTAATATTAAAATATTCTCTAACTCCCTCTTTTGGAAGAATTACAAGAATTTGAAGAGTGAAGGCAATCAATTTTGATTATAAAAACGGAGAGAAGAAGACAAGAAGCAAAGAGACCAGATGAAGCTAGAAACATTTCTAGTCTACTATTAATAACTAAATTTTGGTTTCTTTAATTTTTTGTGGTGAACCAAAAATGGTGGTACCACGCTAATTTAATTAAAATAAATAAATTAATATAAGCAAAGAAATATATTTTATCTTTTTAATTCTATTTATACGTTTTTTTCTTTAATTTAATAAACAAATCTTTGTAAATTTAATAAATTAAAGAGATCAAAATAATTTTTCTATGAATAAAAGGGGGAAGAAAAAAGTTTAAAAAGAGCTAAATTTTAATAAAATAATATAAAAAGAAAATTAGCTTAAATTAAAAAGAACTAATTACCATCATTAATAATTAAATCAACCAAATTACTACTTTTTTGTATTATTTTTTGAAATTTTATCTAAAGAGATATACCAAAAATCAACTTATAAAAGTTAAAAAGAAATAAAAAAGAATGATATAATAGGATAATTTAATAGAAACCTGATAATTGAATGAATAAAGTTATCATATTTATCTAATTTAATCTATTTTAGTTTAATCAATAAGTTTATTTGCTTAAATGTTAATTGAAATAAATAAGCAATGTCTTTTGGTAAAATTTATTAATGAAAAATTTCATTTTAGATAAAGTGCTGAATAATCTTCAATAAATCAATTAATAAAAAAACAAAATAAATTTATTTGATAAGAGGGAAATTATATATCTAAACATTATAATTAAAAAAAGTAATTATGAATAATATTTTCTCATTTTTTTGCCATATCTAATTATTTTTTGTTCGTTATTTATTTTAATTAGAAGCTTTATTATAAGCATTTTAAAATTTATATCCCAAAATTAATATAAAGATGCAAAATTTTTCAACAAAATTACTTTTTTTAAATATTTTAAAAATTAAAGAAACTTTTAAATAAATACTAAAGCGTTCATATAAGTAAATAGAATCTGTATATAAATTTAAACTTTTAAAAAAATAGAAAATTTAATTTTGCATGTTTACTTGTTTTTATTTAAAAAATCCTAATTTAAAGAACTTTAGTTTAATTTTTATAATAAAAGAATAAGATAATTTATATTATAATTTATTAATATTATCTTTTAATTTCCAGTTATTGTTACTTTTATTTCAATATTATTAAACTTAAAAATAAACTTTATGTATCTCAACTTTTTTAATTTTAATTTAATATTATTTTTATAAAATAAATAATATAAAAAATAAATAAATTGAAGTCATGTTGTTAAATAAAAAAAATGAAGTTAAAGAGTATGAAATATGCAATAATATTAGAATCTATTTAAGATGCAAATTTTATATAAAAGCACTAAATTAAAATATAAATATAAATATAAATATACTTTATTTTATATCAAGAAATTTGACATTCTTTCCATACGTTAATCAAACAAAATAAATAATTTTTAATTAAAAAATAATTTTTAAATATTTTATTATATTTAAAGCATTGCTACTAAATTAAATTAATTTATTATTTAACTTTAATTTGTATTAATAAAATTAATTAATAAGAGTAAATACTAAATTTTTAATTATAGTAAGCATAAAAATATTAAAAAGTTAAGTGTAATATTGTAGTTAAATTAAAAAAGTAAGTAATTTTAAAGAACTAGTAAATAAATAAAAAACAATTTTATAAAAATTATAATTAAAATTATAATGTTTATTTATATCCTTAGTTACTAATAAAACTATTCTTATTTTTTAAATAAATATTTAATTTTTTATTTTGGTTTGAATAAATTATATAAAAATAAATGTTGGCTTTAAAATAAGTTAATGAAATAAAGAGTTAATAGATAAGCAAGTTATATTAAATTAAAGATTAATATTATTAAGATATTAAGTTAATTTATAATTAAATTAAAATTGAAAAAGTAACTTTTAATATTGAGTAAAGTTTTTAATACTTGTTATCTATGGAAATATTATTGTGAAGTGCTTTTACAAAATGCTAAGACAAAAATAAATTTGAATCATTTAAGTAATTAATCTTAGGGAAAATAATAAGTAAAAACATAATAATCTAGAGGAAATCTACTTTTGCTAAAATTGGAATAGGAATAATGAAAGATGAACTTAATTCTAATTCAAAGAAATAAAAACAGTAAAAAAAATATTATTATTCCAGTAGATGATTCAAATCTTTAACAAGGCTTACTAGATTAAAAATTAAAAATTAAATAAATTGAAATAGGAAAATTAGATAATATACACTCAAGTTGAGTAGATGGACGATGAAAACATTATTATATCTGGTAGATTAGATTATATTAAAAAAGTAATTTATAGTTCATTCAGAAGAAAAATAAACAGAAGAAATGAAAATTTTGTCTGAAAGAAGTCTCCATAGAACTAATTTTTAATAAGAATAATATAATTTTTATAATTTCGGAATTTATTAAGTAGATAACCAATGAGTTTGTGAAGGAATGTGAAATTTATAACTTAAAAACTAATTATTTCAGTGGTATTCAATAGATACTTACTCCTGATCATGTTTTTTGGATGTGAGTTAAGTTGACTCAAAAGATTCATACATTTGGAGGAAATAATTGATGGCTACTTCAATATTAGAATATAATTTAGATACATAATTATAAGAGAAATGAGTGAGTTAAATGTGATTAAAAATTAATGAAACCAGCAATGACATCTTCAATTTGAATTAACTAATCATAATATTTTCTCATTTATGCGAATGGATGCTAAATAGATACTTAAATATTTGATTAGAGATAAATATTAGTTTAAGGACAAGAATTTATTTAAACCTGAAATGATTATACTTAGCCAGTTTTGGCTGGAAATTATTTTTTTAGTTAAATAGTTATAGTAATTTGTACTTTTATGATTTAATAAGATACGAAAGAAAAGAGTCTAATAAACTAATTCATGAATATTAAAGAATTATCTTATAGAATAAATAATAAAACAATCAATCTTTCTTAATTTAAGTAATTATAATTTTATTTATTTTAATAAATTTTATTTTATTTTGAACTCTATAAAATAAAAAATATATTTATATCTAAATTAATAAAATGATTCTCAAAATTAAATTAAAATTTATTTTTATAAAGATAATTTATACTTGCTATTAATAAAAAGATATATAACAAGATTTAATTTTCTTTCTTTATTTTTACTATTTAATTTAATAATTTAAGTTTATTTTTATTTATCTTTAATTAAATTAATCACTTAAAAAAACGCCCAACGTGGGGCTCGAACCCACGACCCACCAGATTAAGAGTCTGACGCTCTACCGACTGAGCTAGCCGGGCTTATAATTTAATTTCTTGCTTTCCCTTAAAAATCTTAAAGGGCCCTCGTTATTTTTCATAATAAATTTAGTAGTTGCCATTAAAATATTTTATTAAATTTATTTTTTTAATTTAGCAATATTTATAATAATAATAATAATAAACTTAAAGTTTAAAAATCTTGCAATCTCTGGGATCTCGACCAGTTTCTTGCTGCCATTGTTTTAACGTGAATGGATACCACGACCAAGTTTTATTACGTGAGGAGGTAACCACTAAAAATCTTCTGAGTTTACAGCAAATAGTTTTCTTTTGTAGACTCTAGTTTTCAGTAATTCATAGTCTATTAAGAGTATTTCACATTCTTATTTGTTTTTTTATTTATATTTATTTCCAGCCAACACAATGTTTTAGCAAACGACGATTTGATTTGGAAAACCAACATTGTTGGTTTAATTTTTCTAATTTTTTTTTCTAGTTAATCAATTCTTTTCATTAAATTCAAATTGATCTTTTCATTGTTCTGTTTTCTTGAGAATTTGTTTAAGTATAATTTTTTTCTTTAATAATTTCTTGGTTTTTGTTTAAGATTCGTTTAAGGCTGCTAGTATAATTGCTATCCATGACTAAATTGTTCTAGATTAACTAACTTCTAATTATAAGCAATTCATTATTTTGATCTTCTATAAAATTCATTAATTCTCTTATTTTTCTCCTTGATTATAAATTGTTTCTTGATATCCTTAGATTGTCATTTTCATTTAATCGAGCTATAGAAGAGTTCTTATCTCTTTTCAGGCTCATCTGGATTCTTTTGAATTGTTCCGATCATAGTTTTTCCTTCTGATGAGGAACTTGATTTATCTTCTAGTTGTTGTTATTTCATTAATTATTTTATTATCTTCCTTTTTGCGTTTCTTATTTATTTTTTGGAAAGAGCGAATAGATTATTCCATCTTTAGTATAGCAATATTTATTTGAAATATTTTTTTTATATTTAATTCATCAAGAATGTTTCAAATGATTTATAATATTTAAAAACTTAGAAACTAAATTTAAATTTATTTAATTTTTATTATAGGTAAAATTGTATAAATACAATTAAAAAATTCCTATCAATTATACTTAATTTTATTTTAAAATGGTATTTTCTTTAATTTATTATATTCACTTCATTATTGTTTTTTAAGTCACAAGCATAAACCTTTCTTGTTGTCAATTGAAGTATTATTTAAATTAAATCAGATAGTTTTTTTCATTCTTTCAACATTTTTCCTCATTAAATCTGCTAATACAAATATAAGAGATTTTTTATAAGGCAAATTTTAATTAAAATATAAGAGGAGTTTCTTTAAGTATTTAATTAAAAATATATTAAAAATTAGAAAGAATGCTGTTTAAAAACTAAAACTCAAGATAATTTGTCTTAATGCTTATTTTTCCTTCTTTATCTTTTTGACTTACACTTTTTTGGATTGATATAATGATAAATATTACCTAAAATAAATTATGAAACAACTAAAATTCTATAAATATATTTGGAGTATATATTTTATTTAAGAAAGTCAATATTTAATAGAGGCATTTATATCTTTTTTGGAGTAAATTATTTCATTTTTTTCTATCATAAATTTTTATTACAAATATAAAGAGTAAATAGTATAGTAAGCTTAAATCTTAGCTTTATCTAATTATTAACTGAATCTATTTATCTAATTTTATAAATTTTAAAATTTTAAATCTTTTTGGCAGAGAAATTTAATGAAAGGTGGCTTTGAAAATATAAAATATTCTAAAGATTTAAAAGAAAAGCCAAATAATAATTTTGATATTATAGCAAGCTAATAAAATTTAGTTTAATTTAATATATAAGAAAATTAAAAAAATCTCATTTTAAATAGGTTCAAAAGGCTAAATTTTATTAATCTAAAAGCTTTAATTATTTATAATATTGAAAACTATTTTTTTATTCATCAAATCTGTGTTTTTAAAACAAATATATAGTTAAAATAAATAAATTATTGCAGAATGATTTACTTTTCAATAACTAAAAAAAATTATTTGTTGTTAAAAGAATTCATAATTATAATAGCTTATGTTTCATAGAAATATAAGTTATTCAAACTTTTTGTTTATCTTTGTATTAATTTTACAAGCTATTTTTATTAAATCAAATCATCCCTTTAAAGTTAATATTTTTTTATTTTATTTAAACAATTTATTAGAAAAAATTTAAAAAGGGAAGGATTCAAAAGAGGTTTCTATACTACTTCCAAAAAATTGAAGAGGAAACCTGAATCCAATCTTGGATAGTCTTCTTTCCTTTAGTCCTAAACTTTTTCTTAATCCTAGTAACCTGGAGAGGAACAGAAAAAAGCTCAGAAGACAGGCCCATGCAACAACTCCAACCTCATAAGAGAAACCAAGGAATTAGATGAAGTAAGCTCTTCGCTAGGAAGTCTCTGATTTTAATTCTTCTAGCCAGATGAGTATGGAATAGCTCATCAAAGTGGTAATGAACCTCCAAGAAGAGGTCAGGAAGCTGAAAAAGGACAATTACAAATAAATGTATAATCTGAACAAGCAAGAGGATATCGAATCAACACTCATGTCCCAGGAAAGAATTAAATGCTTTCTGAAGCATTTCATGAGATCAAAAACAACCAATCTTAAAGCTAGCAATAGAAGCAGTCAGAAATTGGAAAAAGAATGAGAAAATAGAAGAAAACTAACCAAAAATTACTACTTCAAATGGAAATAAGAGAGCATAAAAGTGGCCCAATGTTGATTGAAGAAGAAATTATCAGAAAGCCTTAAAGAAAATAGAGGTAAATAAAGATTAGAAAAAAATGTTTTTGTTGTGGGAAGCTTGTGACATTTATATCGGAAATGTAAGAAATTCTAGCAGAAAAAACTGAACTATTGAATCAAAATAAAAATAAGAAAGAATCAAGAAGAAGCAATATTAAACCGAATGTACTGCAGTCCAAGTATAGAAAAATATAAAATCAAAAAAGATGCAATAAGACAAGAACAGGAAAGGAGAGGAAGGTAAACCTGGAAAATTCCGAGTTCCCAGTCTCGCTAAAATTGGCGCTGCCAAGCATTTCTATTTAAAAACAGGAAGCATGAACTTCTGTCTTCCGGACTGGGTTGAAATACCTCAAAATGGAAAACTTAAATTTATATGTTATTACTATGATAAAGAATTTATTAATTTCATATATTTTGTTCTATTGCTTATTCTTTAAGAAAGACCTTTTCAAATCATCGCATTTGTTTTGCTTGTGAAATTGTTTATAAATAAAGTATAAACATTTATAAGCTAAATATTCTAAGCATATTTACATTATAATTTATATTTATTAAATATATTTTTATTTTATAGAACAGTTCTCCTTTAAGATATTTTTAATTTCAAACAATTTTTTTAATAAAATACATCCTTATTACACAACTATTTCATTATATTAATTTATTTTTCTTTTGATTTGTTTAAATTTTAAAAAATATAAATGAAAGGATCTTTTATAACAATTATTAATTAAGTATTCATGCTATTGTTATTTTAGAAATTTATTATATGTCTTAAAAAAATTATTTTTTAGATGTTCCACAATTTTTTTGTTGCTACTAAATTAGAGAATTTTATATAAATAATACGAATGAAGCGAATTATTATTAGATTAACACCTTAAAATTTTCTAACAAATTAAAATCAAAAAAATTTATTACCTAGTTAAGATGAATATTCTGGATTTTCATTTTCTTCTTGTTTTTTCTATTTCAAACTTATTACTTGCTCCTGTTATTAGATCGATCTATACAAATTATTTTTCAAAAAAGCTTGATTGATCGCAATTACTTCCATAATAAGATTTATTTGTTATCATTTTAAATTTTATAGAACTTTATGCTGTCTGTCATTAAATTAATTCTCATGATTATAGCATTTCTAATTATTTTTTTATTTATTAGTTAACTTTTTAATACATTTTTCTTCGTTATTTCTCTATATAAATAGCACGATAATTTAGTCTGTTATATTTTTTTCCAGTTTAACTTTAACTTAAAAAGTATCAATCAATGTAAGGTTCCTATAAATGAATTTACTATTTTACAATTCTTAACTATATTTTTATAATGTTTTTCAAATATCTTATTACAGTGTTTATTCATTATAAGGTAATAAAGGATATAATTTAGTGAAAGCAATATTTAGATAATACTCATCAAAATCTAATTACCTTGAAACATTTCCATTTTTACCATTTTTGATTCTCTTTAACTCTAATAAAATTATTTTTCTTAAAATGTATAATCTAAATAAACAATTTTTTAGTTTAACAATTTACTAAAAACCATTCGATAACAAGAGATAATTATAGAGAAACATTAGGAGATTAATAAAGATTTAATGTATTGAAGATAAAATAAAGAAATTAATAATTTTGAAGTAAATCTAAAAATTAGGTTTTAATAATTAAGATAAAATAACAATTTTTATTTAGATTATACTAAATCAAAAATAAAATAAATAAATACAGCTTTCGTTATTAAGGACAAATATTTAATTTATCATCTCTTTAGGATTATAATTTATTAATAAATTTTTAATAGAAATAATTTTAGTCTGAACATCATTAGACTTTATGCGTTGCTATCAGGCCTTTATCTTAAAATACTTTTCAATTATTTTATTTTTTATAAACAAAAATAATTTACCAAGTTTTAGATTTTTAGTTTTCGCTAAAAGCTAAATTATAGCTATTTATTTATTATATTAATTCTTATTATCATATCACACAATTTTTTTAATGGCAACTATATAAAATTTGAGATTTACCATCAATGTAAAATAAACTTTTAAATAAATTAGCTAATTTTATCTCATGAGTCAAAAACTAGAATTATTTTAGACATTATATAAGAAAATATCTAGTTAAAGAAATTTAAATAAATTCTTAATTTTGCCTAATAAAACTTTCTTGATGTATGTCAATAGTTCGACTCTAAATTATATAGTGAATGAAATTAAAAAAAGTATAAATCATATTAAAAATAAATAAAATAAGGTTATTTATCTTTCATAGGTAAAGATTGCTTATTTCTTTAAATCACTCTATTTAGTAAATGATTATGCACTTAATTATTAATCATAAATTCTTATTAGGTTTATTATTTACCAATAACAAAGTTACTAATTTAACTTGCAAAATGCCAAACAGTTAATAGTTAATCATGCTTATGCTTTTAATAGTTATTAATCATGATTCAAAATATCTAAAGAAATTTTTTTAATTAATAAGGTTCTATTATACTTATATCAGATAAAAATATTATTAATTTAGGATAGATAATATTGTTAATCATGCTATAAAAGGGTTTAGAAAATATTTAAATTTGGGAAATTTATTAGGCCGAAAGATTGTAAATTTCATTATAGCCTTAAAAAAATAAAAAGAAAAAAGAAAAAAGAAAAAAAAAAATAATTAGATAAAGCGGCAAATATAAATTATGAAAAATAAAATTGGTAAAAACATTTTAATTTAAAGCAAAATGTTTTATTATATCTTAAATTCAAATGAATAGTGTATTTTTTCTTTCACAAATTATCAATAATTAAAACTTGAATAAAAGAATGAGTTTCTATAATGATATTCATAGATGCTAAAATACTTTACTAAATTTAATATTTTATATAAATTTATGTTTGCTTTAGATTTAAATTCTTGTTGATTTGCTATTATAAACTTTTAATTTAAGCAGAGCTAATAAATAAATATCTTTTGTGTCTATATCACTCACAAAAAATTTTCAATGCAAATACTTTTGCTAAATTAACTCTTTACTTTATAACTAAGGCTTTAATATTAACTACCAATCTGTTTAAATAGGCATTCTTTTGTTTTATGAAATATGAATAATAATAATAAACAAAATAAAGCTTATAATGCATTCCTATTTGAAAAAAAGTAGAAAAAGTTAATTTATAAAATCTAGAGCATAATTTGATTTTTTAATGACTATAAATTTTAAAAGTTAAGCTTTCAGATTAAAGATTAAATTTTCTAAAATAGTGAAGCAAGATATTTCTAAAAGATTTCAACGCTTTATGCTTTAAGGTTGTTTAGATTATAAAATATAAAAATAAAACATTGTAGCAATCATATTATAAAAAAGATAAAAAATACAATTGTTGCTTAATTTTAATAATTAAGAAACTTATTCATAAAAATCTTCGTTCTCATTTAAAAATGCTTATGTAGCATACCAACTGTAAAAAATTTAAAAGATAGTTAAATGAGTTTGATAAAGGTGATTAATGATTCTCTTGAATAAAGAGATAATCTAATAGTTGAAAGAAAAATTATTCTAGTACCTAATAAATTAAAAATTAAATTAAAAATAAAAGCTAAATAAAGAAATAAAAATAGGAAATTATTCAAAAGCAATACAAAACTTAAATAGATTATCTTGCATTTAGCATTTATATAAAGGTAATTTATTACAAACTACTTTTATCAAATTTTAAATTAAGAATAGAAAAAAAATGTTCAAAAAGAATTAGATATAATTGAAAGAAAAATACTAAAATTAATTATTAAGTTAGATGAGAAATCTTTTTGCTAGTCTTATTAATGCTATATAAAACTATGATATTTTATTAAGAATGTAAGCTTTTGTCTAATTAAAATTTTTAAAGTTGCGTCAAAGATGATTAAGGTACTTTTAAAAATTAAAAGCTTTAATTTTAGCATCTAATTAGATTATTTTAAGAGTAGATATATAAATAATTTAAATACATTTATTAATTATATTGGAAAGTTTAAATTATTTGAATAATTGCATTAAAAGATTCATGTTTTGTTTATGCAGGATTATTTTTTCCTATTTAAATGAAAATAGATTGCTTTAATAATAACAAGCAATCAAATTAGACTTTATAAATAATTAAGAATTAATTAGAAATTTATCATAACTTCATGTTAAATAGTAAATTCTTAATTTAAATCTTTGTTTCTCTTATTAAAATACCTAAGTATTATTTATAAGCACAATAGCTTAGTTAAGCTTATACATTTATCTTTAAATTAAAATATTTTAAAATGTTTGAATAATTAAAATTAAATTAATTGAAAAGTTAGCATTTTTCTCACAAATCTTCTCTCCTCTTATTCCTTTTCTTATCTTATTTTATCTTTTTAGGCTTTTTTTCTAGATTTCTAATTTTATCTTTTTTTTGAATAATTCTATTTCTACTTTTATTTTTCTTACTTCTAGTTCTGAATCTAGATTTTGATTATTTTATGTTGTATGTAAATCTTAGTTTTCAAAGAAATTATCAACTAATATTTTGTTTTTTTCTTAGGAATTACTATCTTATTCTTGAAATTTATGACTGAAATTTTAATTTTATTCATTGCTTATGAAAGAAGATGAGTTTTACTTAAGATTTTTTCTAATCCTCTTCTTAAACTAAAAGGTTAGTAACATTTAGTTATCTTGAAGACTGAGACAAATCAACAGTTTAATTAATAGGAAGTATTTATTGCTTGCTTTTTAGTTTCTATTTGCATTTTTGCTTACATTAAGTAATTATTCTTCTAATACTAGAAATTAGTATTCCTATATTAATAAGGCCAGTATAACATATTGAAAAGTACATTATAAAATCTCCTAATGCTTAGATACTTTCATCATCTTTACTTTTCAATGCTCTTGATTCATTTATTTCTTCATTGAAATAAATGTTGGAAGAATAAATTATCATTAGAATCAACTCATTTAGGCATTCTAAGTAATTTACTTTCTTGTTTTCATATGGTTTTAGAACAAGCATGTATAAAATTCATAGAAAACATGCTGTATTAATCGAAATGACTTAAGTTTTTGGATAATCAACTAAGACTATCAATATGCATCCTAAAAATAATCTCTTTATTAAGAACAGAGGATAATAAAGAGCAATCTTCTACTTTTAGTAACCCTTAAGAAAAATACCATATTTAATTCTATCCTTCTAAAGCTCTTCTTTCTCTTTGTCATTTAATTTGCCTATTTCTTTCTACATATTGTGAATAGATCAAACTTTTAGCAAGAAAGCAAAAATAATTAAGATTTATAAGAACTAAATATAAAAACTTACTAAGAAAATAATTGCTAGTGTTAAGTTTACTGTCTCAAAAGTATCTTCTAAGCTCAAGTAATAAATCTAAAGAAAAATAGCGAAATTTAAATTCAAAGCTTGACCAAAGTAAAATCCAATTACTACTTCGTATTAAAACAAATTTCTTAGTATCACCAAGATTTTTATATCCTTTTTTCATTAGTTTAGAAGTAAAATTAATAAATTTAAAATATAAAGAACCCACAATTATAAAAATTGAGCTCATTGAATTTATTAAAAAGGAGAAAGATGAGTATTATAGTTATTTCCAAATTGATACATCGATATTCATTATATCTCACTCAATGTCGAAGATATTTATATTAAGTCCTAAAAGAACTTTTAAATTGAAGTTTTAAAAGTAGTAGTTGTTAAGATTATCTGGTCTAGGAACATTAATATAGGCATTAAGTATTAATGTCTAAGATATGAAAGTGGCAATCCAAAAATTTTATAAGTCACTTGAAGATGTAGATGTAGAAGCTGAAGTGACTACACTTGCTATTCCAATTGATATGCCAACTAATTAAGTTACATATTGAGATGCTTAAGTAGCTGTAGCAATATTTTAATCAACGCTAGATAATTAGCTTGAAGTCTAGTTTTAATATGATTCGCATTTTCCATTGTTAAGAATGAAATTCTATTTGCATTCTATACATTGAGCTTCAGAGTTTTGAAATACATAATTTAAGCAATTTTAACAAATTTAAATATTATTCACAAGCTTCATTCTAAGACTAAGATATTTTATAATACTATACACATTGCTCTCTAAAAACTCGTAATTATTAAAATTCTTTAATTCTCAAGTCTAATTTTATAAACAATCAAGATCTTTATTTAAAATAGATATTCATAGGGACTGCATATAAACTATAATAAAGCTCATCAAAAGTATAAGTTAATACTTCATTACCATCACATGCTGCAACTGTTTGTACTTAAGCAATTAATTAGTCATCAAGGTAGCTAGTGCCACATCTTCCATAAGTATCAGAAGATGGGACACCAAAGGCATTAAAATGACTGACAGTCACTATTTGATCTACATTTGTTTCAAACTATAAGTTCCATTTGCTTAATCTTATACTTCATCAAAATCTTCTTCACTTTCCTCATTCGAAGCATTGCATGAAGTTCTATAGTAATCGTAGTATGAGCATCCCTAATAATTAACAAAAGAGTAACCGTAATAATATTCGCCAGAAGATGATAGAAATTAAAAAATTAACTAATCTTCATTATTTAAGGAGGAGCTATTTTCTTAGCATCAAGCTGAAGAATTTTCATTAAGCTCTTAATAAAATTTAATTCATTTATAGATTGTATAAGGAGACAATTTGGCTTACTTATATTAGTACAAACCCTTTCTTCTTCTGCTTAAATAGACTTTACCACCAATAAATTCAACGCAATGCTACTAATCTCATGAATATGTTTATGCATTTGTGCATTCCCATACTGGACACTCAGAAAGCGCGAATGTAAATATTAAAGCTGAGCAGAAGATTCTAAGCATTTTATAAAAAAAGAGAAAACTTTAAAATTTAAAGTAATAGTTAAACACAATAAACCACTTAAAAATAAAACTAATTTAAATAAAAAAAGTTATTTTAGTTTAAAATTATTTAACTTAAAAATAAATCAAATTCACTAAAATTAATTTCATGAGCCTTATCTTCTAAATATGAGCAAAAAGAAACTTGATAGCTTTATAAAATTAAAAAATTGGATATTGGCTTCTAAATTTTAAAATTAGAAAGGCTGAAATAAATTAAAATTATAATTATTAGTATATCAATTACATTAAATTTTTTTTATACCAATTATACCTTTTCTTTTCTCAATTTGAGTGAATAAATTTATTAAAAAGCATCAATCTTAATCGAGAAAATAGCAACCTTAAAGGGAAGATTTTTAAATTTAATAAACTTATTTAATTTAATTATTCTAGGAAATTTGTTTGATAACTTTATATGCATTTAACTTTTACTTATAAACGAGGAAAATTTATTTTTTCGTAAATTAATGTAATACAGCTCTCTCAAAATCTAAATTACATTTGTCGGACTATTCTCTGACTGCTTTTAAAAAGATTTTATTTGAGAATTAAAAAAATATTTGAAATGGTAAAAAATGCTATTCAAGATAGAGAGAAAAATTAAAAAACTGAAATAAAGGAGAAAACTTTTATTAAATTATATAAGCAAATCTGATCTCAATGATTAGTCAATAAACAAAGAAACTTCTTTCATCTTGAAAGTTTCTAACTATAGTGTTTTTTTAATTTATAAAAAGAATGATAAATTAGAATTAATTTGAGAAATTAATGATATAATTAGATAGAGGAACGAAGTTTAGAGAGAGCTAGCAATAATGAAAATTCATAATATAAAAGATAAATAAATTTAAAATAAAAAGAAAAAAATTACAAGCAAAATAAATAAATAAATAATAATTTTCTTAGCATGTTTTGAGAATTTTATCAAAGAGACAAGATCAAATTAAATCAACTAAAGAATTAAAATTAAGCAAAATAGTTAAATAGAAAAAAATAAAGAAGGACAATTTAAATAGCGAAATGATGATTGAAAATTGTATGAAAAATTGAATTTTATCTTAGTATATAATACATTTTTTATTTAATAAATTTTTCGAGTAACAATAATATAAAAAAAAGCAATACCTCTTTGTTATAATTTTTTTCGAGAAAGTATGTGATTTTATAAAAGTTAAAAGTAATCTTCATTAAAAAAATTAAAAAAAATAAGCAATAAAATATTTAATTTGATAAGAGGAAATTATATAATTAAGCATAATAATAATTTAAAAATAGTAATGATTAATTATATTTTTGTATGACATTTGTTATATCTGAATCTCTATTATTTATTTTAACTCAAGTTTTATTATATAAGCATTTCAAAGTAATATTTTATAATTATTTAAAGATATAAGCAATATCCAAGGAAAAGGAATATTTCTTTAGGATTTGAAAGTGATAAAATTTTGAATTAGTAAGGTTATGATATAAGTAAGTTGGTAGTTTATATTGATTTGAAGTATTGATATAATGTTAAATATTATTTAATTTATAAAACTAATTAAATAAATAAATAAATAAATTTGATTATAGAGCGCGTAGCACTCTCGTTGGTGCGCAGCTCTTTAAATAAATGTTTCACACTGACAAGAATGTTTGTTACTGATAAAATTATCAGATACTGATAAACCTTGTTCAATACTGGTATAATTATTCAGTACTGATAAAAATGTTCAATACTTATATAATTTTAGAATACTCGTAATCTTTAATACTTGCTGGAGGTCCAAGGACATGGTAGGATTGTGTCTCATTGCATCACCAAAGCAAGAGGACGACATGTGTTAATTATGGGTACTTAAATTCCCCACCTCTGACGAAGCTCGCAATATTATTTCTTTTTAGTTCCAGAATTAAAAATAAACGAAGCCAAGCCAAGCCAAGCCAGTGTCGAAGGTCTAAGAATCTTATGTCTCGAGGTCAAACCAAAGCAGAGGAAGTCGATTATGGGTACTTAACTTCCCCAACCTCTGATGAAGATGACCTTGTTGTTCACCTTCGAACAACTATGGCGGTTTTAAAATTTTTTATAATAATTAAACTAAAGCTTTTATATTTACTATTGAAATATTACATCTAAAGTATACTAAAATATTAAGTATTTTATTTAGCTTTACCCAATTCTTTTAGTAAAACATAAAGTTAAAATAATAAATTTAGATATTTGTTATAAATTTATTAATATTACAGAGGAATTTTAATACTTTAACTTGATATGATTTATAGATATTTAATTTATATGATTAGCATATAGTGTTATCTATGTGAAATATATTTAACTTAATGTAAAAACAAAATATTTTATTTAAAATAGACTCTTATATTATAATATTTGGAATGCTTTTTTATTTAAATATTATAATTTAATAATATAATCAAATTTATTTCCTTCTTAAACTAACTATTAGATTAAAAACAAAAATCTTTTATTCATTCAAAATTAAACTAACTTCAACTATGTAATGATATTGGCAACACTTTAAAATATAAAACTAAAAATATACTGAAAAGCTTGAAACATAAAAGATAATATTAATGAAGATATAATATAAATAACTTTATTCTTTAGGATTAAATAATTCTATTTAAATATTTTATTAAATTATTTTTTAAAACCCGCCATAGTTGTTCGAAGGTGAACAACAAGGTCATCCTTCATCAGAGGTTGGGGAAGTTAAGTACCCATAATCGACTTCTCTCTGCTTTGGTTTGACCTCGAGACATAGATTCTTAGACCTTCGACACTGGCTTGGCTTGGCTTGGCTTCGTTTATTTTTAATTCTGGAACTAAAAAGAAATAATATTGCGAGCTTCATCAGAGGTGGGGAATTTAAGTATCCATAATTGACACATGTCGTCCTCTGCTTTGGGTGATGCAATGAGACACAATCCTACCATGTCCTTGGACCTCCAGCAAGTATTAAAGATTGCGAGTATTCTAAAATTATATAAGTATTGAACATTTTTATCAGTACTGAATAATTATACCAGTATTGAACAAGGTTTATCAGTATCTGATAATTTTATCAGGTAACAAACATTCTTGTCAGTATGAAACATTTTTTTTTAAAGAGCTGCGCACCAACGAGAGTGCTACACGCTCTATAATAAAATTTATTTATTTATATTTAATAAATAAATTTTATAAGTATTCAAATTAAGATTTTAAATAATTTCCCATCTATTAAAAGCAATTTAAATAAATATATATTTACATTTAGCATTCAAATAATTTGTTATTTAAATAACAAATAACAATTACATTGATTCATAAAGATTTTATTTAGAATAAATTAATAAAATTAATAGTTTAAGATTATAGGATAAGCAAATTAGATGTAATTTAGTTATAGTCATATTTTAAAAATAAATCTATAAAAATTAAAAATTAAAAAAGAAAAGGAGTAGCTATAATTATTAAATATAACTTTAATATATCTAACTCATTTATAAAAAATCCCTTTTATCAAATTTATTTATTAGCATACTTTGCTTATTAATAACATTATATCTTTATATTATAAGATATCAGATTAAAATAAATCGAAATCATTTAAGTTATTTATCTTTGAAAATAATAAGAAAGCCATAATAATTTAGAACAAATCTACTTTTTGGTTAAATTGGAATAAGAATAATAAAATATGAACTTTGCTCTGACTTAAAGAAACAAAGATTCTTTAAAAATATTATCACTTTGGTAGATAATTCAAATCTTAAAAATCTTACTAGGTTAAAAATAAAAAATATATTTATAGTTAAGTTAATAAATATTTAACTAAAAATTAAATTAAATTAAATTTTTTATTTTATAGAGATAATTAATACTTTTTTAATATAATTATATATAACTAAATTTAATGCTATTTCTTTATTTTTACTAGTGAATTTAATAATTTAAATTTATTTTATTTTAAACATTTATTTATCTTTAATAAATAAATAACTTAAAAAAACGCCCAACGTGGGGCTCGAACCCACGACCACCAGATTAAGAGTCTGACGCTCTACCGACTGAGCTAGCCGGGCTTAGATTTTAATTATTAAAGATACTATAAATATAAATTTTATATTTTACCTTCTATTTAATTAAATTAGCTAATTTACTATCTAGCTAGATTTTTCTTAAGTCTTTTATTAATAAAGTTAAGTTTTAAATTTATTTTTTATTTTATTTTACTTATATTGTTCTATGCTTAATATAAAAATGAACAAATTTATGAAGATAGCTTTAATTAATTTTTAGGACTTAAAAGAATTAAATTAAATTTTAAAATAGATTATTATTTAATTCATTTGACAATATTTTAATCAATAAAATTTTTTCTTTAAAATAACCACAAAATATTTAAAAGTTTCTCTTAAGAAATAATAGCATAAACATAAAAGTAATAAATATTCTTATTATAACCTTTTTAAGATAATTCTATATTTCTCATTTATACCTTTGTATTTTTTTATTAGTCTAACTTATAAGATAAAATTTAAAAGTTTTATTATTTACTAAAAGGAGAATTAATAGTCTTAATTATATTAGTAAGAGATTAACTAAAATATCTTTCAATTTATTCCAAATTATTTCATTTTAGTTATTTAATTATTAGAAATAATACTCTTCAGAAATTAGAGAAAAATCTAAATTCAATTGAATTTTTATTTTAATTACTAGCTCTAAACTCTAAAAAATTGTATTAAGTTATATTTAAAATTAGTTTCTAGGTTTATAATGTTTTAATAAAAAGTGTTAAAGCTTTTATTTGTAATTTATTTCTATAGTAATTCTCTATTAAATTGAGCCAAAGCTTAAACAAGATCTATCTCTTTCTAAAATTATATATAATCTAATTGTTTTAAAAGAAGAATTATATAAATCTTAATATTTATAATTTAATTTATTATGAGTATAAAAATCAGATTATCTATATTGATCTAAAGGAAAATTTATAATGTATAACAATAATAATTAATTAAAAAAAAGTTTTTAAATATTGGATTAATTTATTTCTCTCCAACTTGTTTTCTTTAAGCTATATGCATATAAAATGCTTTTTTCATTGAATTGAAAAACAGTTTCTCTTACGAAAACTGATTAAGTATAATCAAATCATCCTCAGATATAATCTCCTCCTTATACTTAAACACTTTTTGTGTCATATATCTGAGTCTATATTTATGATTTGTTTGCATATACAAGAAAAAAAATTTACTATGGAATTCAAATAGCTGATGTCATGGCTTCTTTAGTTAATTTTGACTCACATTAGTGTCATTCATTTCTCTTATAGTTATATGATTAAATTTAATTTAAACACTTGTATTGCTGCAAATTTGCTCCACCATAATTTAAGGATAAATTTTAGTAATAGCTACTATGATTAAACTTAATCTGTATAAATAGAAAATTATTTTTTAGTTAAAGGCTTTAGTTCTTTTTATAATTATGAAAATGAAGCCAGGAAGTATAATGAAGTGAAATGATTTATAGTAGATTTAATTAATTATATAAATTAACTTTGCTTTAATTAGTTAAAAACTATAAAATTTATTTATCATAAGAATTTCTTCCTAGCTTAAGGACATTTTTTTAATAATTTTTTAATTTTAATATCATATTTTTAATTTCTAAAGAAACTTAAAAGCATTAATTAACTAAGAACATCCTTTTCCTTAGCAAAATTAAATTTAACTTAAAAGAATGTTAGTTCTCCAGTCAATTTAATTATTGTTGAATTCTGAACCAATAAGTTAATGTTTGATTACTAATTATGTATTTAAATTATTTTAACTCTAAACATTTATTTATTTCTTCTTTATTGTATCTTCATTTTAAAATTTTATTTGCATAAACTTATTTTTTCAATTAATTAAAACATTTTACTTCTTAAGTTAGCAATTAATCTTAAAAAGTTTATAAATTAAATTTTATAATAATAATAATTTAATAATGACAGCATATTATACTTTATATTTAGTTATTAACTATTTAATAAAAGCTATATTATAAACTAGAATAATTAAGCTAATATTCTTTATTATTAATTGTTTTATTTAATCATCATTTACATTTTTATTCTTTAAAAATGTATAAAAAGGTAAAAAATGTAAAAATTTGATTATAGACATTAAATTAAAAAAGACTAAATTTAGATAAAAATAAATCTCAATTATTAAATATAATAGCCTTTATAATATTAATAAATTAAAATTTAAAATAAGCTATTATAGTAATTATAAGCATAAACTGTAATAAATATATTAAATATAGTTAAATTATGTAAGATTATGAGTTTTTTTTATTTTTTTATTAAAATTATTAAAAATAGTTGAAAAAACGCCCAACGTGGGGCTCGAACCCACGACCACCAGATTAAGAGTCTGACGCTCTACCGACTGAGCTAGCCGGGCTTATACTATAAACGTCTTATTGTCCTTTAATAACCTAAGTTAAACTTAAAACTTTCTCTCTATACAATTTTTATAATTTTGGTTTCAACTTAAATAGGTTAATTTACTCATTATTATGCTTGCCTTTTGATTGAGTCATTCTTACCCACCTTAAAAATTAGCCTTAAATCTTTATATTAGTAGAGCATAATAAACACATATTTCAGATTTTATTATACGTAAAAATATAAAATTTTAGAAATTATAGCTTTGACTTAATGTGTTAAACATTAGATATAGATAGATAAATTCTTATGAAAAGGCATTATTCTACGTGGCAACTTAATTAACTTTGAAAATATAGGATAAAATATTTCTATTAGCATAGAAGAAGATTTACTTTCTTCCTATTTACAAAGCAAATTAGCAATATTAGTTAGATATATAAAAATAAAATACTAAGTGTTGGATATAAAGTGCTAATTTAGTAAATTAGATATTAATTTAAAACTTAAATTTAATTCTTAAATAAATATTAAGGAAGTTTTATTTAAAGGGGTATTAAAAGTTATAAGCTATTTAAATAAGCTTAATAGAATGAGAGCTAGCACTTAAGACTAATTCTAATATTAATTAAATTAAAATATTATTAAATAATTTCTATTAACGTCTAAAGATAGGTAGATCATCTCAAGATTTGTCATTATATTTGAATGCATGGTAAAGGAAGAAATTTAAAATTATTCTAATATATTCATAAATAAAAGGAAATAATAACTAATTTAAGGAATTTAAAGCAATTTATTATGTTTCATATAATAAATAGAGAATTGCAAACAATCATTTAAATTAAGATATTTACTTGAGAATATGTTTTAGTCTATTTAACTCAGTATCATTCTAAATTTAAATATAACTCTTAAGTGAGCAATATTAATATTATGTTGGATGCAAAGAAATAGGAGATATTTTACTAAAAGTACTCTTTATCTCATTTTTGTTTCTTTAAGCAATAAAAGCAATGAAATAGGCAAAATATTATTTTTTAAATATGTTATTCTTAATAAATATCTCTTATTCTATTACAAGATATAACTAGTTATCATTTTATTCTAAAATCTAATTTTTCTATAGCAAATATTTGACGAATAAAATAAATTTCTATAAGTGTTTATCAATCTTTTTTGGAATATTAGAAGAGAACAAAAGTACTCTTAATTTAAAACATTGGAATTAAATAGATATTCATATATTCTATTTAAATTAAATTTAAATGATATTCTGCTTTATCCTGATAAAACTTTAGAAGGATCTTTTCTTAAATTAAATATATTAATTTAGTTAATAGAAATAGGAAGAGCCTTAAAAATAAATATGGTTGTAATGAAACTAAAATCTAATGAGCTTACTTTTTGATAAATATTAATTTATACAGAAAGTGTATTAATACTAAAAGATTGCAGATAAACTTAATATAAAAGACTAATTTTTTCATAAGCAAGTATTTATTCGGGAATGAGTATTAATTATTCCTATGATGCTATTAATATGCATAGATATAATACAGGAATGTTAAAAAATAAAGTTAAAAGAGTATAAATTTTGTTTTTTATCAAAAAACTTATTATGAATAGATTTCCATAATTTGATTTTATTTCTCTATATTTTTAAGCAAGAATCTACTTGTTTACTTATTTAATGCTTAATTTAAATTTAACTTTTTAAAATAAATAAGCTTTTACCAGATATAATATAGTTCCTAAATTAAGTTTTAACTTCTAGAGAAATAGGAAAAGTTAAAAATAATAGATATTAAAAAATCTAAGATTCTTTAGTAAATTATAATAACAAAACTAAGTAAATTTAGCTTTCAAATTGAAAACTTCATTATTATCAATCTGCAAAATTTCTAGTTTATTATGAGATATTCTTTTTAATATTTTCCTGTATATTTAACAGAAAGAAATTAATATATTTTACCTTGAAATCAGAGAAATAATTATTTATAAGAAAAATTATTATTAAAGAAGAAGTATGAGAATTATTAAAGGAATTTTGATAAAAATATAAATAGTTAAAGGGAATAATCAAAGACAAAAGTTAAGCTGTTTAGCAAGTTGGATCAAGATAAGTATTTATATATATAAATGAATATCTACACTAAGTATTTATAATTTTAGTATAATTCTTTAAAGCATCTTATTTTTATTTCTTGGCACATCAAATAGGTTGAAAATCTATTTTATCTTATCTAAAAGCTTAATAAGGTAACAAGCCAAATTTAAAGAAAGTTAAGAAAGAAAACAATTAATCTTAGTTTAAATAAGAATTAAGAGGTATCAAATAATTTCTAATAAGATTGTTTACTAAAGTTTAAAACTTATAATTAATTTATTCTTTCACTTTCACTTTCACTTTATAGCAATATTTTTATAAATGAAGTACAGCTATTTTAATACAAAGAAATATTTTCACTATTTAATTAATTATAAAGATATATGAGATTCATATTTGATATTGCAATATTTTTTTATTGTTTTACTTATATTTAGAAATTATATACTTATATATGTTAATTACTAAGTGTCTCAGCAACTTGTTTGTCCCTTGTTGCAAACTTTTCCACAAGTAGGTCCAGGAGTTGTACAATTAGTTGTAGCTGTACATGTTTTTTGAGTTGTTTTATAACATACTCCACCGCAAGAGGACTAATCTTTACTGCAAATAACACCACAGCTTGCTCCAGGACTTGCACAGTTTGTAGTTCCCAAACATAACTTATCACTCGATTTATAGCACTTGCCTCCACAAGATTATTAACCAGTATTGCAAAGAACACCACAACTTGCTCCAGGACTTGTACAGTTTCCTGAGGCCAAACATTACTAACTGCTAGTTTTATAGCACTAATTTGCGCATAGTTATTAATTTTTATCGCATATTTTTCCACATTGTGGTCCAGCAGTCGCGCAATTTTTTGTCGCTAAACACACTTTCTCACTTGATTTGTAACACTATCCAGAACAAGATGACTAATCTTTATTACAAACGACACCACAACTTTCTCCTGGAGTAGTACAGTTAGGAGTTCCCAAACACTACTTTTCACTTGTTTTGTAACATTTGGATCCGCATGCAGTTTATCCACTCGAGCATGCAGCGTTAGTAATATAGAAGCAGACATGTAGAATTATGAGTATTTGTACTAATACTTTGGTTGATACCATTTCAAAAATTATTATAATTTATTAAAAAGATTCGAATTTATACTCTATGCATTTATTTAAACTATTTCTTTGCTTTAAATTTCTTAAAATAAATCTAATTTTTTATCGTTTAAAACAATCTTATAGCTAATAAATAAATATCTGTAAAATTACTAAGGAATATGAATTTTTTTCATGAGTTTTCTTTTAAATTTGATGATACCATCAAATAAAAGGAATATATGATTTGTGTGATTATTCTTGTTCAAATCAATATATAAAGATACTTTTGCTAAATTTTAGGATAAAGAATCTTAATCATAATTTAGAATATTCATGATTTGAAGGTATAAAATTAATCAGAAAAAGATTTTCAATAAATCTTAGGATTTTAATAAATTCTCTTGATATTAATAATTTATTTTAGAATATACATTTCTAATTAAATTTTAATTCTGTTATTTTATTTAATATTCTCAATTATGCTTCTTTTCATGTTTATACTATACTAAACTTTACCTCTATCTTTGTAAAGAATATTTAAAATTTGCTCTTTTAATTTCTTTAATCTAGCACTCACTATCTATAGCTTTGAAATTTATTGTTTTCTTTATCAAACTAAATTGTTTAATCTATTTTCTTTATTAATATACAGCTCTTAAATAGATCATTAAATCATAAATTTATTCTGTTTTAAAGATTTTATTTTATAAACAATTGTTAAGATTTAAGAAGTAACTATCCTAATGAAATTAAGCAAAAAAGCTAAATAAAAAGAAATTATAACTGCTTTTTGTTGTTAAACTTTCTTAATTTGTAATTATTAATTCATATTATAATATACCCCAATCTAATCTCTATTAGTTATTCTGATTAAAAATAATTAAATATAAGCTTATATGAAAATTAAATTAGGAAGTTAATAAGAGTTAGACTAGGAATAGCTTTAATTTTATTTATTTATTTTAGAAAAACAAATTTGTTACTGGATAAATCTAAATTACGCAAGAAGTTCAATGTCAATCGTTGAAAGTGTAAAATCAGAAATTTTTTGGATTTAAAAAATTAATAGAATTAAAAAATTCAGGTTAAGGTTAGTAAAAATTTGATGTTTAGTTTACTTTTTTTAATTTTTAAGAAATTAAAATTTTCTTTAATAAAAACTTTAAAAATATTAACTACATTTTTTGCAATTTAGGTTTAGCGATTGCTATATCTTCACTTATTTTATTCTATTTCATTGAATTATATTTAATTAAATTATTTCTGACTTTAAGATTTTATATAAATAAAAATTGTTAACTTTCTTACCAAGCTCTTTGTTTATTTTTTAAGTATCACAAGCTAATATAAATTTATAGTAATTATTTTAGAGATTGCAAATATCAGAACTATCAACTAAGGAATTTTATTAAATACTAATTATTTTTATAATAGAGCAATTTATCTTTATAAGCTAGTGTTTCTTTATATTCTACTACTTCTTTCTTCTATTTAATTATATAGAAATTTAATTTTAATTTCAATAGTTACTTTAAAGTTAAAGCTCCTACTATGCTGCTTTATTAAAGTTAAAAACTTAATTGCAAATAAATGGGAACTAGAAAATACCACTTAGCTGTAAATTATGGAAAAATATGAAATTTCGATTTTTTATTTAATGATAATATCAGATTAATGATGATTAGTAGCGATATGAAGCAACTAACAGTATTGATGCTTTTAATGGTTTAGATAGTGCTATATTTAAATAATATATTTAATTATTTTCTTTCTCTTAGAGTTATCCTAACAAATATTTAGTTGATTTATCTATTTATTATTATTTATCCCTTTTAATTTTAATTATAGTAAGTAGGTTTAGAAATATATTATAATTAAGAATCCATACAATCCTTTTCCTTATAATAATAGGTTAAATTTCAGTTGCTTCTCTTTTTTCATTAAATTTTTTTACATTAATTTTAATTGCATTAATGCTTTTCTAATTCATAAGAAAGTTAAAATTTATGAATTCAAATAAATAAATCTAGCATCTAATATTATGAAGAGTATTATTTCATATAAGAATAGTAACTAAACAAAAGGAAAGAAAAATAAAAAGTTATTGCAATCATTTTATTCAAATAATATCTCCATATTTTAAATTTTAGTATTCAATTAAGAGGAAAATAAATCTTAAGACTTTTTATACTTAAATTTATCAAATTATTTAATTTTATATAACTATAATTCAAATTAAAAAAATGAAGAAATTATTATATAACTTAGGTAGAAATAAAGCTATTTATCTTTATTTGCATCTATTTAGTAAAAATAGCATTTTTCTTTAATCTAGCCATTAATTATAGCTTTAATAAAACCAATTAGATAATTAAAATTAAAATTGATTTAATTTTTAAAGTATACACATAATACTCTATTTTAGTATATTTTATATCATTTAAGCTATTTTTTCTTTTTAAGATTTATAATATTTCAGATACTTTTAACTTTAATCTTTAATTTTAAGTTGTAATTTTATCTACAAATTTAAACCTTTCTTCCAATAAATTGCCATGTCCTTTGCGATAAACTGAATATATTACAAGGATAATTTTAAATTTCTAAATAAAAGTTCAGATAGATTAATGTTTAATTAAGGTTTTTATCTTAGATTAATAGATAATTAAAATAAAGCTGAATAACCTTATTCCTTTTAGTTATTTTCACTAGGCTTTATTACTATTATTGCAATTGTTAGTATTCATATTACTTATCTTAATTTATTTGATGGTCAGAACTTAAGCTATTTTTTTGATTTTCTTCTAAAATTTTTGCTGAAACTAATTTCAAGTTGATTCTTTTTAGTAATTTTATGAGCTTTTAGCATAATATTAATTAAGAAAGCATTGAAAAAATAATTTAATTAAATTAAAATTTTAGAATATGTACATTAATTGATTTTATCCTTCCTAAGCTAAAGCTAACTTAATAAATAAACTAAATTTCTTTATTTATAACTATTATATTATTTAGTAAGATTGAAATTGTGCTATGAATTTAGTTATAGTAAATCAAATAAATATCTAAGTTGTACTAGTTCTTTCTTTATCCTTTTAAATAAAATAAAAATCAATTTTATTTAGCTTTCCCTTCTAATTTAGGATGTTGTATCTGCAGAAGTTAAACTTATAAAATTGGTATCATTTTATAGAATTGAAGAAGAATTTCTTAATCCCAAGAATAAAGTTTTTATTACCTTGTTTACATTTCTTATTATTAGTAAAAGAATAAATTATTAATTTGTGTAAGAAAACTCTAATATAAATATATAAGGAAAAATTTGTTAATTAAGATAGAGAATATTAAGCTTTTAACTTTTATAACTTTAAGTCAATCAATTTTTGATTCTACACTCTGTCTTTGTCTGCTTTAAGTTTATTTGTTTAAAGATAATTCATTTAGTAGATTTACTATGCTTTTCTTATTGAAAAAACAGAAAGCGAACAAGCTGATTTCTTAATTTCGTCATTTATCTTAAAGTGTTTCTTTTTCTTAAACCTTTACATTAATAATTTCTAAATTATTATTTGAGTCTTTTTTCATTATTGACAATCTAATTTACAGAAGTTCATTTAACTAATTTAGGTAGCAAGTTAAAATTTCATATAATAGTAAATACTACTAGCTTTAGAAAAAGTTTTCGAACGAAAGTTTTACTATAATTGAAAAGATGGTTGGAGCTGAGAATGACCTTCGTGACTAAACTTTCTGGTTTTATGGCTAGGAACAAGTTCCTTTCCTGTCGCTGAGAAAGTCCCTGGTCAGAGTCATTTTCTGAAGGGAACACTGTCTTTGAGATTATCCGCTCTTGGTAGGGGCTTGAAGCCTGGCTACTCATAGCGATGGAGCTCACTAGCAGCTGTGCCTGGAGCACAACAGGATATCCCCGTTATTCCATAAAAAGAGAGCGTCGGGTCGTGCAATCGGAAAAAATCGGAAAGGATCTTCCGGTTCAAAAACTTTTTAGTTGAAATTAATTAATGAAAGTTTTACTTGCATGTATCTAATTTAAATCTAAGTTATTAATTTTTCATGCTTGAATCAATTTTAAATTTGACTCTTTTTTAAGTTTTTTAAAATTGTTTAGTGAAAATGAAATTTGAGATATTATTGACTAAAAAATTAATTTAAAAGGAATAATTCTTATAATGGCTTAAATAGGATTTAGTTATGAAGGTAAATTGAAAATATTTGATACTTTATTTTAGAAATTTAAGTTAGAATTAACTAAAAATTAGCATTATAACTATGATGCAAATTAACTTAAGATTTGACTTAATTAAATTAGAAAGAGTAAAATGATTTTTATAATAGTTATGCATTATTTTATATTCCACTTCATGAAAGGCAGAAGATAAAATATTATCTCATTTTTTTAATATACTCAGCAAAGATTGAGATACAAAGTAGTTTAGAATCAATCCTCTAGTTTATCTCCAATGAGCAATCTAATATCTTTGAAAGATAAAGTTAACTATCTAAATAACTCAGAGATTGCTTTTTAAATTAGCCTTTTTCTAATTCTAAATTGCAAATTTAATTAGTAATTCTTTTAGCATTGACAAATAAATAGGAAATAAAGTCTTTAGTTTATTAAAATAATGAGTAAATATGATGTAAACTGTATTAAACATTTCCATAACTATAAAGAAGATAGTTATCGTATCTTTACGTTTACCTTTATTATTATTTTAAGTGAAGTATATACAAAACTTTTAAGTAATTAGTAAACCCTATTCATATATTTAATAAGTTTTTAGCATTCTTTATAGCAATAATTGAATCTAAAGTCTCTAAAGCTTATGTCAATAACATTTCGAAATATGCTAATATGAGTAATAATAGAGGATATAACTAAAAGAGTAGTTATTTAAATTTTAAGCATATTAAGTATCTAATATATAATATGTAAATTAATTTTAAACCTTATTTATAAATTAAGCAATATTAGTTGCTTTTGACTCTTTATATTACTTTTAGTTCAACAATAAATAATTATAATTATTACTAGTATAATTATAGCCACTTAACTATATTAAATAGTTTAGTTTAATGAAGTACTTCTAGATAAATTAAAAAAGGAATAGTTAATTAAATATAATTAGAAGACTTATAACCATAAATACTTATTTTCACTATGCTTTTAATCTTATTTAGCTATATGCTTTTACTTTTCAAGAGTTTAATAAGCATTTTTATTATAAATTAAAATATATTATTCTAAGAATGTATCAAAAATAACACACTTATACCTACTATAAAAAGATAATAGATAAAGAGAAAAATAGTTAAAGTGTTTTTCTTAAATATCATACACTTAATTGAATAAATACTTTATTCAGGAAATCTTTTCTTTTTTATTAACTGAGAATTTCTTATCATCTCTAATACGAACTCAGATAATATCTTATTGATATCTAATCAAACACAATTTTATGAGTGACTAAGATTTGATGAATATGAGCAAACCTTTAATTATCTTTACTATAGAGATTTATTAAAGAAATTTTCTAATAAGCAGTTACTTTTAGGCAAATATTAGAAGAAATTAGATTAATGGGATTAGATTCATATTAATTAGAATTTTTCTAGGACCAAACTTCCTAAGAAATTTAATTTTTAAAAAACTTTCATAAGGAATTCGAAGAGAAAACTAGAAATGTTCAAGTTGAAAAAAGAAAATTCAATAAACTCTTCAAATGCAAAAAAGAGTTAAGAAGAATTTTTTTAAATAGCTTTACAAGAAAAATTTGAAAAAGGAGCATGATTGAGAGATTGAAAAAAATAAAAACTTTATTTGAGTATAATTTGCGTATTACACTCAACTATCTATGCAATTATGCTCCAATGATAAAAGTATTTCTATTTCTATATCTATTATTATTGCTTTATGGTTTTTAAATTAGTTCAAGATAATAGGAAATACAAATCTAAGCAAAACATTTTCAGCATTCTTTATGAAATTTATCTGTTTATACAAATAATTAAACAGAATATAAGCATATGGTAATTTATTTAATCTTAATGAATGTAAATTGTTTTAAGTTAAATCACTAGTTTAATCATCAGATAAACTTAATTAATTGCTAAATTTTTATAATTGCTTAGCAAAGATTCATACGTTCTGCTTTTAATAATATATACATAGATTAGAACTTTAAATTTCTTAATTGGATAGATTATTAAAGTTCTATTTTTAATATTTTCAACTTATCCAATAATAGCTAGTGGATTAAGCAGAGAATTACTCTAGAGTATGATATGCTAAGTAATTAATTTAGGAAATATCATTAAATTCTTATAAATTTGCTTAAATTAATTATAATTTATATAGCCTAACTCATATTATGTTTGCAAGAATAATATTCTAACTATTTAATTAAACTTAAATAAAAGAAGCAACATTTATTATATGTGATGGATATTAATAATTGGATTTATATATACTTATAATATTTTAATTCTTAAGGATGTTAATTCTCTTAATTGGGTAATATACTTAATCAACCTTTTAAAATTATCTTTTTATCTAAATCAATGAGAACTATTCTAAAATGTCTTTATACTAGTTAACTTTATGATATTTCAAACTGTATTTCTAAATTAAATTTTAGAACTTTTACTTAAGAGCATTTTATTAATAATATTAAAGCAAAAAATAGTATTAAACTAAGTCTCTTAACACATTCTTAAGGCTAATTTAATAAAATTTTGCTATCAATTCATATTAATAGAAATAAATTATATCACTTTAGTTATAAATTATATATTTAATCATAATAATTAAGCAAGCTTATCTAGTAAGAAACTGGAAAGTGTGAAATTGGAAATTTGATACAAGTATATGCATCAAAAGCATGATCCAACTCTCTAATATAATTTAGCTAATTAATTATGACAAAAATAATAGAATTTACTATTTAGTATATTTTATTAATACCTTTACATATTAAAAGAAGACAATTAACCTTTTAAAGCAAAACTTACTTGTTAAGCAAATCAAATTGCAGTTACTTTAAATTAAGCAAATATTTCATTATAAATATACTAGAAATGTAGAAATAAATTATGAATAGCTAATAAAGCATTAAGTGTTTTCTTATCTATCTTGTCGTTTTTCCTTCTAAAAATGTTTAAGAATTAGTTTCATTAATGATTACACAGACAAACAATTTGCTTTACTTTTAATTTCTTATTTTCTAAAAATTAAAATAAGCTGTTTATCATATCTGGATATATCAATATCTAAAAGTTGTTTAATAAAAAATAATAATTACTAGGAAATTAAAAGCTAATAATTATAACTAGTTCCTACCTTCTTTTAAAAGGAATAAAGAATACTCTTAACTATATACTTTTATATAAAGAGGTTTTATATTTATGTTAAAGGTATAATCATTTAGATGCTTTTGCTTAATCTGCTTTATGATATTAATCTATCTATTGCTTTTGATAGATGTATTATCTTTAAACTCCTTTTTGCATTGAAGATAAATTATTCTTTTATCTATCAATTAGATTTTCTTATTTCTATACTGGAAATTTCTAAGTAAATATTCTTTAGAATCAACTTCCACTTTAAAGTAAAAAGGCTTTAGTCTGATTGAAAAGCAATATCTACTATTTTTTATAAGGTAAGTGAGTTTAATGTTCTATTAATAAGCAAATTTCTCTTCCTTGAGATTTAAATTATTCTAGATAGATAAATAAGCATTCATATAATTACCCTGTTAATTTAGTTCCTTCTATTTAATATATCTCTAAGTTAATTTGACTCTACAATAGTTTCTTTTTCTATAATAGGTAATAAAACTCCTTCATTATAATATTTGCTAGCTTTAACTTTCTTATTCAATTAATTGATGTATTGATTGTTGTCTTTAGAGCTAACTTGATAAGATTAATTTATGATTAACTAAATATAAAGCTTAAGGTATTTCTTTCTTAACTTTATTATTATAAGTTACCTTCTATTATTTCAATTCATATCAATCGTATGTCTGATTTTCTGTCATTATTTATGAAGAATCTGAGCTAATTCGAAATAGTAAAGCTGTAGAGGAAAAGCTTCAGTTAATTTAAATTATAAGGTATATTTAATTTAAAAGCAAGGATTTAGAAGCATTAATCAAATAATACAAATAAGTATATTAAAAGGTAGTTATAAATAAAGCTTAAGGCTATATTCAATAAGCTATCTAGTAATTCTATCTTAGATTATTTAAATTCAATTTATTTAAGTTCTTAGTTAACTAGTAGCTAGGATAGAACTTTCCCTTATCTATAAAATTCTCATTAAATAAACTCTTATATCTTTAAGCTAGCAAATTAAATAGAACACTTTAATTATATAGATTAAAGATTTTTACTTATATACATTTTTAATAGTTAACTCATTCAAGTTTTTAAACCTTTAAATGAAAGAGATATAAAAGCATAATGTCTACTTTCTTTCCATCATCTTTATTTCAAAATTTATAATTTATTCAATTTTCAGTTGCTCAAAATAAACCCAAATTTCTAAAATTTAACTTTTATTTAATAGATACATCAAATAAGTATAATAAACTATATAAGTATAAAGGAGTTAAATTAAAGGAAAAAGCTTTACTAAATGAATATTTATTTTAAATAAATTAGAATAATTAAATAAAGAAATAGCTATAAAAAGAAAATTCACCTAAGTAGTTAAATTTGAAATGTTTTTGAGAAATTTTATTTCTAGAGAGTGTTTTATTATATATCTATTATTTTTCATTGAATCAGATTAGTCAAATAAAGAATAAATCTTAAGAAAATTAAAATAAATAAAAAGTATTAAAAATATAAAATTTGATAAGCTTTAAATTTGCTAAAAAGGATATATTTAAGTAAACTTTAGTACTCATTTATTAATAAAAGCTTAGCTCATTATAGCTAATAATTGATGAACTATTATTATGATAGTGTTATAGAGAAAATATTTATTTCTCTTTAGACTTAATACTTCTTCTCCTTATTTCCAGATTAATTTACATCGAAGTTTCTCTTTTAACTAAATAATTAACACCTATTTGTTATATAAAGCTAAACTTTAAAATCTAGTTTTGGGAATTGAGCAACAAGTTTAATTCTGGAATTAATTAATTTCCTCTAAAGCTTTACTTTTAGTCTTTAAATACTTTGAAATATTTTGAAATAGACTAATGATTTTTATCTGAGTTACGTAGTTTTTAAGTTAGTAGAGTAACTATTGATTTTAATTTTCTATATTCTAAATGAATAAAAAGATAAGTATAAATTCCAAATTTAGTTAAGAACATTTAAGTTACAAAATCAACTATAAAAGTTAGCTTCTCGCTTCTAATTTGTTTGGTTAACCTCTATTATACTTTATAATTAAACTACTTAAGCCTTACCTCTTTTTAATTATTGCTATTTAATTTCTTGCATTGATCTGTGTAAAGTGCTTTTCAAAAGAATTAAAAGGTAAAGGTTTATCCTTAGCTGCTATTTAAGGAAGTTATTATATTAATAAAGCTTCTCAGAGTTACTATCTGATACTTTTATAATTAACCAACTCCTTCTTATTAACCATCTAAAGATATATTTTTGTAATGGTTGTTTATTTAACATTTTAAATGTAAGTCTCCTTTCTAAGTTTAACTAACTTCTTTAGATTTAAAATTAGATTTAAAATAAGTCTTCGTTGATTTTAAGTTTTAACAATTATTTTTATGTAGGAAATGATTCAAAATGTCATCCTTACATTGATATAAATCAAGATTGGTTATCTTGCTCTAATAACTTTTCCTGTACTTCTTGCAACAGCCCTAAAAAAACTCCAATAATATTTGCAAATTATAGTGTGACCAGACTTAGTTTGAATTAAATAGCAATAGAGTTTGTTTAAATTATGATTAAATTATCTAAGGATGCTAATCTTGCTCAATAGGTAATATCAATACTTGCTAATAATACTTGCAGGGCTATTACTTAAATAACAACTAAGGTATTTCATATAAATCGATTGATCAGTAATGCTCTTCATGCTAAAATAACATAACATGCAATTCATGCTATAGTCTTTTTAAGTTAACTGAGAACACATGCAAACAAATTTGCAGTGCTTAATAATAAGAATATGATAATAATAGAATATGTAGAAACTGTAATGATGTACTAGATAATTGCTAGCAATGCACATAAGATGGAATCTGATGTTAGTCATATTCACCTAATTTTAGTCTAATTAGCAATAGTTAATGCAATTCTTGCAATTAGGGAATATAGAATTGCCAAGTTTGTCCCTAATCTGGTGAATGTAGTAAATGCTTTTTAGGTTTATATTTAGAGACTAGCAGTAAATTTATTTGCACAAATTAAAATTTTCTTTCATGCCTAACTGGATTTTACCTTGGAACTGATTTTAATTACTATAATTGCAACATAATAGCAGGATGTTCCGCATGCTAAAATAGTTTAGTTTGCATTTAATGCCTTTCAGGTTATTATTTAGGATAAGACTAGTAAAGAATAGTTGAGTAAAACAAGGCAAAAAGCTTAAAATTTGAATGCTAGACTTACTTATTATGAATGGTAGTTAGTAACAATATACTAAAGCAGTATAAATACTCTTAATGATAGTGCTTATATATACTTATTTGAATAACCCTAATATATTAACCTCATCTTATTTATCCTTTTTATTAATTATAAAACAAATAGCTATATATCTGTTGACGGCTAAATAAAAGGAACTATATTTATTAACTAGAGCTGCTTGATTAGCTTCTTACACTTCTTAAGGTTTTATATGTGTAAATCTTAATCACTTATTAAGTAATAAAGTCCTAAGATTGTTGTTCAAAGCTTAAAACTATAGTAAGAAAACAATAAGTAGTTATTTTGACTCTCCTTAGTTTAGTTAGTATATGATAATATTAAATGGTTATTTCATAAATTACTTCTGATAAGTTAGCAATGATAAAACAACTGTACTCTAGTAAGTCTTATAATTTATTAATTATAACAAATCCCTTCTTTAATTATATCCTAATACAGTATATTTAACATTAATCAAGCTCTTTCTAGGATTAAAAGCAAATATCTATAAAATGTTAGAATTTAAAACAATTAGAGATTAAATACTTATTAATAATCTCATTAAGATAAAAAGTATAAAAACAAAAAATAAGCATTTAAATATATATTTGCTATAAGAGTTATATAATTAACTTACCAAACTTACAGAGAAAACATAAATTTAATAACCAAACTTAAGAGAAAAGCTTTAAAGTTAAAAGATAACTTAAAAAAGGAAAGATTTCATATGTTCTGATAAACTAATTATAATATTATAACAAAATTAATATTTTCTTTATATATTTAAATAAATGTTTCTTTATTTCTCCTTTTATTTCATTTTTAGAATTAGTTTCTAACCTTTAAATTCAGAGAAAATTAAAGCCATAGAGGTTTAAATTGTTGTAAAAATACTCTTATTTATAAATCTTTGTTAATGTATTTCCAATGATTTCTCAAAAAAAATTAGTTTTGAAAAGAAATGCTACAAGCAAGTGAGAAATAATGCTTGAAGATTCCTTATTGTACTTGTCTGGGAGTAGTTTTTTATATTGTTTGCACAATTAATAATAAGCTTACGCAGTTAATGCTAAATACAAGTGAGACGATGCATTTAGCAACATCAAATTTTTCTACTCCAGGAACTGAATGTAGAAAACTATGCAGTAAAGAACAATTACTTTGCTGAAAATAATGTTTAGCTCTTCAAAATTGTATTTTTCCAGCATTAATTTGCAATAAAGATCAAGCATCTTGTTCAGACTTTTGCTAAAAAGCAAGAGAAAATCTATCATTAGAAGATTCAATTATTCAAGTCCTGGAGCAAATTACGGATAAACTTGCAACAAGGTTATATATCGTGTGGAAGAGTATACTATAAATAATCAGATAAAATATGCTTAGCATTTGCTAACTGTTCAACACCAGAACCTAATTATGGAAAGATGCGTAAAAAGGGATAAACGAGTTACTGAAAAAAAGTAATTTAAATTTATTTCCATATATATAATAGCTTAGTAAATGGATAAAAGCATATCTTTAGATAAAATTGCCTTAAAAAATATTAATGATAGAATCAATATAACTTTAAATTATACATTATGGAGTAACAATATGATAAATAGCAGTAAATATATATCTACTATGTATAATATATCATCTAATGCAAATATTTTGAAAGGATTTTATATTTAAATATTGTCTAAAATAAAGAAAAATTTAACAGTATTTTGTATAATTATTTACTATAAATGAGCTAAATATTAGATATATTTTTAAACCATGTATAGTAAATAGTGTTTTAACTTAGAATAAATTTTAAATAAAAAGCTATTAGTTACATTTCAATTTTTTATATATGTGTTAAGTCAAAATTTATTAAAACTTCGTGTTCGCGTCTAAACTTTAGTTAATCCTATTTGCCAAATTACTATTGTGCATTTGATTTTTTTTCTTAATACTTGATAAGTTAAGCTTTTAGGTGAGATTAATTTTATAATTTTGATTAACCAATTATTTGTAAAAGTATTAATTTATCCTTTAAATAAATATTTTATTTGATAAATTTATGATTTTAAAGTCTATAAATTTGTTTAAATTTTGGAAAGTTTATTTTATTTTATTATTTTACTCAATATTTGTTTAATTTTTAATGAATTACAATATATTAAGAAAAAAAGTTTAATTTTAGTTAATTTTGATTAAGCAATTTTTAAATTGATATGATATTTTTATTTATCTTTTCGTAAAGTTTATTTTTCTTCTACTATTATAATTTAATTAAAAATCTTATAGGAGTAGAATTTATATTTTTCATTTTAAAACTTATTTTAGTTGAATTATCATGTTGATTCGCAAGATAGTTTCTGTTAAGAATTGTTTGATAATTAAATGTTTTAAAGTACGTAGAATTACTTCATAGCTTTGCTTTACTTTTATTTTTAATTTGAATTTTATTTATTAATAAACTAGCAATTCCTTAGTGATGTATTTTAGATATCTTTCAAATCACTATCGTTATATATTTTACCTTTAGGTTTTAAACTAGCTGTCAAAAGATCTAAGTGACTAATAAATTTTGCTTCTTTTTAAGTTTTATAATATTGATCAAGCTTTGATATATCTATATAGCTATTATTAGACATTAGAAAGAAGCTTAAAAGCAATAGTTATTAACTAGCTGATAAATGTTTGGCTGTTTAATTAAAATAATGTGAAGATAAGTAATTAAGTCAGTTTCTTAAATGCTTAAATGTTGATTAAATTAGCATCTTATATAAATGTATCAAAGTATATACCAATTTGAAAATAATGATGTATTAAAGATAAACATATTAAACTAAGAGGATTGTATGGCTCTTAGCTAGTTTTATTTAAGAACAAGGTATTTCTTTAATCTAGATTTGAAAAGAAAAAATTAATTTCTATCGTGGAGTCAAATTAACTGTTTTATTATTTATGGATCTAATAGAATATTTCAAGCAAATAGATAAATTTAAGAAGAAATTATTGTGAATGTAATTTACTATTCTATAAAGCTATTAAGTAAAAAAAGGAATAAAGCATTTTCAATATATTTAGATAAATGCTAAATAACTAGATTTTATTCGATAATCTTCTCTAATTCTAAATAGATTGAGGATAATTATTTAACTAAGTAACTGTGAGTCTATAATATTTGTTACTTAGTCAATAAAGTAAAATCTCAACGATATATAGCGAGATATCAACTAGAGTCTATTTTTTATATGATTATAAATTTCATAAAAGTAATCACTTTTCCTTTTTTGCAGAGCTTAAATATCTTAATACAACTCTTTCTTTAGGTAATTATAAAATTTGTACCTTCATTGAAATTAAGAAAAAGAATAAAATAAAAATATATAAAGAAGCAAAAGTTTTGATACTAACTATGAATAATTCCTAGATATGTTTAATTTCATTTTTAAGACAAGTTATACGATAGAATCAGGTAATAAGAAAAAAATTATTAAATGCAAAGTAATTTGAAAATAAAATTTTACAACTAATAAATATCTTTGCACCTTAATTATGTCACTTCATATAGCTATTACAACTAAAATTAATTTTTAAGCTTCCACTATTCAAGAGATATAAAACTCTCAAATATATAAAAGTAAATTAAATTTTCTTGTAGAAATTTTAATTTATCTTATGCTGATAATTTTAAGAGATTGTAATAAAAGTTAATTTTCCTAAATCAAAAGAAAACAACTTATTGTTCTTAATAAATAAGTTTATTTATTTATTATTTAAATTAGACAATTAAAAAAATTATATATTTAAAAATACTTTATATAAACAAATTAGGAAAATGAAAGGCAAAAATATTTTAAAACATTTTTATTAACTTATTTAAATAAAAAGTTTATTATTTAATAATTTAAATACAATAAATGCTAGTACAAACTTTAGAAAATCCTTCTTTTTTTTTATTTATAAGTAGACTAAGGGTTAGTTTTAATAAATAAATTTTATTATAGAGCGCGTAGCACTCTCGTTGGTGCGCAGCTCTTTAAAAAAAAATTTTCATACTGACAAGAATGTTTGTTACTGATAAAATTATCAGATACTGATAAACCTTGTTCAATACTGGTATAATTATTCAGTACTGATTAAAATGTTCAATACTGATATAATTTTAGAATACTCGTAATCTTTAATACTTGCTGGAGGTCCAAGGACATGGTAGGATTGAGTCTCATTGCATCACCAAAGCAGAGGACGACATGTGTCAATTATGGGTACTTAAATTCCCCACCTCTGATGAAGCTTGCAATATTATTTCTTTTTCGTTCCAGAATTAAAAATAAACAAAGCCAAGCCAGTGTCGAAGGTCTAAGAATCTTATGTCTCGAGGTCAAACCAAAGCAGAGGAAGACATAAAATCGATTATGGGTACTTAACTTCCCCAACCTCTGATGAAGATGACCTTGTTGTTCACCTTCGAACTACTATGGCGGTTTTAAAAAATATATATAATAATAGGATAAATTAAGTTTAGCAATTTTCGAGTATTTTCACCTCTTCATGCTGGACACCAGATTGCTCCAGTGTTAAAAATAAAGTTTTAAATGTCTCTACTCCTCTCTCCTCCCATTACTCTTGTCATTTCCGGATCTAGCCTTATTTCTAATTAAATTTTCTCTTGTAAATGTATCCTTATTCATTTAGTATAATTTTTCTCTTATTTGTCTTTACTACATTTGTTTTTTCTTCCTCTACTGTGCTTGTATGGTTCTTTATTTATTCCAGTACTACGTCTTGAAATTTTGGAATTCCTTGCAGCGTCTTCATAAGTGTTCTGTCGAATTGCAGTAGTAACATTTCTTCACTAATTTTTGGAGTTTAACCTTAGTCTTCCTATTGGTCTCTTCAATCATCATTGATCTCCCCTTTGTTCATCTAATTTCTTTTCTAGTATTTCCAGTCTAATACTCAGATCAGATTGTTTCTGAATCTAATTTTAGGATTAGCTACTCTAGTCTTAAGATATGTTTCAGAAAGCCCTTAGTTCTTTTTCTTAGGTCATAAGTCTGAATTCTATTCCTTCCGCTAGGTTGAGTTTTTCCATCAGTTTCTCATTTGCCTTTCTCAGTTTCCTAACCTCTTCTTGGAGGTTTAGTACCACTTTGATGAGCTGTTCCATGCTCATCTGGCCAGAAGGATTGAACTTTGAGACCTCCTGGTGCAGGGCAGACTTCATCTGTTTTCCATGCTTCTCTTCTGAGGTTGGAGTTATCTCATGTGTTGTCTTCTGAGCTTGTTTCTGTTCTTCTTCAGGTTGTTAGAATTAAGAAAAAGGTTAGGGTTATGGTAAGAAGACTATCCAAGATTGGATTCAGGTTTCCTCTCCAACTTTTTGGAGAAGGTGTAGAAACCTCTTTTGAATCCTTCGATTTTTTATTATATCTAAGGGTTAGTTTTATAAAAGCATTAGTTAAGTCTTGAAGATAAGCTTAGGAATATTTATTATTTATTTATCTATTATAAATAATTTATAATATATCATCTTTTAACTTAGGCAAGTCAATCAAAAAATTAAGCATAAAACTACCTTGCGAATCTGTAACTAAGGAAATTCTTCATCAGTCACTATACTTATAACATTTTAAAGTTAATGTTGCTTTGATTTATAGTTAAATCCAATTTTAATTAATTTATTAAAGTTACTTCAGCTTTAAATTTTTTACTTAAGCATTTTATTAGGTTGTGAAAATTAATTTTCTAACTATACAAAGTTGTTTTATAACCTTGTGATTTATCACTTAACTATTGTACTATTATCCTAAGAAAGATTATTCTCTTCACACTAAAATTAATTTGTATTTATGGCTAGCAATAAAACATAGTTTCTCTTTAAATTTTCTTAATAGCTCTTAGCCCCTTCATTTGATTAATGAGAAATCAGCTAATCTTATTTTTTATTCTATTTAATTTATGAAGCAAATAAAAAAATAGGGTAAAATAGAAATATTTAGGTTTTTGAGGAATATTATAATATAATGTATAAATATTTAATTAATGCTAAAGATAATTTAATTCCTTTATGGAAGAATAAAATGTTTTGAAACTAGAGAATTTCTTATCTAAACTCCTTCTTGTTTATCAATTTATTTTAATTTACTTTACTTTATAAGATAATTTTTTATAACACTTCATTAGTTTACTTTTTAAGGTGCTTCAATCAAATTGCTTCTTTAATATCTAGAAAACCTTAAACTAAAAGAGCTAAGAGGCTTTAATTATATTTAGATTTAAGTGTTTAGTGTTTTAATCCATTTATTAATAAATGTAAACTATTATCTAGGCAGTTTATCTGTATATCTTAATACCTTCTTATTAAATATATAAATCTTAGTCATAATTTTCTAGCATTCTAAGTTAAATCATATATTAAAATAAAAGCATGTAAGTAATTAAAGAGAAATTGCATCTTCTCATTAAGAAATTAAAGTGATTCTAACTATTTTTATGAGGTAGTAGAAAATATAGTAATTAGATATGAAATAAAGAGTTTATTACTATTTAAATTTAATTATGAAGTAAATATATTTAAGAGTTATATATAAATACATTACTATACATTTAACAAAACTTATAATATCAACATTTATTTAAACTACTCATTTTTACAATACCAAACCATAATTAGGTATTAAGTTCAAATAATACCACCATTCATATTTTATTAAAGTGCTCGGGCTTTATTCCCACCATTTCCAGAAATTTTTATTCAAATTTGATTTTTCATTTAATTATTCTTTAAGATATACAATTACACTAGGACATAAATTCTTCTAAGTGTTTCATAAATTTTATTAATGATACCTTTAAAAATGTAAGCATAAATCTTTATTTAATTTCAAACGCTTAATAAAATTATCCAACTGATTTTAAAGAGCATGTCTTACATTATGATAATTTAATACCTAATGATCTAGAATTATATTTTAAATATAGATACCTATCCACAAGTGTTGATTTATATATCAATATAGTTAAATTAAATAAAAAACCTAAAGTTAAATTTAATTCATATAGCCTTATTTTTATTCATAAGTCTATTTATACTTTTTATCTTCATTAAATAAAAAAAAAAGAAGTTCTCTTTTAAGAACTCTTTAAGTTACTTCATACATATTTAATCTAAAAAACTCTAATTAAGTTTATAAATTCTAATCTAAAAGGTAAAAATATTAATAATTTTTTAATGTTCCTTCCTAAAAAATTTTCAGTTTCGGATTCCAAATTGAGTGGAATATAGCTAGCTAATTACTTAAATCAAAATAATTTCATTAATACTATATTGATAAATTTAAATAATTTATACATTCCACTAGTTGGATTTTCTCAAGCTCAATAACCAAGTTTAAAATATACAGCTTTGTATAAAATTAAATGATATATGCATCTATTGACTTTAACCATGATATAATACCTTTATTTACCTATTTTTTTATATAATGCTCTTTACAAGCTGCATGTGCGTGATTATTGTTGATAATTAGATAAAATTAAAAACAATTGATTTAAAATTAAATTAAAGCCTTAATTGGAAATAATCTTTCAAACTCCTTTTAATATCATTGTTTCAAGCTAGTTTACACTCTAGACTTTACACTCTAAGCTTAACCAGAATTTTAATTTTAAGCCTTAATAGCTAAAAATGTATTTTCCTCTTATTTTAAACTGTAGCTAAGCATGTTTATCTACAGGTAGTTTAAATTAAAAATATTGTTGAAATATAGTAGAAATTATAAAATTAACTACGTGGTAAATAAATGAAAATACCCTTATTAAAGCTAAGGTACGTGTAACTTGTCATAAATTAAGGAATTTTATTTATTTAAATAAGTAAATGGGTAAAGCAGTCGATGGTACGAGTATTCGCAAGAGAAATAGATCAATTTGGTCGAAAGAGGAAGATAAGGCTCTAATTGAATTCAATTAGTAGGTGCCTAGAAAATGAACGCAAATAGCTAGAATGATTAATAAGAACCTTCATAAGAGTTAAGATGTTAGAAATGCAAGAGATGTCAAAGAAAGGTATAAGAACTATATAAATCCATAGCTAACTAGTAAGTTTTAAATTGTAGAGAGAAAATGAACCCCAGAAGAAGATTTATATATAGTAAAATCTGTACTGGAAAAAGGCCATGTATGGACATTAATAGCTGAAAAAATGAACAATAGAAATGATAACTAAGTTAAGAATAGATACTTCCAGATATACCAGAAGTATGATAACGAAAGAGCTATCGCTTATATTCCTTAATTAAACAGTGAATTACAATCATATCAATCATTATGGCGTGAAATAAATAAACACTCTTAAAATTTTAAATCATAAGCTTAATTCTTTAAAAAGTCTGAATCTTAGTATGTATTTATCAAGCATTAACTATAAATATACTTTCTTCTATTAGCAAATATTAAATATACATGACTATGAAAATATTTTCCAAACCACATGAAAGATGAATTATTTTCAGCAAATTTGCATAAAATTAAGCTATGCATGTAAAAATAACTCCTTAGCATTACTCCACATTTAAATTTTAGAAGATTTAAGAAATGCTAAAGTTATGTGCATAAAGAAACGAAGAGAAGAATATAAAAGTTATAATAATTTTATTAATAAAAAGAAAATAAAAATTAATCGATCATTTTCATTTATTATTTGATAAACTAACTTTATTTAGTTAATTCCTATTTTGCGTTTCTTCTAATACCTGTTTTCAAAATGAAGTATATAATTGGTTTGTGGAATAGCTATATTGGTATAATAATGCATTAAGATAGCTGAAGAGAAATATGGTATAGGTTATATTTCTTATTTTAGGTTTTTTATTTTCTATTTGTTGATTAAGATTTATATTGCATATATGGCAGATATATTTAAAGCTTAAATATCAGATAAAAAGAATTAAATTTAGCTGATTTAAAAATGTATATATGAGTTTCATTTGGTTTAATCTGTTCTTAATTGAATTATGATACAAATGATACAGCTAAATTGAAAATAATGACAATTAAAATCTAAATCTCTTTAGAAAATAGCAGTCAGTTATATGGATATAATTAATATTTATAATGTAAAGAAATATAATTCTAAGTTAGCCAAATTTACATAACATTCCTTTTTTAAAGAGTATGGAAATAATAATAAATAGATGCTAATACTTTATGAATTACATTGTTATAATTTTAGAATATTCCCTATTTTATTGCTATATCCTAGCTTTAAATTAATGTTAATAATTAAATATGCTATAAGAACAATCAAATTCTATTATTTTTCAAGAAGCCTAATTCATCAAGTCTTAATTCTATATTTAAGCTAAATTTTTACAAGCCTTTTCAAAATTTGGTTTAAGCATAAAAAGTTTTGCTCTTTTGTAAAGTTTAGCTTAAATTAAGAGATAAGAATAGTAAAGAGAAATAAATAAGCTATTTCTTAAATAAACTTTTAATTTTGCTATTCATATACAAATGAAAGCCTCCAGTTCTTCTTAGATTGATCATAATGAAGTATAATGCTAAAGAAATAAGCAATGAATTAGTAAATGAATTAATAAAAAAGAAATAGTAAACTAATATTTTCTTAGAACTTAGAAATTAAAATACTTTTAATTATTTAAGAGCATGCTAGTAAATTATCTAACTTATTTCAAATATTTTAGCTTTTAATATTTAAGCAAAATATATCATTGGAAAAGAAAAATCTATAAACAGATTGTAAAAGTGCAATCAATAACTTGAAACTATCAAAATAGAGATAAAATCTATATCACTAAAATGGAAAATAATAGAGTATAAGATTAATAATTAAGCAATTTATTTAAATAATCTAGGCTTTTTATAAGTTTTATTAAGATTTATTATATTAGAGGAAGTAATCAAAAATTTAACCTCATGGCCAGAAAAATACAAACTGGAAATTGCAGATAAAACAAAATGAATGATATGAAAAGCAGCAGAAAATAGAAACTGAGAAAATATAGGCAATACTATTGAGGTGGGAAACTTAAGAATCGAAAGAGTAACGTCCTTTTAGTACTTAGGGCTTATAATAGAAGAAACCATCAGCTTTGAAAAACACATGGAGAACAGACTAGAAGCAGCATAAAAGATGTAAACATGAATACTGGGTAAAATAACAATGAATAAGGGATTAACACCATATAACGCAGGTATAATGATAAAAACGTTCGTAAGCTCAGTATTCAGCTACGGGACAGAAGTTATCCCATATTGTGAATAATTTGTAGGAAAATAAGTGATGGAACAATTAGAAATAATATAGAGAAGATCTTTACGAGCAATCATAGATGCCCCTTTCTAAGTGTAAAATGAGATGCTAGAATATGAGTTACAGTTTATGAAATTTAAACATTACCTATGGCAGAAAACGCTGAGATTAAGAGGCAGACTAATAAGTAACTAAGGAAAAACAGTAGATAGATTAATGTTCGACCTAAGTAAAGAAGAGAACTTTATTTTTGAACAATACTGCACGACAATAAAATTAGAATTAAAAATTGAAGACAAAAATATATTTATAGATGATGGTAATAATAATCAAAAAGGGAAGAAAAACATTAATCGTGCAATTTGAGAACATAGAGTATACATAGAAGATAGAGAAAGAATGGAGTAAATGATAACAACTCTGCAGTATAGAAAAACATGATTTGATGAATATGTAGTAGGACCACCCAACTACCTGAGATACAATAAAAATAGAAAAGAAGAAATATGCTACATATTCAGAATAAGAACGAGATGTAATGGGAGCCAGGATTGTTTAAAAGAAAGACACCTAGTTGCGACAAGCAAATGCCCTTTCTGTAATGATGCAAGAGAAAACGAAAGGCATATCATAGAAAAATGCTCAGAATACAAAGAAAGTAGATAAATATGTATTAGAAAGTTAAGAACAATAGGAGTAGAAAGACAAGGAATGGAACTATTTGATATAATATGAGGTACGGCAAAATTCGAAAAATTCATTAGAACCTAAGAAGAGTAAAAAAGAGCTAAAACTGACTTGATAATAAAAGATTATATCAAAAACATATTAGAAAAAAGAAAAAAAGGATATTTAGAAAATAAAATTGAATGAAAAAAAGAAATAGGAAAATATTATAGAGCAGGAAAAGGATAGTTTTTATGAGTTTATAAAAGCTTGATTAAGAAGAAAAGAATTAGAAACGAAAATTAGCAAAGTATGTAAAAAAATAATGGACGCTTGTAACAAAGAATCAATAAAACTTAGATAGATAGAAGACAGAAGAACAAGAGATTCTGGAGAAGAAAATGATGAAGATATGGAACTAATAAGAGAAGAATTTTTATTACCTGAAGGCTTACTTGAAGAAATAGACATGTATTGAAACATTTATTAAAGAACTACGCACCAACGAGGTGCTACGCGCTATATAATAAAATTTATTTAATTAATTAATTTATTTATAGCTATTTGTTTAAAATATTATTTGCTTTTGCACTTATCAAAGACATCTATAAAGAAATTAGTTAAGATTATAAGTAAAAAGGCTTATAAGATTTTATAATTTAATATATTTAGATTTTATTATTTTAAATTCTAGTAACAAATATTACTAATACCACACTATTTTCCTAAAATCAACCTTATTATTTATTAATTCTCCATTTTTATAGATTCAGGACAGCTAGGCTGTTTTCTCTAAACAGTCTCTTGACGGATATAATGGAATTATTCTATTGATCAGTTTCTACAAATATGGATCCCATTTTGTATTAAATGCATACTCCATAATCATAGACTTTAAGCTCCTACTAAAGCCAGATAATCTCTAGTGCGTTCACTTAAAGAAGTTAGATTAAACAGGAAGCTTCGTAAGGATTTGATGTATAATAAATGAAAAATCTTACTTGAATTATAAAGCTAATGATTAGAATTAAAGCATTATATTATTACGTTAGAACAAATATAAGTAATAAAGTTTAAATTTAGGTTTTTAATATTTGGTAGGAAAGATGAACAAATTGTCTAATATTAAAGCAAAGAGCTAATTATACAAATATATAGGATAATAAAGCTTTAGAAATTAGTTCTATTATTATATGCTTAGCTTTATTAAAAGAATCTTTAATAATATTATTTAGCTTATATGAATAACCAAATTTACTTGAAGAAGATAATATTTAAAGGTAAGCCTGAAAGTATAGTTACTATATAGTAAATCAACTAATACAATTAAATTAGTAAAATAATTGCTAAATAGTTCTCTATTCAGTATCTTAGCCTTTAATGCTTTAATTACCTAAAATAAAAAGTTATTTATTAGATAATCATTTGCATAGAAGTTGTAATATCGATAACATTATGAAAGGATTTATTAATATACCATTAAGAAGTATTATGATTAGAGCTAAATTTAAGCAAATTCAATATAAACTAATATAAGCCCGGCTAGCTCAGTCGGTAGAGCGTCAGACTCTTAATCTGGTGGTCGTGGGTTCGAGCCCCACGTTGGGCGTTGTTTATATTGAAAAAAATGAAAAAGCGTAATTTATAGTTCTTAATAACTAAAACTGGTTTATGTTTATAATTTTGGTAAAGTTTAAATAAATAAACAAATTAGATTCTAAATGACTAAGTATATAAAGCTAGGCAAATTTAGTTATTCTTCTATATAAAAATAAATTTAAATATTTTCTAAAATAATGATATAATTGAGTCTTTACAAAGAAATCATTAAAATAAGCAAAATAATCTTAATTTTTATAATTTTATATCTTCTTAATATAAAAATTGTTTGCCAATTTAGATATAAATCCATCAAATATAATAATAGATAAACCATATTCACAACTTAATTCTATTAATATTATACTCTTAAATTCAAATAGATCATGCTATAAATAAATTTACATTAAGATATTCTTTAAAAGCTTCTAAGAAGTTCAATTATTATTATCTCAAAGGTAGCAACAAAAAAAATTAATGTATATCTATGATTTATTTAATCTAGAAATATAAGACAATAATGATTTATAGCTTTTATCTAATTATATCACTAGATTATTCATTAAATTTAATAGATGCAATAAAGGAAAAATTTGTAGAGACTTCCTTTATATACCTTTATCAATAAATTAAGAAAGTTATGTAATAAAGATAATTAAAAAATGCTTAGTGTAAAGCATTTTATATGATTTTAGATATGATTTAATTGATAGTTGCCTTTTTATTATCTCTAGCGATTGATTGACTTGAACTATTGAAAAACTAAAAATAAAATGAATAGAAGAAAGATTTGTAGAAAATGATTTGAGTTAAAGGTTATTTATTAATTCCTAAGATATAAAGTGAAATATCTAAGTTAGATTACTATACTTTCCTAAATTATTTTAAATTTTAATTATCTTTATAATATAAATAAATTCTTCTTTTTATGAAGGAATAATTTTAAACTTTTATTTAAGTTTGAAATATGTCACATTTGCTTATTGACTCATACAAATAAAGGTTTAGAAATAATAAAAATAAATTTTCCATATAAATTTGAATTTAGTTTTAAGATAATTTTATCATAATAAATATAAAGTACCTTGTATATTACTAGGGGCTTAATTACCAAAGCTCTCTTTTTGTAATTTAATTTAATAACTGTAGCTATTACCATATAAAGCAAATAAATAGCTTATAATATATTCTCTTAATTTGATAAGCTTAATATATTTCTTTCTTGATTTAATGAATATAGTTGTATACTTTTGCAATAAAGGAAATAAAATGGTAAATAAGGTTTGACTTAAGATAGCCTTGTAAGGAGTTAATGTAAAAGATATCTTTATTTTAGAAATAAATAGCTAAATAATTAAGGTAGAAAATAAAAAGCTTAATTATAATAATTGAATATAAACACTATGCTTGGTTTACCTTTGATGAATTTGATTTACTTGATGATAAAGAATTTGATGATATGATTTATTTAATTGAATATGGTAATTAATATACAAATAGGTATTTAATCAAAAGTGTTATATCTATAACTTTACTATCTTTAAGCTTTTATTATTTTTACTTTTTGTTGTATTTTACTAGTTTGAAATAATTAAATTTAAAAGCAAAATTAATTTTAAGCTTTGTATCTACTAGCTAAGTTCCTTTTATAATTATAACTATCAGTCTAGTTGTTTATAGGAGCTAAAAACTAAAATGATATGTAAAGTTAAATTTGCAATTAAAATAGCAATTTAACTTGAAATAAAGCAGATACTAATTTTTATAATACTTCTTTTAAAGTCACAAGCTTATTAATTTAATTGAGATATTATTAATTATCATTGCAGGAATAAATAAAATAAAGATATTAGTTCATAGCTTTAGTAAAATAAACCTTTTTAGAAAACCTAAAAAACCAAAAAATTAGATTAATTAATTTTGGTAAAAGCAGCATAAAGAAACATTTACATATTTAGAGATATATAAAGATAATAAACTACAATACTCATTTTAACAATATTAAGGATATTTATATTACATAGCTTTTATATTTTAGACTTACTATTTACCATATAAATTATCTATTTTTTAATTAATATTCAACAACTTTAATAATTAATACCTTATAAATAGGCAACTCTTAATACTTTTATTATTATTTTTTGGATTTAATCCAATAACTAAAATATTCATACCAGCTAATTTCAAACCAGAATAAACATTTCTTTGGTTTAAATATAAATAAAAAAAGGAATTGAAGAACTGTTTGAAAACTTAAAAATAGGAATAATAATAAAAGGAAATTTGAATGTAAAGTATAAAATAGCTATAAAGAAACTAATTATATACTTAATTTAATCTATAGAGATATAATCATTTTATTTATTACTACTATATTTATCTTCTAATAACCTAAATCTATCTCTTCTTTACATTCTTTTAGTCAGAACAAGTACTTCCTAGGTATAATAAATATTTAACATCAGATAAACCAAATTTAAGTACAACGCTAGTTTAAGCTTTTTTAGGCTTTTGCAAGAAAATTCAGATTATTATTCATAAAATACCTTCTCAAGGTATTTCCTTTAAAAATTGTAGAAATTGTATTAAATAATGTTCTTTTGGGCATGGAAATAGAAAATGCTTATAAATTATAAAAGACAAATAAATTAATAAATCTAAAGCAACATTTCTACATAGAAGACTTAGAAGATAGAATCCTAAACAGCATAAACCAAATAATAATTAGTAAATGAATCTTAATAATTATATTCATTAGACATATATTCCTTAATATTTATTAACTTAGCAAATCATTTAAGTCATCTTTTATAAGCTCATACCAAAGAAGATATATCATATAAATTAAATCTCGGAAATCTCAATTTTAGTTATAATTTTAAATGTATACAAACTAGCTGCTTATTTTATGTAAAACCTACTTTGAATAAAAATAAACAAATGTATTTGGTATTTAAAATAACCTAAAATATGAAAATAAAGTCTAAGAAAATTGATATAATAGATATAATTAAAGTCTAAGTAATCAACAATAATTATTAAGCAAAAAGATAATTACAAGAGGAAAATCTTTATTAATGTAAGTCTATTATCAACTTAGTAAAAAAGCTTCACTAAAATTTAATGCGATTACTTTAAATAAAATTATAAGATAAATTAAAATTCTAGATCCTTATACCCCTTTTCTTAGGAATTTAATTTTAAAAGTTTTGGTTTGAATGTCTTAAATATATAATAGCTATTAATATCCTAAGATAAACTTAAACAAATTTAGAACAAACAACTATTTTAGTTATTTCACAAAATAGATTTTTTTTACTATTTATTCTATATTTGAAAATAAAAGCTAAAGTTCCTTTTAATTTTTCCTTAATAGTAGTTTTCTCCTTATATTTGTAATTAATAAATCTCCTTTTGCAATTTTATTTTATTTTTTATTATCTTTTTCTTCATATTCATTTAAACTAAATATCTAAAAAATTACCAAGTATATCATTTATAATTCTTAAGCAACTAACAAGTTAGAAGATAGAAAATTCTAGTATTAGGTATTAGATCATAGCCTTATAGAATAAAAATGATTATACTTGCATATATATTAATAATCAGGTAACTTTTAAATTATTTTTAGTTTGCTATTTTTTTATTTGAGTAGTGAAGTATTTATTTTTATTTTTAAAATGCTTGCTTTATTATTTAGTTCATATATCATATTCTATTTTCTCATATTAAACATTCTTAATTGGTTTTTCAGTTCCTAAACTAGATTTTATTGGGAGTGCTGAAATAATATAAACGACTAATAACTAAAAAGTAGGATAAACCTAAATTTTTGATAAGCTTTATTAAAGTTGATAGCTTATTATTTTCTTTTATATTGTATATATAAAATTAAATTAAATTTGTATATGCTTTATTAATAAGCATCTTAAAGCATTTCCTAAGATAAAGCTTTACACCCTTTTATAGCTTCAAAATGATTTTGACTGATCTAATTATTGAAGAGTTCCTTAATAAAAATATTTAATTTTATACTCTTCTAATTTATTTTATCCAGCATATGCTTAATAAAATAGATAAATAGACACTTTAATCTCAACAAGTAGCTCCTTATAAATGTGCTATTCATATAAATAACTAAGATATGAAATAAAAGGATTTAAATGAGATGTTTACATTCTTAGGTTTAGAAGCTTCTAGAATTTAAAGTTAAGGAATTTAATTAAAAATAAAGGTTTAATGGAGAACTTTCTAAAGCTAAAGTTATTCATTCTATTTTATATCTAATTTATTATTTCTTAAGCTATACCTATCTCTATCACTCCTACTGATAACACTGCTATTTCTAATATAAATCCCTAACTTTATGTTACTTCATTCTTAGACTAATTTTATTATCCTAACTAGGATGTTTCCTATAGCTTCACATTCTGGCTGTTTGAGGCTGCTTGTGATTCGTCAAAAGAATTCTTTTCACTGAAAGTAAACAAACAAATAGAAGAATTAATTTAAGAAAATACAACTCTGCATGATTAAACAGCAGATGTTACTCTTAATGAATCTGCAATTACCTAGAAAGGTTAATATGTGGATGGTAAAAACTTAGAACTGCCAAATAATCCTTCTTAATTAAGTTTCTTAGTGAATTTTTAGGATCCATTTAAATAAGAAGTTATAATAAGAGAGCAATAAGAAGATTAGTTAATACAAATTTCTTCCTAATTTAGTCTATAAGAAGTTGGTTGCGGTTTGTGAACATTCATATCGATAAGTTTTCAAAAAGACAACAAATCAGTGTAAATATGCCTAGGAAAATTCCATTCTGCTGCTCCTTCAGTTAAATGCTAAAATTTAGAACCTGAAGCTTCTCTATTTTATTCCATAGACTAAAATGATATTATTACTTTAGGATTCATAGGAAATTCTCAGCTTGATATTTCTTAGCAAAACTAAAAGTTTTAAGGTAAAATTTTGTAAGCAAGATATTATAATTAAGTTCTAAATTAATCCACTATAGAAAATATCATCAAGTTAGAAAATCCTTGCAGTTTAAATGACTGTGATGCTAACTGCACCTGCCCAGATAAAGATGACTGCTGCTTAAGTAAATGATCTCAAATAACTCTTTCAACTTATGACAATAAAACTGAGGAAATAAAGGATCCAACTATTCTAAATAAAAACTGAACTAGTTATTTATACGATCCTTCTTATATTACTCAGTCTTTTTCCCTTTGCTTCTGATTTTAAGGAAACTAATGCTTCGAGGAATCTTAGATGTTTTCTTTAAAAAAGGACGAGAGAAGTTATTTAATGTTTAGCTTAGATAGCATAAATAAATTATTGAGTTTAAGTACTAAATTCAATGGCATCTAGAATATCTATCAGTTTAACTACTCTGTGTAGTTTAATGAATGCAAAGATTGAACATTCATATCAGTAACAATTTAATCGACTGCCAGAATTATCAATGTTTGCATCGGTAATTTTAGTATAAACTTTCCTGAAGTTTAATGCTACTCAAACTAGAGTTCTTCCAAATAGTTGTTATTTTAAATGACATCTAATGATAGAGTAGTAATAGGAGGAATACAGGAAAATGCAGAGCCTTATAATTTTACAGTTCATAACTTTAATCAAAGCATGCTAAAAGTACTGTTTTACGGAAATAGGAGAATTGAATATTTAGAAGCTGTCGAAATCATAAAAAATATGAATCCATGTGTTCTAGATTCTTGTATGGAATGCAGTTGTCCTGAATTAAGCTGTTGCACATATAAATGTGATCTTAAATGCTTGAGTTGCTCTGTTAGCGATAAATATTTTTGTCTATCGTGTAGATAAAACTAAAATTTATCGAATGGGAAATGTACTTGCAAGAATAATTCCTATCTTACAGCAAATGCCTTGTACTAAGATTGTAATTTATGTTCTTCTGTTACTCCATATTGCTTTTTATGTGATGATTATACTGGAAACTGCAAAAAATGCTAAAGTGGATATTATTTGGACAAAGGTTCTTGCGTTAACTGCAATTAAGTAGCTATTGATTGTCTAACATGTTTAAACGCTAGTGTATGCACTTCTTGCTAAAATGCTAAACTTACACTTAGCAAGTGTCAGTAAACATGCGATCCTTCTTAGCAAGATAAAGATAATGATAATATTTGTTAAAATTGTGATTAAGTTATTTCAGGTTGCTAATAATGCACATAAGACGGATTGAAATGCACTTAATGCTTTGAAGGATTCTACTTAGAAAGCAATATTTCTTGCAACTCTTGTGCTTCATAAGATAAATATTGCATAACTTGCTTAAATGGAAATGTATGTACTTAATGCTAATTAGGATATTATATAGAGACCAATGGTAAATGTAATTCATGTTAAAATGTTACTTAATATTGTTCTTCTTGCTCTAATAATACTACTTGCAACGCTTGCTAGGGAGCTTATAAATTAACACTTAATCAATGCTAAGTATAATGTGACTCAACTTAGTAAGAATCAAAGTAAATAGGAATATGCGAAGATTGTAGTAACGTTCTGCAAAATTGTTTAAGATGCACATAAAATGGAGCTTAATGTTAAGAGTGCTTTTCTGGATATATCTTTTAAAACTATTAGTGCAATACATGTGAGAAAATAATTCCAAATTGTAAGACTTGCTCTAATACTACTTAATGCACATAATGTTTTGATAACTACTATTTAGCTGCAAATTTTTCATGTATTGCATGTAGTAATTTTGATCAAAAATGCTAAACTTGCTCAAATTAGAGTGGTTGCATTTCATGTATTTCAGGATATTATATAAGGGGTGATAAAAAGTGCTAAAATTGCAATAATTTAACTGGTTGCTAATAATGCATTAATAGCACAGTTTGTACTTAATGTAATTCCAGTTACTATTTGGGAAGTGATAAAACATGCCATTCTTGTAATAAAATAGATGCTTAATGTTCTAATTGTTCTATTAATGCTAGTTGCATTAAATGTAATCATCCTTATAAACTTACTTTAAATAAGTGCTAATTAAACTGCAATTCAACTCAATAAGACAGAGATGGTGATGGAATATGCTCAAATTGTAGTGAAGTACTAACAAACTGTGGTACTTGCACTGAAAATGGAACTTTATGTACTTAATGTAGTTCAGGATTTTATTTAGACAAAGTAAATAGCTGCAAACCATGTTCAAGCGTAAACTCACTATGGGCTACATGTTCGGATAATACTACTTGCACATCTTGCATTTCTCCTTATAAATTAACGCTAAATTAATGTAGAGCTTAATGTTATCCATCTCAATAAGACAAAGATAATGATAGAATATGCAAAAATTGCAGTGAGTTATTAAGTAATTGTATACAATGTGAATGAAATGGATAATCTTGTACTTTATGCTAATAAGGATATAGGTAATATTATGGATGTTAACTTTGCAGCTTAATGGAACCAAACTGCTTAAATTGTATCAATACTTAATGCTTATAATGCAATTATCCCTACAAGCAAACATTTTATAAATGTAAATAATTTTGTGATGCTTTTTAGCAAGATAAGAATAATGATGGAATATGTGCAAATTGTTCATATGCTATTCCTAACTGCTTGAATTGTACTTAAGATGGATTAAATTGTTCCGTATGTCTTGAAGGATACTATGTTGGAGATGATAATCTTTGTCATAATTGCCGTATAATAGATTTTCAATGCTCAAAATGTTAAAATTCAACTTAGTGTACATAATGTAATAGTCCTTATTTACTAACTCTGAATTAATGCAGATTAAAATGTGATTCAACTTAATAAGATAAATATAATGATGGAATCTGTACAAATTGCAATGATGTTCTTTCTAATTGCTTACAATGTAGTTAAAATGGAACTTAATGCTTGAAGTGTATTTCTGGATATTATGCTGGTAGTGATTTCAAATGCCATTTATGTTAAAGTATTAATCCAGATTGAGATACCTGCTTAAACTCTACAGTATGTACTTCTTGCAAAAATCCAAAAAAGCTTACTCTAAGTGTATGTTCGTAATAATGTGTTGCTACTTAGTAAGATAATGATTTAGATAATATTTGCTAAAACTGTGATATTGTAATTTAAAATTGTCAGCTATGTACTTAAGAGGGACTTAATTGTACATAATGTAAGTAGGGATTTTACTTAAATAATAGTAAATGCTACTCTTGCAAAACCATCAATTAACAATGCTCTTCTTGTTCTGATGGAGATACTTGCACTTCATGTTATAGTCCAAATAAATTGACACTTAATAAATGTTAACCCTCTTGTGAAATAACTTAATAAGATTAAGATTAAGATTAAGATGGAAAATGCTAAATTTGTAATTATGTGCTGTCAAACTGTGAATAATGCATTTAAAATGGAACAATATGCTCAAAATGTGAATCAGGCTACAGTCTAATAAATAATTAATGTAGCTCTTGCAGTTAGTAAATAGCTAATTGTTAAAATTGCTCCAATTCAAATTGCTAGTAATGCTTCTAAGGATATTATTTGGCAACTAATTTATCATGTATTGCTTGCAGTTCTTTTGATTAAAATTGTTTAATTTGCTAAAGCTAAAGTAGCTGTCTTTTTTGTGCTTCAGGATATTATTTAGGAAACTATTAAAAATGTTATAATTGTAATACACTAACAGGTTGCTAATCCTGTATCAATAATAGTAATTGTATTTAATGTACTTCTGGATATTGATTAGGAGGTGATTAGCAGTGCCATTCATGTATGAGTATTGATCCAAAATGTACTAGTTGTTCTAATAATATAACTTGCACATAATGCAATAATAGTTACTTAACACTAAACTAGTGCAAAGATAAGTGTGATATAACTTAATAAGATAAAGACAATAATAAAATATGCACAAATTGCAATGACACAATAACTAATTGCTAGCAATGCTCATAAAATGGAACCATATGTACTAAATGCTTTTCCAATACCTATTTTGTAAATTATTAAAACTGTACTTCTTGCAATAAATCTATTCCTTTTTGTTAAACTTGTTCCTATTCTTAAAATACCAATTAAGTTAACTGTACTTAATGTATTTAACCATATAAACTATCTAAAAATTAATGCTAACTTAACTGCAGCTCTGGTACATAAGATAATGATTAAGATGGAATTTGCGAATCATGTAATAAGATTATTTCCTAGTGCTTGTTATGCTCAGAAAATGGATAGAAATGTACGTTATGTCCATCAACCTGAACTCTTTATCCAGATTAAAAATGTTATAAATGCTTAGATACTATGATAGGATGTATTTATTGTACAGATGCTAAAATTTGTACAGGCTGCTAATATGGATATTATTTAGGGACTTCTAATTAATGTTATCTTTGCTCCGATTTTATTGCAAATTGTAGAAGTTGTTCAAATTAAAACTAGTGCACAACATGCTAAACTGGTTGATATCTGGGTGTAGATTTTTAATGTCACCCATGTTCTGACTTTGATATCTAATGTTAGACATGTACTTTAGATGGTTGCGTTTAGTGTTCTAATTTTTACTTTGTTGATTAGAATAAAAAATGTAGTTAATGTACTGAAATAGATACATAATGTAGATCTTGCTTAAATAATAGAACTTGTAGATATTGCTACGCATTATTTATTATAGGAAGCGATAATAAATGTCATCCCTGCTCTGAAATTGATTAAAATTGTATTGTTTGCTAAAATTAGACTACTTGTAGTAATTGCAAATCCCCTTTAATGCTAACTAACAATTCATGCAAAAAAAACTGTGATCCAGACGAGTAAGATTCTAATTTCGATAAAATATGCTAAAAGTGTAGTCTAGCACTTTCTAATTGCTATTAATGTAATCAAAATGGAACTAACTGCACTTAGTGCTTCTCTGGCTATTATGTCGGTGAGGATACTTACTGCCATTCATGTACTGATATTAACTAATTATGCTTGACATGTACTTACAATTCAACTTGTACGTCATGCAAAGATCCTTATAAGCTTACTCTAAATGAATGCTAAAGTTAATGTGATAAAACTTAGTAAGACAATGATAACGATACTATTTGTTTAAACTGTAGTGTGGTATTAAAACATTGTGCTACATGTACCTAAGATGGACTTTCATGCACTTCTTGCTAAATAGGATATGATTTGGGTAATGATTCAAAATGTCATTCCTGTACTGATATTGATCCTAATTGTTAAAATTGTAAAGATTTTACAAACTGCACTTCTTGTCAAAATCCTCTTAAATTGACATCTAACTCATGTAAAGCTTAATGTGATAAAAATTAGTAAGACAAAGATGGAAAATTTATTTGTGAACCATGTAGTTTAGTACTAAGCTAATGTATAGAATGTTCTTAAGATGGAAAAAGATGTTCTTTATGTAACTAAGGATACTTTATTGATGATAATTAGATTTGTAATTCTTGCACTTTAATTCATCCTAACTGTACTTCTTGTGTTAATAACTTAACATGTACTTCTTGTCAAAATCCTCTTAAATTGACATCTAACTCATGTAAAGCTTAATGTGATAAAAATTAGTAAGACAAAGATGAAAACTTTATTTGTGAACCATGTAGTTTAGTACTAAGCTAATGTATAGAATGTTCTTAAGATGGAGCAAGATGTTCTTTATGTAACTAAGGATATTTTACTGATGATAATTAATCATGCAAATCTTGCTCTTTAATTCATCCTAATTGTACTTATTGCCTTAATAATTCCACTTGTATTTCTTGTCAAAATCCTCTTAAATTGACATCTAACTCATGTAAAGCTTAATGTGATAAAAATGAGTAAGACAAAGATGAAAACTTTATTTGTTAGCCATGTAGTTTAGTACTAAGCTAATGTATAGAATGCTCTCAAGATGGAGTAAACTGTTATTATTGTAACTAAGGATATTTTACTGATGATAATTAATCATGCAAATCTTGCTCTTTAATTCATCCTAACTGTACTTCTTGTTTCAATAACTTAACATGTACTTCTTGTCAAAATCCTCTTAAATTGACATCTAACTCATGTAAAGCTTAATGTGATAAAAATTAGTAAGACAAAGATGAAAACTTTATTTGTGAACCATGTAGTTTAGTACTAAGCTAATGTATAGAATGTTCTTAAGATGGAATCAAATGTTTTTCATGCTAGTAAAAGTATTTTGTTGGATCTAATTCACTTTGCTATTCATGTATACTCATTGATCCTTAATGCTCTACTTGTTCAGATGATGGAATTTGCTTATTTTGTAATGATAATTATAAATTAACTCTCAATAAATGTAAAAGTAATTGTGATATTACTTAATAAGATTAAGATAATAATAAAATATGTGAAAATTGTAATAAAACTCTAGAAAACTGCTTATAATGCAGTGAAGATGGTTACATATGTTTGAAATGCTAATAATAATTCTTTGTTTATAATGATAATAAATGCAAGTCTTGTTCATCCTTATTAGCTTATTGTTCCACTTGTTTAAATAGCCTTACTTGTACATCTTGTGATTTTTCTCATAAACTATCATTAGGCAAGTGTTAAGATTAATGTGATATCACTTAATAAGATTAAGATAATGATGGAATATGCTAAAATTGCTCTTAAGTTTTATTTAAATGTGAACAATGTTCTTAAGATGGTCTTAGATGCTTTTAATGCTCTACTGGCTATTATTTTAATGCTTCGTTAAGTTAATGCAGTTCTTGTGCTGATTTCTCTGAATATTGCTAAAATTGCACTCAATAGGAATGTCTTTCATGTGTCACTCCTTATAAGCTTTCACAAATTAGCAAAACATGCAATTAGACATGTCCTGAATCTGAATAAGATGCAAATAATGATAGATTTTGTGAAAGGTGTGACTTGATTCTTGCTAATTGTCTAAATTGTAATTAAGAAGGAACAGACTGTAAAATGTGTAAAGTTGGTTATTCGCTTAACGTTAATTAATAGTGTTAATCTTGTCAAAATAGTATCCCATTTTGTAGTTCTTGTTCTTAAGATCTACTTACATGCTTAGGATGTATTCATCCATATAAGCTATTCAATAACTCCTGTCTTGATAATTGTTAGTAGCCATATTATTATGATTCTAATTATATTTGCTAGCCTTGCTAGAAAAAGTTATACCAAAATGATTGCAATGAGAAATGTCCATAAAATACATAAGACTTTGATAATGACCAGATATGCTAACCTTGTAGTTAAGCAATAGAAAACTGCTAGTCTTGCTATGAGGATTTAAATGTTCTTAAATGTGATTCCTGCTTCTAAAATTATTTTTTGGTTGATAATAACTGTGTAACATGTAGTGAAGCTATTTAAGATTGCACAAAATGTTAATAGAATAATGTGTGCTTATCTTGTAAAAGCCTGCTTCTTACAAAGAATAGATGCGAAAGCTAATGTGATGAAAGTGAGTAAGATTATGATCATAATAGAGAATGCTAACCTTGTAGTAAAATATTACCTAATTGTAATAAATGTAACTAAGACTTTCCTTTATGTTATGAATGTATGGATGGCTTTTTTATGTAGAACGATACTTGCTAATCTTGCTAGTAGATACATTAAGATTGTATTGAATGCACTGACTCCATTAATTGTACTTATTGTGCTACCTTAAAGCTTTCTTAGAACACTTGTGTATAAAAATGTCCTTAAACTGAATAAGACAATCTAAGAAAAAGAATATGCGAACCTTGTGATTAGGTTATATCAAATTGCACACAATGCTCAGAAAATGGATTAGAATGTTTCATTTGCTAATATCCTTTAGTAGTTTCTTAAAATAAAACATGCTAAGAAGAGTAATAAAATGAAGAAGACCAAGAATAACCAAATGAAGAGTAACATGAGAATAACTAAACTTAAACGAATACTTCAGACTCTAAAGAGAAAAGCAGTGAGAATTAATAAATAACACTAGATAGCTACAATATAACCACTTAAGAAAAGTAATTTATTGAATAAACTTAGTCAATTTAAAATACGATAGATATAGTAGGAGCAACTTGCGCTTCTGCTGCTAGCCTAGTCGCATCAACTGGAACTTCAGGCGGAAGCTTTTTTGCTTATATGATAACAACTGAATTACTAAGTACCAACGCTTTAATCAATGTACCTAAACCAGATATTTTGTCAGCTTTTTACTTCTAATAATCGTAATCAAGCATGTAATAATTCTAGGAGAAATTATAGATAAAACCTTAAGAACAGCTAGTTCATGATGGTTTCTTAGAATCTTTAGGTCATAAAAGCTATGCATTTTATTCCAATGCAGTTCTATACTTACTTTTGATTTCTACTCTTTTATGTTCTAACCTTATCCTTTACTTATTAGATAAATACGTAGTCAAACTTAAGTTTCTTACAAAGCTAAGAAGAAATTATCTTAACTATAGGTTAGCTATTACATTTTACATACTCTTTAGCTTTAAAATAGGCATCGCTTCAATACTCTAGCTAATAAATGCAAATTTTGAAAATGCATATAATGGAATAAATACTTTAGCAGCTGGATTTAGTACAGTAAGCTTATTATTTAGATCTTACAAGTTTCATTGATAGTTCGTTTTATCTAAGTGGCAAAGAAGTATCTAAGTATAAAAAATCAAGTAAGCACCGAGGCATCAAATGAAAACTATCAGCTTCTCGACTATAAGGCAAAATACTTACCCATCTTCGATGAATTGAGAGCAGAAAGAAAAGCATTGATGTTTTATCCATTATTCTTGGTAAGAAGATTTGCAATATCAGTAGTAAATTTAGCATTAAAAGAATACGCCATAGCTTAGCTAGCTTTAAATATTTCCTTAAGCTTGCTGCAGATATCTTATGTAGTTAAATTTAAACCTTTCGTTTATAGTATTTAGAACAAAACTTAGATACTAGTTGAGATCTTCTTGCTAACATTCTACTCTTCTAACTTCTATTTTTACTTTATATCCAAAACATCTTATTAAAGGCGTTTAGAAGTAGTTTGGAATAATGAAGCAGAAACTTTGGCAAAAGCAATTATATTAATGTCAACAACAATAACTTTTGCAGGTTTGGGTGTCTGTTATTCAATTATGGTATATGACTTAATTAAGTAATTTAGGGAAAAAGCTTTGAAGAAGAAATTAAAGCTTTTAAAAAGGGCTGCTACTGATTTATAGCTTTAAAGTAGTTTATATGATATTTAAAATAGAGAAAACATCGAAGAAGCTAGAAGTAAAAAATTAGCAGGCACATAATAATCTTCTCAGATTGATGATTCTTTGTTTATTAAGCTATCAAACTCTCAGCTTGAATCAAGTTCTATAAGCAAGCAAATAAAATAATCACAAGATTTTAGTACTTCAGTAAGTTTTTTAATTTAGTTACTTTAACCTAAAAACTTAAAGAATGAAGACAATGTATCATAATAGACAAACATAGAGCCAATTAATCTAAAAATTTAAGATATATAACTAATAAATTTGGTCTCAAAGAAACTTAGAGTTCTTAGGAAAGTAAAGCGAAGAAATAAAAAATTCAACAGGTTAAGAAAAGCAATATTTGGCTATGAATCAAACGTTTAACTTTATATTTCATAATTTAATCTAATAAATTTTAAATGACTCTTCATAATAAAGCATTTGATATTGTTTAGTTTTGCTATATATTTTTAAATATAAATATAAAAGATAAAGCTCTTATAAATGAAAAAACTAAACAACCAAAAACATTAATTACTAAAATTACATATAAATACTTATTTTAGAGAATCAGATGCTAAAATTTTAAGTCTTTAAATTAAATGAATCTTGTTATAAACTGCAATAAAGATCAACAAAAAAAACTAATTATAAAAGGAAATTAGCTGCAAACTGAAACTTAAATGGTAAATATGCAACTAAAATAAATAGAAGAGAGACTCATGCTGCTTATTTTATTAAAAATTTAATAATCAAATAAAAATAAAGCAATTGAGACTCTATGGGTATTGAGAAAGAGTAAAAACCAATTTATATCTATAAACAGAGAAATTTATTAAGATGTTGATTCTGCAATAGAAAAGAGCATTTCTTAAGACAGTGCTAATAATTTAACAAAAAGTAGATAAATAAAAGAAAATGAACCAAACTGAGCTATTATCGCTTAAGAGATGTGAGATTTATAGAAGAAAACTGTTTTAAGAAATGCAGATACATGAATCAAAAATCAGAAGCAAATATTATAATAATGAAGAAAAAGATTAATGGAAACACTGGACGCATAATCCTAAAAGAGCAAGAAGAGATAGAATAGGAAGGAATCTACAAACAATTTCAGAAGCAACAAGGAAGATTCATAAAAAATAATAAAATTAGATTTTAATAAAATTGTGATGATTCTATTAAAAGAGTAATCACGCTAATTTATTATTATAATATTTATCAAAAACCAAGCATACATAAGAAAAAGACGGGGCAACATTCGCCTTTCGAATAATCTAAATAAGAAATGTTAAGAAAAAAGCTGCTTTGGAATTTTCTAAACGGGAAAAGCAGGAATCAGAGTCAAGCTCATCTTCGTAAGGGAAAGTTATTAATGGTACAGTTGAACTTAGTAAACAGAAATAATAATTTCAGGAAGAACTATAAGAAAAGATTGAGAAAATGTAAGCGACAATGTCCCGTTATGAATAGATTATTTTTAATTAAAGCGAATAAATACAGATTTAATGAATTGCATTGATGATTAAAATAATGAACTCGTCATACTAAAGAATTAGCTCATCAAAAATAAATTGGTAACGGAAGAATAACTTTGAAAGTAGTCATAGCCAAATTTCAAATATTCTTAAAAGTTGGAAATCGAAAAAACTCCATTAACACTTGAAAATGAATCAATCTCACGAAAAGAATCTGATAATAGTAATATCATGTAAAGACTAAAAAAAATAGAAAGATAGCTATTTTGTAAAAGTCCATTACACTATCAACAACAGCAACAAAAACACTGCTGATATTGCTACTCAAGTTTCATTTACTTAGAAACTGTTGGTCATGAAAATCAATAAATGAACAAGAATAAAAAAGGACATGGAGATAATTAAAAATTATAGATAACGCAAACAGGCTTATATAAATAAAAACTCTTTGCTAGACCTCTCGAAAACTAATAATGGAAACTTTCATTTATAAAAAAAAGCCATGATATACATCCATGTAAAAAAATGGTAGAGTGAAACTGGTTGGAATTCGGGAAGCTCTAAAATAATTAATACTTAGTCTATATATACATATATATATACCAAATATACATTGAATATTCTTAAAATTGTAATATAGTTTAAATTTGGCGACTTTAGGAGTAGTGTTTCATCTACATCTAGATACAGATCACTAGCATGAATGCAGCATCCCTATTCAAAGTCAAATTGAATTATCCAGTTTACCATCGGTAAGGACTTGACTACAAACAATCCATAGCGTGAAGCTCACTGACTGCAGATATCCAAATATCAACTGTATATCCCCCTGCACACGCCACTAGTAATCATTAGTACTTAAAGACCGTATATTAGGAGTTATGGCTAATCAAGGTGCTGAGCTTCTGATCAGAATAAATAAAACAATTTTAGTTTAATAAATAAAAATATAATTCTATATTAACCAATTTATTTCATAAATAGATTCAGCTAAGTAGTTCTAATGAACCTATGATATATGATAAATACCAATTAGATTTAAAAATGTAAATTATGGAATTATTATATCAATAAAATTAATACTTATTGCAAAAAGTCTCTTCTAATAAGGAATCATCCTAAACAAATTATGATAAGCAAACTATATTTAAGTACTCAAAAATATTCAAGATAAACATTTTAATTTTAAGACATACAAGAGTTTAAAGAAAAAATTTTATACCTTATCTCTAACACTTAAGGATCAAAAGAATAATCAGCAAATAAGAGAATGACAGTTAGAAATAAAATTTAATTATTCGTAGAGTTGATTGAAATCAAATTCTTTCAAATATAACGATGAACGATTTTATGTGTGTTGAACCTAAAGATTAGCCAGAATAAATAAATTTATTTATATTAAAGAAAAAAGTAATACTAATATTGCAGGAGATGTGTTTGTACTATAAGATACTGATAATATTTAAACGAAAATATTGACAAGAAAACTTAAAATTATGGCAATTTTTCAGTAATTTATATTGAAATCAAAATGGATATTATGCAGAAAGAAAAATGTTGACGAAGCCAAATTCTGAGAGACATTGCAATGGTACAATAAAGAAAGAACAAATAAATCCTAATCAGTAAATTTGACTAAAACAAGTTTCCAATAAATAAATAAATTTGATTATAGAGCGCGTAGCACTCTCGTTGGTGCGCAGCTCTTTAAAAAATGTTTCATACTGACAAGAATGTTTGTTAATGATAAAATTATCAGATACTGATAAACCTTGCTCAATACTGGTATAATTATTCAGTACTGATAAAATTTTCAATACTGATATCATTTCAGAATACTCGCAATCTTTAATACTTGTTGGAGGTTCAAGGATATGACAGAGTTACGTCTCATTGTATCACCAAAGCAGAGGACGATATGTGTCAATTATGGGTACTTAAATTCACCACCTCTGATGAAGCTCGCAAAAATAATTTCCTTTTATTTCCAGAATTAAAAATTAAAATAAGTCAGTGCCGAAGGTCAAACTAGCAGATGTCTCGAGGCCAAGCCAAAGCAGAGGAAGACATAAAGTCGATTATGGGTACTTAGCTTCCCCAACCTCTGATGAAGCCGACTCTTGTTGTTCACCTTTGAACAATTATGGTGTTTTAATAAATATATATAATAAAAAAGATTAATCAGTATAAAAGGATATGTTTTTAACGAATATGATAAAAGTGAAGACCGTAAATTCAAAATTTGAAGCAATAATAAATTTTAATACAGTGATGATTTATTAAATGTGAAATAACTATAATTAATTATTATTATTTAGATATAATTAAATTAAATATTTTGCTCAAATTTCTGAGTTGCTTATCTTTAGCTAAAGTTATTCATATCAAAATTAAATATATTAGTGAATTTAACCTTTACATAAGTTGATTATTCTACAAATATAGTATTATATATCACTAAAATGTTTTAGATTTATACATTCATTTTTTATTTTAATTTCTAGATGCTAAAGTTAATTTAAAGGATAAATAGAAAATAGTTTACTATTTATAGTTTCCATATTTTAATGAACTTCATATATTGAGATAAAGTTATTCTAAAGAAGTTATAATATTTGCCTATTTTCTTAAATTTCTTTATTATATTTAAATAAGATTAAAATTAATTATTTAAATTGTATATTTTCAAGTTAGTTTAGATACTAAGATTTAATCCTTTAAATCAAAGCATACTGTTATATAATATTACCAAGTCTTTTTTCAAACTTATAATAATTTGCAAGAATTTTATAACTTAAGCTTTTAAAGAAATTCTTTTTTCAAATCATTTTTAGAATTTAAATTTTGTGATTTATAAGGAAAAAATAGCTTCATTAGGTAATTCTAAGTTCAATAAAGTTAAAAAACTTGTTGTTTATTTATTTTAATTAGTCTAAAATAATTAAAATAATTAATTACTTATTTAGATATAAAGCAAGTTATTTAGTTAATCATATTTGTTTTGAAGTGTTTTATAGAGAGTTTTTATAACTTTTGATACTTTTAAAAGAATTAATTGAGTTAAAAAAAGTAATGATGAATATAAGGAAACTTGCTATTTAATAGAAAGATATGGTAAATTAAAACTTGCTAATATAAATTTTTATCTCGTAATTTAGCAAAAATTAGATAAAAATGTAAATGTCAATGGGAAAATTTCAGTAACTTTTCAAAAAATAAACAATTTAAAATTTGAAAGGATAAAACAACATAAAAAACTTAAAATTAAAAAATAGAAATTTAGATTTAAAAGATGATAAAATACTTAATTTTTTATTAAACAATTAGTTATTTACTATGAATCTTAAAAAAGCCCATCAAAGCTCAAAAAAGAATTTGCAAGTAACTAATCAGCAATAACAACTTTAATTATGAAAAAGTACATGAAAAAGATATTATATTAGCCACAAGAAGATTTTAAATCTAGTGTAAACTTAAAAAATATCAGAAAAAAATCTGCATCAAGAAAGAAAATTGAAATAAAGCCGTATAAGGAAACATGAGATATTGTAAAATATTTACTATAAAATATGATGAAACTTTAAAAATAAATTTAAAGGTTAAAGAAGGGTTTAGCAAAAGAGTAAGAATTTATTGACTAGAGAATTATGAAATATCAAAGAAATTTAGCAAAATTTTGCTTTCGTCAATGCTAAACGGCATAATATAGAGTTAAATGTAAAAATATTAAGCTTACTAACTTTTAGTAGAAAATTCTCAAATAAATTTAAATTTCAAAAACCCAAATTGCTAAAGTTTGCTTAATTAAAATGAAAATCGACCAATTCCAAAGTAAGCATTACAGTTCAAAATCCCCAAATTTTCTAAAGCAAATAAAAAATAAAAAGTATAGATATTTTATTTAAAATATTTCACGTAAATAAAAAAATAGATCTAGACAAATTCTTTCAGATTGTGAAAATTAATTTATGCATAAAAAAAGTATAATTTGTAATTATCAAAATACTAAAATAGAACATCGCCTTAGTTATTTAGAAATGGAAAGCAATGTTTTATATGAGAAAGTAATTAAAATCTAACAGAACATTTTAAATGGAAGATTAATTAATAAAACATTTATTTAAAATAATCAGATATTGGAGTAGAATAAGAACTAAAATATTATGACTTAAAAGTAGAAACCTTTAGTAAATTATGCAAAGCAAAAAAGTTTATTCAACTAAACCAAAAATTGTGTGAGTAAGTTTACTTGCAGAATAAATTCATCATCAGATTTAAATTTACATATACCATAACAAATTTCAATGGGAAACTGATTCACTCTAATGAAACTATTTTATTCTTATGAATATATTCGAGTAAAAAAGCTTGATATGTTATCAGTATATCAATATGAGTAAAATTATTAATTTTTTATAAAATGCAAAATAAAATTTATACAGATGAAGAAATTTGAAATTGAAATTATAGCTTATAAATATTTTGAATTAAATTCTCTGTTTTCTTATTCTTATGTCCTTATATTTATTATCTTCATAAATTCAATATTCATTTGGATATTATTTTGCACTAAATCTGAAAATTAGTTTAAAGAAAATAATAAATATATTATTTAGATTAAAGCTCTTAATGACTTTTTAATGCTGCCTTTTAGTAGAGAAATATTAATTTTAAATTCCATTCTGAAGATTTTAAATAACTTAATAGCTAGAGATTTATAAAGTAAAGTATTATCTATTATTGGATAAATTATAAATTGAAACTTTATTTCTTAATCCTAGATTTCTAATCAAGAGATTAATTTTATCTCTTGTTATAGCTAAAAAGATTTAACTATTAGCTGTATTTTGCTAAATATAGATCTAGGAAATTGACTGATAATTTACATTTATTTGATTTCTTCTTTTATGCCTTAGAAAATTTAGAGAGTCATAGATTATTGCTATTTAACTCTCTTCAATCTAAGTTATTGGATATGTGTTAGTTTTAGTTTCTAGCTTAATTACCTTTATTGGATTATCTTAAGATTATCATTCCTTATTTCAAGAAAGGTAGTAAGAGTGATTGGAAAAACTGAAGACCAATTTCCCTTATGAAAACTATATTGAAGATTTACGACAAGGCTTTAACAGAAAAGATTTACAAAATTTTTTAAGAACGAAACCTCACACATCCTGCATAAATAGGATTTCTCAAAAAGAGACAAACAGCCCACTAAATATGATAATTGTAGCAGATAATTGACCTTTATTAGAGTGAAGGGAAAGGCTAAACAAGAATGCATGCTACTCTTATTGATGTTGAGAAGATGTTTGATAGTATTGAGAGAAGAACACTTTTTAACATCTTAGGAGAATAAAACTACCTCTGGGATTGATACTGGCACTAGAGTCTTTCTACAGTAGATTGAATTCCTCTTTTCTAATTGATGGGTAAACAACTCAACGACTTCATTACAACAATGGAGTTATGAAAGGGAGTTCACATGGTCCTGTACTCTCTCCTATATTATGATATATTAACCAGACATCTATGGAGAAAAAAAACATCCGGGTATCAATCTGCACAATATGAACTTTGTATGCAGAGCGTGGGCAGATGACCTTATACTCCTTTCTTGTTCTGCTTAAAGGATGTAATAACTTATAGATTAATTCAACAGAATTTTTCAGTGAATTTTTCTGTAAATTAACACTAGTAAATGTGAAGCAATTCAATTTGTTAAAAAAGAAGAGCTAAAAAATTCGAATTAAGCTTGAAACGGGAAGGTTAACATATCAAAAAAAGAATCAAGTGACATACCTTGGAGTCATAATATAAGAAAATGGCCTTTTGATCAATCACTGTTAATAGAGAATTTAAACATATTTAGAATCGGTAAAGAAATGCATTTATACACTCAGCCGATACAAAAATGTTATTCCCTGAACATTAAAAATGCTTTGTCTCATGTTTACGTTGCCTAAGGCTGAATACGGTGGAGAATTGGTTCATTGAACTATAATGAAAGGCTCATAGTCTATGAAAGAGAAGATAAACAAAAGTATGCGTATAATTGCGAGGAAGGCTTTACAGTCGCCTATTTCTGTCTTTAATGAGTCCTGTTACATAGATTTTAACTGACTCCCTTTTGAGCATATTAAGGCTAGTCGCTTTTTCCATTTCTACTTTAAAATATGGAAAGAAGCTAGGACTTATCCGGAATCCGATATAGGAAGATTCTTTGAATGTAATTGAAACTAAAAATCTTTGTACTTTTAGTAAGTTAAAAGGATGTTTTAATATTACGGAATTAGCAATGACGACCGAAGCATGATTTCTAATTAACTTTCTTTTGAGAATCTTATTGAAGAAAAAATAAGAAACAAATTCTATTAAGAAGCAACTATACGATATAGAGATTTGCCCACTGCACAGATATTTAGAGAGCAACTTGGAGGACTTTTGAAATTTCCTGAAATAAATTACACTAAACTAAACAAAGAATATAAAAAAAGAAATCATCTCAATCTTTAAATTACAAACTAATTCTTACAGTTTTCAATATGACTTACATATGCGTCATTATCCTGTAAAAAATTACCTCTGTAAATGTGGTGGAAAAGACACGTTTAGAAATATCTTCGAATGTATCTACTATTAGAACATAGTTAGAAATATCTCTGATAAATTTCAAGGAAAAAACTTGGAAAAACTAGTAACTTACGATTAACTCTACATAAGCTAGCAATTCACTTCATATAAGTAAATGGATGCAAATTTTCAGATAAAAAATTTTCATAAGAATCTACGAAAAAAAATAATTGAAATTGTAGAATAAAGCACAGATAATTGATTGGAGCCTAAAGAAGAACAATAAGAAAGCACAAGAAACAAAGGGAAAAAGTTGGAAGATAGAAAGAACGATGGTTGAACTTATTGAACTTAATTAAAATGAAGTATCTGATTTATATCAGTAACTTAATTTCATTAACATTTTTATTAAAGTAATTTCTTCTTCTGGATTATCTTAAGTTACCTTTGTAAGAGATTTTATTAAAAAAAATAAAAAAATAATCAAAATGATAAAAAGGGCAAATTAATTATAGAGAGAAAAGAAAAATTGTTCTAAGCTAAAAGGAAGGAAAAACTTTTATTAAATGAGATAAAGCAAAACTTATATCATTATTTATTATATATTTCTTTTTAAAATTGATTCTTGTTTCTAGTCAACTGAGTAGGTAATCCGGTGCAGTCATGTCTGCATTGCAAGTACTCTTGCAATAGATGTCACCACAAAAAAGTAAGGACGGGGCCATTGTGTGATAAGCCTTACTTGTTTGAGAGTTCTCTCTATCGGTATGAGAGGTCGACTATAGGGAACCGAAATCCAGATCTCAAAATTATCCTGATTCTACATGTTGCTATTCTGATCAGGAAATAGAAAACGAAAAATACATGATTGAAACTAAAATAATTATTACTTAGAAGAATTAACCTAATTGAATCATTTGACACTAATATTAAAATATTCTCTAACTCCCCCTTTTGGAAGAATTACAAGAATTTGAAGAGTGAAGGCAATCAATTTTGATTATAAAAACGGAGAGAAGAAGACAAGAAGCAAAGAGACCAGATGAAGCTAGAAACATTTCTAGTCTACTATTAATAACTAAATTTTGGTTTCTTTAATTTTTTGTGGTGAACCAAAAATGGTGGTGCCACGCTAATTTAATTTAATTTAATTAAAAAAATAAATTAATATAAGCAAAGAAATATATTTTATCTTTTTACTTCTATTTATACGTTTTTTCTTTAATTTAATAAACAAATCTTTGTAAATTTAATAAATTAAAGAGATCAAAATAATTTTTCTATGATAAAAGGGGAAGAACAAAGTTAAAAAGAGCTAAATTTTAATAAAATAATATAAAAAGAAAATTAGCTTAAATTAAAAATAACTAATTACCATCATTAATAATTAAATCAACCAAATTACTACTTTTTTTGTATTATTTTTTGAAATTTTATCAAAGAAATATACCAAAAATCAACTTATAAAAGTTAAAAAGAAATAAAAAAGAATGATATTTTAGGATAATTTAATAGAAACCTGATAATTGAATGAATAAAGTAATCATATTTATCTAATTTAATCTAATTTTAGTTTAATTAATAAGTTTATTTGCTTAAATGTTAATTGAAATAAATAAGCAATGTCTTTTGGTAAAATTTATTAATGAAAAATTTCATTTTAGATAAAGTGCTGAATAATCTTCAATAAATCAATTAATAAAAAAGCAAAATAAATTTATTTGATAAGAGGAATTTATATATCTAAACGTTATAATTAAAAAAAGTAATTATGAATAATATTTTCTCATCTTTTTGCCATATCTAATTATTTTTTGTTCGTTATTTATTTTAATTATAAGCTTTATTATAAGCATTCTAAAATTTATATCCCAAAATTAATATAAAGAAACAAAAATTTTCAACAAATTACTTTTTTTAAATATTTTAAAAATTAAAGAAACTTTTAAAATAAATACTAAAGCGTTCATATAAGTAAATAGAATCTTTATATAAATTTAAACTTTTAAAAAAATAGAAAATTTAATTTTGCATGTTTACTTGTTTTTATTTAAAAAATCCTAATTTAAAGAACTTTAGTTTAATTTTTATAATAAAAGAATAAGATAATTTATATTATAATTTTATTAATATTATCTTTTAATTTCAAGTTATTATTACTTTTATTTCAATATTAATAAACTTAAAAATAACTTTATGTATCTCAACTTTTTTAATTTTAATTTAATATTATTTTTATAAAATAAATAATATAAAAAATAAATAAATTGAAGTCATGTTGTTAAATAAAAAAAATGAAATTAAAGAGTATGAAATATGCAATAATATTAGAATCTATTTAGGATGCAAATTTTATATAAAAGCACTAAATTAAATATAAATATAAATATACTTTATTTTATATCAAGAAATTTAGCATTCTTTCCATACGTTAATCAAACAAAATAAATAATGTTTATTATATTTTTATTATATTTAAAGCATTGCTACTAAATTAAATTAATTTATTATTTAACTTTAATTTGTATTAATAAAATTAATTATAAGAGTAAATACTAAATTTTTAATTATAGTAAGCATAAAAATATTAAAATTAAGTGTAATATTGTAGTTAAATTAAAAAAAGTAAGTAATTTTAAAGAACTAGTAAATAAATAAAAACAATTTTATAAAAATTATAATTAAATTATAATGTTTATTTATATCCTTAGTTACTAATAAACTATTCTTATTTTTTAAAATAAATATTTAATTTTTTATTTTGGTTTGAATAAATTATATAAAAATAAATGTTGTCTTTAAAATAAGTTAATGAAATAAAGAGTTAATAGATAAGCAAGTTATATTCAATTAAAGATTAATATTATTATTAAGATATTAAGTTAATTTATAATTAAATTAAAATTGAAAAAAGTAACTTTTAGTATTGAGTAAGGTTTTTAATACTTGTTATCTATGGAAATCATTATTGTGAAGTGCTTTTACAAAATGCTAAGACAAAAATAAATTTGAATCATTTAAGTAATTAATCTTAGGAAAATAATAAGTAAAACATAATAATCTAGAGGAAATCTACTTTTTGCTAAAATTGGAATAGGAATAATGAAAGATGAACTTTATTCTAATTCAAAGAAATAAAAACAGTAAAAAAATATTATTATTCCAGTAGATGATTCAAATCTTTAACAAGGCTTACTAGATTAAAAATAAAATAAATTGAAATAGGAAAATTAGATAATATACACTCAAGTTGAGTAGATGGACGATGAAAACATTATTATATCTGGTAGATTAGATTATATTAAAAAGTAATTTATAGTTCATTCAGAAGAAAAATAAACAGAAGAAATGAAAATTTTGTCTGAAAGAAGTCTCCATAGAACTAATTTTAATAAGAATAATATAATTTTTATAATTTCGGAATTTATTAAGTAGATAATGAATGAGTTTGTGAAGGAATGTGAAATTTATAACTTAAAAACTAATTATTTCAATGGTATTCAATAGATACTTACTCCTGATCATGTTTTTTGGATGTGATTAAGTTGACCAAAAGATTCATACATTTGGAGGAAATAATTGATGGTTACTTCAATATTAGAATATAATTTAGATACATAATTATAAGAGAAATGAGTGAGTTAAATGTGATTAAAAATTAATGAAACCAGCAATGACATCTTCAATTTGAATTAACTAATCATAATATTTTCTCATTTATGCGAATGGATGCTAAATAGATACTTAAATATTTGATTAGAGATAAATAGTAGTTTAAGGACAAGAATTTATTTAAACCTGAAATGATTATACTTAGCCAGTTTTGGTTGGAAATTATTTTTTTAGTTAAATAGTTATAGTAATTTGTACTTTTATGATTTAATAAGATAAGAATGGAAAGAGTCTAATAAACTAATTCATGAATATTAAAGAATTATCTTATAGAATAAATAATAAAACAATTCAATCTTTCTTAATTTAAGTAATTATAATTTTATTTATTTTTAATAAATTTTATTTTATTTTAAACTCTATAAAATAAAAAATATATTTATATCTAAATTAATAAAATGATTCTCAAAATTAAATTTAAATTTATTTTTATAAAGATAATTTATACTTGCTATTAATAAAAAGATATATAACAAGATTTAATTTTCTTTCTTTATTTATACTATTTAATTTAATAATTTAAGTTTATTTTTATTTATCTTTAATTAAATTAATCACTTAAAAAAACGCCCAACGTGGGGCTCGAACCCACGACCACCAGATTAAGAGTCTGACGCTCTACCGACTGAGCTAGCCGGGCTTATAATTTAATTTCTTGCTTTCCCTTAAAAATCTTAAAGGGCCTCGTTATTTTTCATAATAAATTTAGTAGTTGCCATTAAAATATTTTATTAAATTTATTTTTTTAATTTAGCAATATTTATAATAATAATAATAATAAACTTAAAGTTTAAAAATCTTGCAATCTCTGGGATCTCTACCAGTTTCTTGCTGCCATTATTTTAACGTGAATGGATACCACGACCAAGTTTTTTACGTGGGAGGTAACCACTAAAAATCTTCCGAGTTTACAGCAAATAATTTTCTTTTGTATACTCCAGTTTCAGTAATTCATAGTCTATTAAGAGTCTTTCACGTTCTTATTTGTTCTTTTATTTATATTTATTTCCAGCCAACACAATGTTTTAGCAAATGACGATTTGATTTGGAAAACCAACATTGTTTGGTTTAATTTTTCTAATTTTTTTTCATAATTTTTTTTTCTAGTTAATCAATTCTTTTCATTAAATTCAAATCGATCTTTTCATTGTTCTGTTTTTCTTGAGAATTTGTTTAAGTATAATTTTTTTCTATAATCATTTCTTGGTTTTTTTTAGATTCGTTTAAGGCTGCTAGTATAATTGCTATTCCATGACTAAATTGTTCTAGATTAACTAACTTCTAATTATAAGCAATTAATTATTTTGATCTTCTATAAAATTCATTAATTCTCTTATTTTTCTCCTTGATTATAAATTGTTTCTTGATATCCTTAGATTGTCATTTTCATTTAATCGAGCTATAGAAGAGTTCTGATCTCTTTTCAGGCTCATCTGGATTCTTTTGAATTGTTCCGATCATAGTTTTTCCTTCTGATGAGGAACTTGATTTATCTTCTAGTTGTTGTTATTTCATTAATTATTTTATTATCTTCCTTTTTGCGTTTCTTATTTATTTTTTGGAAAGGCGAATAGATTATTCCATCTTTAGTATAGCAATATTTATTTGAAATATTTTTTTTATATTTAATTCATCAAGAATGTTTCAAATGATTTATAATATTTAAAAACTTAGAAACTAAATTTAAATTTATTTAATTTTTATTATAGGTAAAATTGTATAAATACAATTAAAAATTCCTATCAATTATGCTTAATTTTACTTTAAAATGGTATTTTCTTTAATTTATTATATTCACTTCATTATTGTTTTTTTAAGTCAAAGCATAAACCTTTCTTGTTGTCAATTGAAGTATTATTTAAATTAAATCAGATAGTTTTTTTCATTCTTTCAACATTTTTCTCATTAAATCTGCTAATACAAATATAAGAGATTTTTTATAAGGCAAATTTTAATTAAAATATAAGAGGAATTTCTTTAAGTATTTAATTAGAAATATATTAAAAATTAGAAAGAATGCTGTTAAAAACTAAAACTCAAGATAATTTGTCTTAATGCTTATTTTTCCTTCTTTATCTTTTTGACTTACACTTTTTTGGATTGATATAATGATAAATATTACCTAAAATAAATTATGAAACAACTAAAATTCTATAAATATATTTGGAGTATATATTTTATTTAAGAAAGTCAATATTTAATAGAGGCATTTATATCTTTTTTGGAGTAAATTATTTCATTTTTTTCTATCATAAATTTTTATTACAAATATAAAGAGTAAATAGTATAGTAAGCTTAAATCTTAGCTTTATCTAATTATTAACTGAATCTATTTATCTATTTTTATAAATTTTAAAATTTTAAATCTTTTGGCAGAGAAATTTAATGAAGGGTGGCTTTGAAAATATAAAATATTCTAAAGATTTAAAAGAAAAGCCAAATAATAATTTTGATATTATAGCAAGCTAATAAAATTTAGTTTAATTTAATATATAAGAAAATTAAAAAAATCTCATTTTAAATAGGTTCAAAAGGCTAAATTTTATTAATCTAAAAGCTTTAATTATTTATAAATATTGAAAACTATTTTTTTATTCATCAAATCTGTGTTTTTAAAACAAATATATAGTTAAAATAAATAAATTATTGCAGAATGATTTACTTTTCAATAACTAAAAAAATTATTTGTTGTTAAAAGATTTCATAATTATAATAGCTTATGTTTTCATAGAAATATAAGTTATTCAAACTTTTTGTTTATCTTTGTATTAATTTTACAAGCTATTTTTATTAAATCAAATCATCCTTTAAAGTTAATATTTTTTATTTTATTAAACAATTTATTAGAAAAAATTTAAAAAGGGAAGGATTCAAAAGAGGTTTCTATACCACTTCCAAAAAATTGAAGAGGAAACCTGAATCCAATCTTGGAAGTCTTCTTTCCTTTAGTCCTAAACTTTTTCTTAATCCTAATAACCTGGAGAGGAACAGAAAAAAGCTCAGAAGACAGCCCATGCAACAACTTTAACCTCATAAGAGAAACCAAGGAAGTAGATGAAGTAAGCTCTTCGCTAGGAAGTATCGGAGTTTGATTCTTCTAGCCAGATGAGTATGGAATAGCTCATCAAAGTGGTACTGAACCTCCAAGAAGAGGTCAGGAAGCTGAAAAAGGACAATTACAAATAAATGGATAATCTGAACAAGCAAGAGGATATCGAATCAATACTCATGTCCCAGGAAAGAGATTTAAATGCTTTCTGAAGCATTTCATAAGATAAAAACAATCAATCTTAAAGCTAGCAATAGAAGCAGTCAGAAATTGGAAAAAGAATGAGAAAATAGAAGAAAACTAACAAAAATTACTACTTCAAATGGAAATAAGAGAGCATAAAAGTGGCCCAATGTTGATTGAAGAAGAAATTATCAGAAAGACTTAAAGAAAATAGAGGTAAATAAAGATTAGAAAAAAATGTTTTTGTTGTGGAAGCTTGTGACATTTATATCGGAAATGTAAGAAATTCTAGCAGAAAAAACTGAACTATTGAATCCAAATAAAAACAAGAAAGAATCAAGAAGAAACAATATTAAACCGAATGTACTGCAGTCCAAGTATAGAAAAGCATAAAATCAAAAAAGATGCAATAAGACAAGAACAGGAAAGGAGAGGAAGGTAAACCTGGAAAATTCCGAGTTTCCAGTCTCGCTAAAATTGGCGCTGCCAAGCATTTCTATTTAAAAGCAGGAAGCATGAACTTCTGTCTTCCGGACTGGGTTGAAATACCTCAAAATGGAAAACTTAATTTTATATGTTATTATTATGATAAAGAATTTATTAATTTCATATATTTTGTTCTATTGCTTATTCTTTAAGAAAGACCTTTTCAAATAATCGCATTTGTTTTGCTTGTGAAATTGTTTATAAATAAAGTATAAACATTTATAAGCTAAATATTCTAAGCATATTTACATTATAATTTATATTTATTAAATATATTTTTAATTTATAGAACAGTTTTCCTTTAAGATATTTTTAATTTCAAACAATTTTTTTTATAAAATACATCCTTATTACTCAACTATTTCATTATATTAATTTATTTTTCTTTTGATTTGTTTAAATTTTTTAAAAATATAAATGAAAGGATCTTTTATAACAATTATTAGTTAAGTATTCATGCTATTGTTATTTTAGAAATTTATCATATGTCTTAAAAAATTATTTTTTATATGTTCACAATTTTTTTGTTGCTACTAAATTAGAGAATTTTATATAAATAATACGAATGAAGCGATTATTATTAGATTAACACTTAAAATTTCTAACAAATTAAATCAAAAAATTTATACCTAGTTAAGATGAATATTCTGGATTTTCATTTTCTTCTTGTTTTTTCTATTTCAAACTTATTACTTGCTCTGTTATTAGATCGATCTATACAAATTATTTTTCAAAAAAGCTTGATTGATCGCATTACTTCCATAATAAGATTTATTTGTTATCATTTTAAATTTTATAGAACTTTATGCTGTCTGTCATTAAATTAATTCTCATGATATAGCATTTCTAAATTATTTTTTATTTATTAGTTAACTTTTTAATAAATTTTTCTTCGTTATTTCTCTATATAAATAGCACGATAATTTAGTCTGTTATATTTTTTTCCAGTTTACTTTAACTTAAAAGTATCAATCAATGTAAGGTTCCTATAAATGAATTTACTATTTTACAATTCTTAACTATATTTTTAAATGTTTTTCAAATATTTTATTACAGTGTTTATTCATTATAAGGTAATAAAGGATATAATTTAGTGAAAGCAATATTTAGATAATACTCATCAAAATCTAATTACCTTGAAACATTTCCATTTTACCATTTTTGATTCTCTTTAACTCTAATAAAATTATTTTTCTTAAAATGTATAATCTAAATAAACAATTTTTTAGTTTAACAATTTACTAAAAACCATTCGATAACGAGAGGTAATTATAGAGAAACATTAGGAGATTAATAAAGATTTAATTTATTGAAGATAAAATAAAGAAATAAACAATTTTGAAGTAAATCTAAAAATTAGGTTTTAAAAATTAAGATAAAATAACAATTTTTATTTAGATTATACTAAATCAAAAATAAAATAAATAAATACAGCTTTCGCTATTAAGAACAAATATTTAATTTATCATCTCTTTAGGATTATATTTTATTAATAAATTTTAATAGACATAATTTTAGTCTGAACATCATTAGACTTTATGTGTTGTTTCAGGCCTTTATCTTAAAATACTTTTCAATTAATTTATTTTTTATAAACAAAAATAATTTACCAAGTTTTAGATTTTTAGTTTTCGCTAAAAGCTAAATTATAGCTATTTATTTATTATATTAATTCTTATTATCATATCACACAATTTTTTAATGGCAACTATATAAAATTTGAGATTTACCATCAATGTAAAATAAACTTTTAAATAAATTAGCTAATTTTTATCTCATGAGTTAAAAACTAGAATTATTTTAGACATTATATAAGAAAATATCTAGTTAAAGAAATTTAAATAAATTCTTAATTTTGCCTAATAAAACTTTCTTGATGTATGTCAATAGTTCGACTCTAAATTATATAGTGAATGAAATTAAAAAAAGTATAAATCATATTAAAAATAAATAAAATAAGGTTATTTATCTTTCATAGTAAAGATTGCTTATTTCTTTAAATCACTCTATTTAGTAAATGATTATGCACTTAATTATTAATCATAAATTCTTATTAGGTTTATTATTTACCAATAACAAAGTTACTAATTTAACTTGCAAAATGCCAAACAGTTAATAGTTAATCATGCTTATGCTTTTAATAGTTATTAATCATGATTCAAAATATCTAAAGAAATTTTTTTAATTAATAAGGTTCTATTATACTTATATCAGATAAAAATATTATTAATTTAGGATAGATAATATTGTTAATCATGCTATAAAAGGGTTTAGAAAATATTTAAATTTGGGAAATTTATTAGGCCGAAAGATTGTAAATTTCATTATAGCCTTAAAAAAATAAAAAGAAAAAAGAAAAAAGAAAAAAAAAGAATTAGATAAAGCGGCAAATATAAATTATGAAAAATAAAATTGGTAAAAACATTTTAATTTAAAGCAAAATGTTTTATTATATCTTAAATTCAAATGAATAGTGTATTTATCTTCGCAAATTATCAATAATTAAAACTTGAATAAAAGAAATGAGTTCTATAATGATATATTCATAGATGCTAAAATGCTTTTTTAAATTTAATATTTTATATAAATTTATGTTTGCTTTAGATTTAAATTCTTGTTGATTTGCTATTATAAACTTTTAATTTCAGCAGAGCTAATAAATAAATATCTTTTGTGTCTATATCACTCACAAAAAATTTTCAATGCAAATACTTTTGCTAAATTAACGCTTTACTTTATAACTAAGGCTTTAATATTAACTACCAATCTGTTTAAATAGGCATTCTTTTGTTTTATGAAATATGAATAATAATAATAAACAAAATAAAGCTTATGATGCATTCCTATTTGAAAAAAAGTAGAAAAAGTTAATTTATAAAATCTAGAGCATAATTTGATTTTTTTAATGACTATAAATTTTAAAAGTTAAGCTTTCAGATTAAAGATTAAATTTTCTAAAATAGTGAAGCAAGATATTTCTAAAAGATTTCAACGCTTTATGCTTTAAAGCTTGTTTAGATTATAAAATATAAAATAAAACATTGTAGCAATCATATTATAAAAAAGATAAAAAATACAATTGTTGCTTAATTTTAATAATTAAGAAACTTATTCATAAAAATCTTCGTTCTCATTTAAAAATGCTTATGTAGCATACCAACTGTAAAAAATTTAAAAGATAGTTAAATGAGTTTGATAAAGGTGATTAATGATTCTCTTGAATAAAGAGATAATATAATAGTTGAAAGAAAAATTATTCTAGTACCTAATAAATTAAAAATTAAATTAAAAATAAAAGCTAAAATAAAGAAATAAAAATAGGAAATTATTCAAAAGCAATACAAAACTTAAATAGATTATCTTGCATTTAGCATTTATATAAAGGTAATTTATTACAAACTACTTTTATCAAATTTTAAATTAAGAATAGAGAAAAAATGTTCAAAAAGAATTAGATATAATTGAAAGAAAAATACTAAAATTTATTATTAAGTTAGATGAGAAATCTTTTTGCTAGTTTTATTAATGCTATATAAAACTATGATATTTTATTAAGAATGTAAGCTTTTGTCTAATTAAAATTTTTAAAGTTGCGTCAAAGATGATTAAGGTACTTTTAAAAATTAAAAGCTTTAATTTTAGCATCTAATTAAATTATTTTAAGAGTAGATATATAAATAATTTAAATACATTTATTAGTTATATTGGAAAATTTAAATTATTTGAATAATTGCATTAAAAGATTCATGTTTGTTTATGCAGGATTATTTTTTCCTATTTAAATGAAAATAGATTGCTTTAATAATAACAAGCAATCAAATTAGACTTTATAAATAATTAAGAATTAATTAGAAATTTATCATAACTTCATGTTAAATAGTAAATTCTTAATTTAAATCTTTGTTTCTCTTATTAAAATACCTAAGTATTATTTATAAGCACAATAGCTTAGTTAAGCTTATACATTTATCTTTAAATTAAAATATTTTAAAATGTTTGAATAATTAAAATTAAATTAATTGAAAAGTTAGCATTTTTCTCACAAATCTTCTCTCCTCTTATTCCTTTTCTTATCTTATTTTATCTTTTTAGGCTTTTTTCTAGATTTCTAATTTTATCTTTTTTTTGAATAATTCTATTTCTACTTTTATTTTCTTACTTCTAGTTCTGAATCTAGATTTTGATTATTTTATGTTGTATGTAAATCTTAGTTTTCAAAGAAATTATCAACTAATATTTTGTTTTTTTCTTAGGAATTACTATCTTATTCTTAAAATTTATGGCTGAAATTTTAATTTTATTCATTGCTTATGAAAGAAGATGAGTTTTACTTAAGATTTTTCTAATCCTCTTCTTAAACTAAAAGGTTAGTAACATTTAGTTATCTTGAAGACTGAGACAAATCAACAGTTTAATTAATAGGAAGTATTTATTGCTTGCTTTTTAGTTTCTATTTGCATTTTTGCTTACATTAAGTAATTATTCTTCTAATACTAGAAATTAGTATTCCTATATTAATAAGGCCAGTATAACATATTGAAAAGTACATTATAAAATCTCCTAATGCTTAGATACTTTCATCATCTTTACTTTTCAATGCTCTTGATTCATTTATTTCTTCATTGAAATAAATGTTGGAAGAATAAATCATCATTAGAATCAACTCATTTAGGCATTCAAAGTAATTTACTTTCTTGTTTTCATATGGTTTTAGAACAAGCATGTATAAAATTCATAGAAAACATGCTGTATTAATCGAAATGACTTAAGTTTTTGGATAATCAACTAAGACTATCAATATGCATCCTAAAAATAATCTCTTTATTAAGAACAGAGGATAATAAAGAGCAATCTTCTACTTTTAGTAACCCTTAAGAAAAATACCATATTTAATTCTATCCTTCTAAAGCTCTTCTTTCTTTTTGTCATTTAATTTGCCTATTTCTTTCTACATATTGTGAATAGATCAAACTTTTAGCAAGAAAGCAAAAATAATTAAGATTTATAAGAACTAAATATAAAAACTTACTAAGAAAATAATTGCTAGTGCTAAGTTTACTGTCTCAAAAGTATCTTCTAAGCTCAAGTAATAAATCTAAAGAAAAATAGCGAAATTTAAATTCAAAGCTTGACCAAAGTAAAATCCAATTACTACTTCGTATTAAAACAAATTTCTTAGTATCACCAAGATTTTTATATCCTTTTTTCATTAGTTTAGAAGTAAAATTAATAAATTTAAAATATAAAGAACCACAATTATAAAAATTGAGCTCATTGAATTTATTAAAAAGGAGAAAGATGAGTATTATAGTTATTTCCAAATTGATACATCGATATTCATTATATCTCACTCAATGTCGAAGATATTTATATTAAGTCCAAAAGGAACTTTTAAATTGAAGTTTTAAAAGTAGTAGTTGTTAAGATTATCTGGTCTAGGAACATTAATATAGGCATTAAGTATTAATGTCTAAGATATGAAAGTGGCAATCCAAAAATTTTATAAGTCACTTGAAGATGTAGATGTAGAAGCTGAAGTAACTACACTTGCTATTCCAATTGATATGCCAACTAATTAAGTTACATATTGAGATGCTTAAGTAGCTGTAGCAATATTTTAATCAACGCTAGATAATTAGCTTGAAGTCTAGTTTTAATATAATTCGCATTTTCCATTGTTAAGAATGAAATTCTATTTGCATTCTATACATTGAGCTTCGGAGTTTTGAAATAAACAATTTAAGCAATTTAACAAATTTAAATATTATTCACAAGCTTCATTCTAAGACTAAGATATTTTATAATACTATCACATTGCTCTCTAAAACTCGTAATTATTAAAATTCTTTAATTCTCAAGTCTAATTTTATAAACAATCAAGATCTTTATTTAAAATAGATATTCATAGGACTGCATATAAACTATAATAAAGCTCATCCAAAGTACAAGTTAATACTTCATTACCATCACATGCTGCAACTGTTTGTGCTTAAGTAATTAATTTATTATCAAGGTAGCTAGTGCCACATCTTCCATAAGTATCAGAAGATGGGACACAAAGGCATTCAAATGACTGACAGTCACTATTTGATCTACATTTGCTTCAACTATAAGTTCCATTTGCTTAATCTTATACTTCATCAAAATCTTCTTCACTTTCCTCATTCGAAGCATTGCATGAAGTTCTATAGTAATCGTAGTATGAGCACCCCTAATAATTAACAAAAGAGTAACCGTAATAATATTCGCCAGAAGATGGTAGAAATTAAAAAAATAAATAATCTTCATTATTTAAGGAGGAGCTATTTTCTTAGCATCAAGCTGAAGAATTTTCATTAAGCTCTTAATAAAAATTTAATTCATCTATAGATTGCAAAAGAAGACAATTTGGTTTACTTACATTAGTACAAACCCTTTCTTCTTCTGCTAAATAGACTTTACCACCAATAAATTCAACGCAATGCTACTAATCTCATGAATATGTTTATGCATTTGTGCATTCCCATACTGGACACTCAGAAAGCGCGAATGTAAATATTAAAGCTGAGCAGAAGATTCTAAGCATTTTATAAAAAAAGAGAAAACTTTAAAATTTAAAGTAATAGTTAAACACAATAAACCACTTAAAAATAAAACTAATTTAAATAAAAAAAGTTATTTTAGTTTAAAATTATTTAACTTAAAAATAAATCAAATTCACTAAAATTAATTTCATGAGCCTTATCTTCTAAATATGAGCAAAAGAAACTTGACAGCTTTATAAAATTAAAAAATTGGATATTGGCTTCTAAATTTTAAAATTAGAAAGGCTGAAATAAATTAAAATTATAATTATTAGTATATCAATTACATTACATTTTTTTTATACCAATTATACCTTTCTTTTCTCAATTTGAGGAATAAATTTATTAAAAAGCATCAATCTTAATCGAGAAAATAGCAACCTTAAAGGGAAGATTTTTAAATTTAATAAACTTATTTAATTTAATTATTCTAGGAAATTTGTTGATAACTTTATATGCATTTAACTTTTACTTATAAAAGAGAAAATTTATTTTTCGTAAATTAATGTAATACAGCTCTCTCAAATCTAAATTACATTTGTCGGACTATTCTCTGACTGCTTTTAAAAAGATTTTATTTGAGAATTAAAAAAATATTTGAAATGGTAAAAAATGCTATTCAAGATAGAGAGAAAAATTAAAAAACTGAAATAAAGGAGAAAACTTTTATTAAATTATATAAGCAAATCTGATCTCAATGATTAGTCAATAAACAAAGAAACTTCTTTCATCTTGAAAGTTTCTAACTATAGTGTTTTTTAATTTTATAAAAAGAATGATAAATTAGAAATTAATTTGAGAAATTAATGATATAATTAGATAGAGGAACGAAGTTTAGAGAGAGCTAGCAATAATGAAATTCATAATATAAAAGATAAATAAATTTAAAATAAAAAGAAAAAAATTACAAGCAAAAATAAATAAATAAATAATAATTTTCTTAGCATGTTTTGAGAATTTATCAAAGAGACAAGATCAAATTAAATCAACTAAAGAATTAAAATTAAGCAAAATAGTTAAATAGAAAAAAATAAAGAAGGACAATTTAAATAGCGAAATGATGATTGAAAATTGTATGAAAAATTGAATTTTATCTTAATATAAATACATTTTTTAATTTAATAAATTTTTCGAGTAACAATAATATAAAAAAAGCAATACCTCTTTGTTATAATTTTTTTCGAGAAAGTATGTGATTTTATAAAAGTTAAAAGTAATCTTCATTAAAAAATTAAAAAAAATAAGCAATAAAATATTTAATTTAATAAGAGGAAATTATATAATTAAGCATAATAATAATTTAAAAATAGTAATGATGGATTATATTTTTGTATGACATTTGTTATATCTGAATCTCTATTATTTATTTTAACTCAAGTTTTATTATATAAGCATTTCAAAAGTAATATTTTATAATTATTTAAAGATATAAGCAATATCCAAGAAAAGGAATATTTCTTTAGGATTTGAAAGTGATAAAATTTTGAATTAGTAAGGTTATGATATAAGTAAGTTGGTAGTTTATATTGATTTGAAGTATTGATATAATGTTAAATATTATTTAATTTATAAAACTAATTAAATAAATAAATAAATAAATAAATAAATAAATTTGATTATAGAGCGCGTAGCACTCTCGTTGGTGCGCAGCTCTTTAAATAAATGTTTCACACTGACAAGAATGTTTGTTACTGATAAAATTATCAGATACTGATAAACCTTGTTCAATACTGGTATAATTATTCAGTACTGATAAAAATGTTCAATACTTATATAATTTTAGAATACTCGTAATCTTTAATACTTGCTGGAGGTCCAAGGACATGGTAGGATTGTGTCTCATTGCATCACCAAAGCAGAGGACGACATGTGTTAATTATGGGTACTTAAATTCCCCACCTCTGACGAAGCTCGCAATATTATTTCTTTTTAGTTCCAGAATTAAAAATAAACGAAGCCAAGCCAAGCCAAGCCAGTGTCGAAGGTCTAAGAATCTTATGTCTCGAGGTCAAACCAAAGCAGAGGAAGTCGATTATGGGTACTTAACTTCCCCAACCTCTGATGAAGATGACCTTGTTGTTCACCTTCGAACAACTATGGCGGTTTTAAAAATTTTTTATAATAATTAAACTAAAGCTTTTATATTTACTATTGAAATATTACATCTAAAGTATACTAAAATATTAAGTATTTTATTTAGCTTTACCAATTCTTTTAGTAAAACATAAAGTTAAAATAATAAATTTAGATATTTGTTATAAATTTATTAATATTACAGAGGAATTTTAATACTTTAACTTGATATGATTTATAGATATTTAATTTATATGATTAGCATATAGTGTTATCTATGTGAAATATATTTAACTTAATGTAAAACAAAATATTTTATTTAAAATAGACTCTTATATTATAATATTTGGAATGCTTTTTTATTTAAATATTATAATTTAATAATATAATCAAATTTATTTCCTTCTTAAACTAACTATTAGATTAAAAACAAAAATCTTTTATTCATTCAAAATTAAACTAACTTCAACTATGTAATGATATTGGCAACACTTTAAAATATAAAACTAAAAATATACTGAAAAGCTTGAAACATAAAAGATAATATTAATGAAGATATAATATAAATAACTTTATTCTTTAGGATTAAATAATTCTATTTTAATATTTTATTAAATTATTTTTTAAAACCGCCATAGTTGTTCGAAGGTGAACAACAAGGTCATCTTCATCAGAGGTTGGGGAAGTTAAGTACCCATAATCGACTTCCTCTGCTTTGGTTTGACCTCGAGACATAAGATTCTTAGACCTTCGACACTGGCTTGGCTTGGCTTGGCTTCGTTTATTTTTAATTCTGGAACTAAAAAGAAATAATATTGCGAGCTTCGTCAGAGGTGGGGAATTTAAGTACCCATAATTAACACATGTCGTCCTCTGCTTTGGTGATGCAATGAGACACAATCCTACCATGTCCTTGGACCTCCAGCAAGTATTAAAGATTACGAGTATTCTAAAATTATATAAGTATTGAACATTTTTATCAGTACTGAATAATTATACCAGTATTGAACAAGGTTTATCAGTATCTGATAATTTTATCAGTAACAAACATTCTTGTCAGTATGAAACATTTTTTTTTAAAGAGCTGCGCACCAATGAGAGTGCTACACGCTCTATAATCAAATTTATTTATTTATATTTAATAAATAAATTTTATAAGTATTCAAATTAAGATTTAAATAGTTTCCATCTATTAAAAGCAATTTAAATAAATATATATTTACATTTAGCATTCAAATAATTTGTTATTTAAATAACAAATAACAATTACATTGATTCATAAAGATTTTATTTAGAATAAATTAATAAAATTAATAGTTTAAGATTATAGGATAAGCAAATTAGATGTAATTTAGTTATAGTCATATTTTAAAAATAAATCTATAAAAATTAAAAATTAAAAAAGAAAAGGAGTAGCTATAATTATTAAATATAACTTTTAATATATCTAACTCATTTATAAAAAATCCCTTTTATCAAATTTATTTATTAGCATACTTTGCTTATTAATAACATTATATCTTTATATTATAAGATATCAGATTAAAATAAATCGAAATCATTTAAGTTATTTATCTTTGAAAATAATAAGAAAGCCATAATAATTTAGAATAAATCTACTTTTTGGTTAAATTGGAATAAGAATAATAAAATATGAAATTTGTTCTGACTTAAAGAAACAAAGATTCTTTAAAAATATTATCACTTTGGTAGATAATTCAAATCTTAAAAATCTTACTAGGTTAAAAATAAAAAATATATTTATAGTTAAGTTAATAAATATTTAACTAAAAATTAAATTAAATTAAATTTTATATTTTATAGAGATAATTAATACTTTTTTAATATAATTATATATAACTAAATTTAATGCTATTTCTTTATTTTTACTAGTGAATTTAATAATTTAAATTTATTTTATTTTAAACATTTATTTATCTTTAATAAATAAATAACTTAAAAAAACGCCCAACGTGGGGCTCGAACTCACGACCACCAGATTAAGAGTCTGACGCTCTACCGATTGAGCTAGCCGGGCTTAGATTTTAATTATTAAAGATACTTTAAATATAAATTTTATATTTTACCTTCTATTTAATTAAATTAGCTAATTTACTATCTAGCTAGATTTTTCTTAAGTCTTTTATTAATAAAGTTAAGTTTTAAATTTATTTTTTATTTTATTTTACTTATATTGTTCTATGCTTAATATAAAAATGAACAAATTTATGAAGATAGCTTTAATTAATTTTTAGGACTTAAAAGAATTAAATTAAATTTTAAAATAGATTATTATTTAATTCATTTGACAATATTTTAATCAATAAAATTTTTTCTTTAAAATAACCACAAAATATTTAAAAGTTTCTCTTAAGAAATAACAGCATAAACATAAAAGTAATAAATATTCTTATTATAACCTTTTTAAGATAATTCTATATTTCTCATCTATACTTTTGTATTTTTTATTAGTCTAACTTATAAGATAAAATTTAAAAGTTTTATTATTTACTAAAAGGAGAATTAATAGTCTTAATTATATTAGTAAGAGATTAATTAAAATATCTTTCAATTTATTCCAAATTATTTCATTTTAGTTATTTAATTATTAGAAATAATACTCTTCAGAAATTAGAGAAAAATCTAAATTTAATTGAATTTTTATTTTAATTACTAGCTCTAAACTCTAAAAAATTGTATTAAGTTATATTTAAAATTAGTTTCTAGGTTTATAATGTTTTAATAAAAAGTGTTAAAGCTTTTATTTGTAATTTATTTCTATAGTAATTCTCTATTAAATTGAGCCAAAGCTTAAACAAGATCTATCTCTTTCTAAAATTATATATAATCTAATTGTTTTAAAAGAAGAATTATATAAATCTTAATATTTATAATTTAATTTATTATGAGTATAAAAATCAGATTATCTATATTGATCTAAAGGAAAACTTATAATGTATAACAATAATAATTAATTTAAAAAAAGTTTTTAAATATTGGATTAATTTATTTCTCTCCAACTTGTTTTCTTTAAGCTATATGCATATAAAATGCTTTTTTCATTGAATTGAAAAACAGTTTCTCTTACGAAAACTGATTAAGTATAATCAAATCATCCTCAGGTATAATCTCCTCCTTATACTTAAACACTTTTTGTGTCATATATCTGAGTCTATATTTATGATTTGTTTGCATATACAAGAAAAAAAATTTACTATGGAATTCAAATAGCTGATGTCATGGCTTCTTTAGTTAATTTTGACTCACATTAGTGTCATTCATTTCTCTTATAGTTATATGATTAAATTTAATTTAAACACTTGTATTGCTGCAAATTTGCTCCACCATAATTTAAGGATAATTTTAGTAATAGCTACTATGATTAAACTTAATCTGTATAAATAGAAAATTATTTTTTAGTTTAAAGGATTTAGTTCTTTTTATAATTATGAAAATGAAGCCGGGAAGTATAATGAAGTGAAATGATTTATAGTAGATTTAATTAATTATATAAATTAACTTTGCTTTAATTAGTTAAAAACTATAAAATTTATTTATCATAAGAATTTCTTCCTAGCTTAAGGACATTTTTTTAATAATTTTTTAATTTTAATATCATATTTTTTATTTCTAAAGAAACTTAAAAACATTAATTAACTAAGAACATCCTTTTCCTTAGCAAAATTAAATTTAACTTAAAAGAATGCTAGTTCTCCAGTCAATTTAATTATTGTTGAATTCTGAACCAATAAGTTAATGTTTGATTACTAATTATGTATTTAAATTATTTTAACTCTAATTATTAGTTTATTTCTTCTTTATTGTATCTTCATTTTAAAATTTTATTTGCATAAACTTATTTTTTCAATTAATTAAAACATTTTGCTTCTTAAGTTAGCAATTAATCTTAAAAAGTTTATAAATTAAATTTTATAATAATAATAATTTAATAATGACAGCATATTATACTTTATATTTAGTTATTAAATATTTAATAAAAGCTATATTATAAACTAGAATAATTAAGCTAATATTCTTTATTATTATTAATTGTTTTATTTAATCATCATTTACATTTTTATTCTTTAAAAAAGGTAAAAAATGTAAAACTTTGATTATAGATATTAATTTAAAAAGACTAAATTTAGATAAAAATAAATCTCAATTATTAAATATAATAGCCTTTATAATATTAATAAATTAAAATTTAAAATAAGCTATTATAGTAATTATAAGCATAAACTGTAATAAATATATTAAATATAGTTAAATTATGTAAGATTATGAGTTTTTTTTATTTTTTTATTAAAATTATTAAAAATAGTTGAAAAAACGCCCAACGTGGGGCTCGAACCCACGACCACCAGATTAAGAGTCTGACGCTCTACCGACTGAGCTAGCCGGGCTTATACTATAAACGTCTTATTGTCCTTTAATAACCTAAGTTAAACTTAAAACTTTCTCTCTATACAATTTTTATAATTTTGGTTTCAACTTAAATAGGTTAATTTACTCATTATTATGCTTGCCTTTTGATTGAGTCATTCTTACCCACCTTAAAAATTAGCCTTAAATCTTTATATTAGTAGAGTATAATAAACACATATTTCAGATTTTATTATACGTAAAAATATAAAATTTTAGAAATTATAGCTTTGACTTAATGTGTTAAACATTAGATATAAATAGATAAATTCTTATGAAAAGGCATTATTCTACGTGGCAACTTAATTAACTTTGAAAATATAGGATAAAATATTTCTATTTTCATAGAAGAAGATTTACTTTCTTCCTATTTACAAAGCACATTAGCAATATTAGTTAGGTATATAAAAATATAATCCTAAGTGTTGGATATAAAGTGCTAATTTAGTAAATTAGATATTAATTTAAAATTTAAATTTAATTCTTAAATAAATATTAAGGAAGTTTTATTTAAAGGGGTATTAAAAGTTATAAGCTATTTAAATAAGCTTAATAGAATGAGAGCTAGCACTTAAGACTAATTCTAATATTAATTAAATTAAAATATTATTAAATAATTTCTATTAACGTCTAAAGATAGGTAGATCATCTCAAGATTTGTCATTATATTTGAATGCATGGTAAAGGAAGAAATTTAAAATTATTCTAATATATTCGTAAATAAAAGGAAATAATAACTAATTTAAGGAATTTAAAGCAATTTATTATGTTTCATATAATAAATAGAGAATTGCAAACAATCATTTAAATTAAGATATTTACTTGAGAATATGTTTTAGTCTATTTAACTCAGTATCATTCTAAATTTAAATATAACTCTTAAGTGAGCAATATTAATATTATGTTGGATGCAAAGAAATAGGAGATATTTTACTAAAAGTACTCTTTATCTCATTTTTGTTTCTTTAAGCAATAAAAGCAATGAAATAGGCAAAATATTATTTTTTAAATATGTTATTCTTAATAAATATCTCTTATTCTATTACAAGATATAACTAGTTATCATTTTATTCTAAAATCTAATTTTTCTATAACAAATATTTGACGAATAAAATAAATTTCTATAAGTGTTTATCAATCTTTTTTGGAATATTAGAAGAGAACAAAAGTACTCTTAATTTAAAACATTGGAATTAAATAGATATTCATATATTCTAGTTAGATTTAATTTAAATGATATTCTGCTTTATCCTGATAAAATTTTAGAAGGATCTTTTCTTAAATTAAATATATTAATTTAGTTAATAGAAATAGGAAGAGCCTTAAAAATAAATTTGGTTGTAATGAAACTAAAATCTAATGAGCTTACTTTTTGATAAAATCTAATTTATACAGAAAGTGTATTAATACTAAAAGATTGTAGATAAACTTAATATAAAAGACTAATTTTTTCATAAGCAAGTATTTATTCGGGAATAAGTATTAATTATTCCTATGATGCTATTAATATGCATAGATATAATACAGGAATGCTAAAAAATAAAGTTAAAAGAGTATAAATTTTGTTTTTTATCAACAACTTATTATGAATAGATTTCCATAATTTTATTTTATTTCTCTATATTTTTAAGCAAGAATCTACTTGTTTACTTATTTAATGCTTAATTTAAATTTAACTTTTTAAAATAAATAAGCTTTTACCAGATATAATATAGTTCCTAAATTAAGTTTTAACTTCTAGAGAAATAGGAAAAGTTAAAAATAATAGATATTAAAAAACCTAAGATTATTTAGTAAATTATAATAACAAAACTAAGTAAATTTAGCTTTAAAATTGAAAACTTCATTATTATCAATCCTTAAAATTTCTAGTTTATTATGAGATATTCTTTTAATATTTTCCTGTATATCTAACAGAAAGAAATTAATATATTTTACCTTGAAATCAGAGAAATAATTATTTATAAGAAAAATTATTATTAAAGAAGAAGTATGAGAATTATTAAAGGAATTTTGATAAAAATATAAATAGTTAAAGGGAATAATCAAAGACAAAAGTTAAGCTATTTACCAAGTTGGATCAATATAAGTATTTATATATATAAATGACTATCTACATTAAGTATTGATAATTTTAGTATAATTCTTTAAACCATCTTATTTTTATTTCTTGGCACATCAAATAAGTTGAAAATCTATTTTATCTTATCTAAAAGCTTAATAAGGTAACAAGCCAAATTTAAAGAAAGTTAAGAAAGAAAACAATTAATCTTAGTTTAAATAAGAATTAAGAGGTATCAAATAATTTCTAATAAGATTGTTTACTAAAGTTTAAAACTTATAATTAATTTATTCTTTCGCTTTCACTTTATAGCAATATTTTTATAAATGAAATACAGCTATTTTAATACAAAGAAATATTTTCACTATTTAATTAATTATAAAGATATATGAGATTCATATTTGATATTGCAATATTTTTTTATTGTTTTACTTATATTTAGAAATTATATACTTATATATGTTAATTACTAAGTGTCTCAGCAACTTGTTTGTCCCTTGTTGCAAACTTTTCCACAAGTAGGTCCAGGAGTTGTACAATTAGTTGTAGCTGTACATGTTTTTTGAGTTGTTTTATAACATACTCCACCGCAAGAGGACTAATCTTTACTGCAAATAACACCACAGCTTGCTCCAGGACTTGCACAGTTTGTAGTTCCCAAACATAACTTATCACTCGATTTATAGCATTTGCCTCCACAAGATTATTAACCAGTATTGCAAAGAACACCACAACTTGCTCCAGGACTTGTACAGTTTCCTGAGGCCAAACATTACTAACTGCTAGTTTTATAGCACTAATTTGCGCATAGTTATTAATTTTTATCGCATATTTTTCCACATTGTGGTCCAGCAGTCGCGCAATTTTTTGTCGCTAAACACACTTTCTCACTTGATTTGTAACACTATCCAGAACAAGATGACTAATCTTTATTACAAACGACACCACAACTTTCTCCTGGAGTAGTACAGTTAGGAGTTCCCAAACACTATTTTTCACTTGTTTTGTAACATTTGGATCCGCATGCAGTTTATCCACTCGAGCATGCAGCGCTAGTAATATAGAAGCAGACATGTAGAATTATGAGTATTTGTACTAATACTTTGGTTGATACCATTTCTTAAAATTATTATAATTTACTAAAAAGATTCGAATTTATACTCTATGCATTTATTTAAACTATTTCTTTGCTTTAAATTTCTTAAAATAAATCTAATTTTTTATCGTTTAAAACAATCTTATAGCTAATAAATAAACATCTGCAAAATTACTAAGGAATATGAAATCTCTTCATGAGATTTCTTTTAAATTTGATGATACCATCAAATAAAAGAAATATATGATTTGTGTGATTATTCTTGTTCAAATCAATATGTAAAGATGCTTTTGTTAAATTTTAGGATAAAGAATCTTAAATATAATTTAGAATATTCAAGATTTAAAGGTATAAAATTAATCAGAAAAAGATTTTCAATAAATCTTAGGATTTTAATAAATTCTCTTGATATTAATAATTTATTTTAGAATATACATTTCTAATTATATTTTAATTTCTGTTATTTTATTGAATATTCTCAATTATACTTCTTTTCATGTTTATACTATACTAAACTTTGCCTCTACCTTTGTAAAGAATATTTAAAATTTGCTCTTTTAATTTCTTTAATCTAGCACTCACTATCTATAGCTTTGAAATTTATTGTTTTCTTTATAAAACTAAATTGTTTAATCTATTTTCTTTATTAATAAACAGCTCTTAAATAGATAATTAAATCATAAATTTATTCTGTTTTAAAGATTTTATTTTATAAACAATTGTTAAGATTTAAGAAGTAACTATCCTAATGAAATTAAGCAAAAAAGCTAAATAAAAAGAAATTATAACTGCTTTTTGTTGTTAAACTTTCTTAATTTGTAATTATTAATTCATATTATAATATACCCCAATCTAATCTCTATTAGTTATTCTGATTAAAAATAATTAAATATAAGCTTATATGAAAATTAAATTGAGGAAGTTAATAAAAGTTAGACTAGGAATAGCTTTAATTTTATTTATTTATTTTAGAAAAACAAATTTGTTACTGGATAAATCTAAATTACGCAAGAAGTTCAAATGTAAACCGTTGAAAGTGTAAAATCAGAAATTTTTTGGATTTAAAGAATTAATAGAATTAAAAAATTCAGGTTAAGGTTAGTAAAAATTTAATGTTTAGTTTACTTTTTTTAATTTTTAAGAAATTAAAATTTTCTTTAATAAAAACTTTAGAAATATTAACTAAATTTTTTGCAATTTAGGTTTAGCGATTGTTATATCTTCACTTGTTTTATTCTATTTCATTGAATTATATTTAATGAAATTATTTCTGACTTTAAGATTTTATATAAATAAAACTTGTTAACTCTCTTACTAAGTTCTTTGTTTATTTTTTAAGTATCACAAGCTAATATAAATTTATAGTAATTATTTTACTAGATTGCAAATATCAGAATTATCAACTAAGGAATTTATTAAATACTAATTATTTTTATAATAGAACAATTTATCTTTATAAGCTAGTGTTTCTTTATATTCTACTACTTCTTTCTTCTATTTAATTATATAGAAATTTAGTTTTAATTTCAATAGTTACTTTAAAGTTAAAGCTCCTACTATGCTGCTTTATTAAAGTTAAAAACTTAATTGCAAATAAATGGGAACTAGAAAATACCACTTAGCTGTAAATTATGGAAAAATATGAAATTTAGATTTTTTATTTAATGATAATATCAAATTAATGATGATTAGTAGCATTATGAAGCAACTATAACAGTATTAATACTTTTAATGATTTAGATAGTGCTTATATTTAAATAATATATTTAATTATTTTCTTTCTCTTAGAGTAACTCTAACAAATATTTAATTGATTTACCTATCTATTATTATTTATCCCTTTTTATTTTATTTAGAGTATGCAGGTTTAGAAATATATTATAATTAAGAATCCATACAATCCTTTTCCTTATAATAATAGGCTAAATTTCAGTTGCTTCTCTTTTTTCATTAGGTTTTTTTACATTAATTTTCATTGCATTAATGCTTTTCTAATTCATAACAAAGTTAAAATTTATGAATTCAAATAAATAAATCTAGCATCTAATACTATGAAGAGTATTATTTCATATAAGAATAGTAACTAAACAAAAGGAAAGCAAAATAAAAAGTTATTGCAATCATTTTATTCAAATAATATCTCCATATTTTAAATTTTAGTATTCAATTAAGAGGAAAATAAATCTTAAGACTTTTTATACTTAAATTTATCAAATTATTTAGTTTTATATAACTATAATTCAAATTAAAAAAATGAAGAAATTATTATATAACTTAGATAGAAGAAAGCTATTTATCTTTATTTGGATCTATTTAGTAAAAATAGCATGCTTCTTTAATCTAACCATTAATTATAGCTTTAATAAAGCCAATTAGATAATTAAAATTGATTTAATTTTTAAAGTATACACATAATACTCTATTTTAGTATATTTTATATCATTTAAGCTATTTTTTCTTTCTAAGATTTATAATATTTCAGATACTTTTAACTTTAATCTTTAATTTTAAGTTGTAATTTTATCTACAAATTTAAACCTTTCTTCCAATAAATTGCCATGTCCTTTGCGATAAACTGAATATATTACAAGGTTAATTTTAAATTTCTAAATAAAAGTTCAGATAGATTAATGTTTAATTAAGGTTTTTATCTTAGATTAATAGATAATTAAAATAAAGATGAATAACCTTATTCCTTTTAGTTATTTTCACTAGGCTTTATTACTATTATTGCAATTGTTAGTGTTCATATTACTTATTTTAGTTTATTTGATAGTCAGAACTTAAGCTATTTTTTTGATTTTCTTCTAAAATTTTTGCTGAAACTAATTTCTAGTTGATTCTTTTTAGTAATTTTGTGAGCTTTTAGCATAATATTAATTAGTAAAGCAAGGAAAAATAGTTTCATTAAATTAAAATTTTAGAATATGTACATTAGTTGATTTTATCCTTCCTAAGCTAAAGCTAACTTAATAAATAAACTAAATTTCTTTATTTATAACTATTATATTATTTAGTAAGATTGAAATTGGGCTATGAATTTAGTTATAGTAAACCAAATAAATATCTAAGTTGTACTAGTACTTTCTTTATCCTTTTAAATAAAATGAAAATTAATTTTATTTAGCTTTCCCTTCTAATTTATAGATGTTGTATCTGCAGAAGTTAAACTTATAAAATTGGTATCTTTTTATAGAATTGAAGAAGAATTTCTTAATCCCAAGAATAAAGTTTTGATTACCTTGTTTACATTTCTTATTATTAGTAAAAGAATCAATTATTCATTTTTGTAAGAAAACTCTAATATAAGTATATAAGAATAAATTTGCTAATTAAGAAGAGATATTAAGCTTTTAACTTTTATAATTTTAAGTCAATCAATTTTTGATTCGACACTCTGTCTTTGTCTGCTTTAAGTTTATTTGTTTAAAGATAATTCATTTAGTAGATTTACTATGCTTTTCTTATTGAAAAAACAGAAAGCAAACAAGCTGATTTCTAAATTTCGGTATTTATCTTAAAGAATTTCTTTTTCTTAAGCCTTTACATTAATAATTTCTAAATTATTATTTGAGTCTTTGCTCATTATTGACAATCTAATTTGTATTAGTTCATTTTCCTTATTTAATTAGAAAGGTAAAATTTCATATAATAGCAAATACTACTAGCTTTAGAAAAGGTTTTCAAATGGAAGTTTTACCTGCATGTATCTAATTTAAATCTAAATCATAAAATGTTTCAAATTTGAATCAATTTTAAATTTGACTCTTTTTTAAGTTTTTGAGAATTGTTAAGTGAGAATGAAATTAGAGATATTATTGACTAAGAAATTAATTTAAAAGGAATAATGCTTATAATGGCTTAAATAGGATTTAGTTATGAAGGTAAATTGAAAATATTTGATACTTTATTTTAGAAATTTAAGTTAGAACTAACTAAAAATTAGCATTATAACTATGATGCAAATTAACTTAAGATTTGACTTAATTAAATTAGAAAGAGTAAAATTAATTTTATAATAGTTATGTATTATTTTATATTCCACCTCATGAAAGGTAGAAGGATAAAATACTATCTCATTTTTTAAATATACTCAGCAAAGATTGAGTTACAGAGTAGTTTAAAATCAATCCGCTACTTTATCTCCAATGAGCAATCTAATATCTTTGAAAGATAAAGTTAACTATCTAAATAACTCAAAGATTGCTTTTAAAATTTGCCTTTTTCTATTTTTTATTTTCTAAATTGCAAATGGTTTAATAGGCAATTCTTTTAGCATTGATAAATAAATAGGAAATAAATTCTTAAATTAATTAAAATAATGATTAAATCTGATGTAAACTGTACTAAGCATTTCTATAACTATAAAGAAGATAGTTATCATATCTTTACGTTTACCTTTATTATCATTTTAAGTGAAGTATATATAAAACTTTTAAGTCATTTAGTAAACCCTATTCATATATTAAATAAGTCTTTAGCATTCTTTATAGCAATAATTTAATCTAAAATCTCTAAAGCTTATGCCAATAACATTTCGAAAAAAGCTAATATGAGTAATAATAGAGGATATAACTAAAAGAGTAATCAAGTTAATAATAAGCATATTAAGTATCTAATATATAATATGTAAATTAATTATAAACCTTATTTATAAATTAAGCAATATTAGTTGCTTTTGACTCTTCATATAGCTTTTAATTTAATAATAAATAATTATAATTATCACGCTAGTATAATTTTAGACACTTAACTATATTAAATAATTTAGTTTAATGAAGTACTTCTAGATAAATTAAAAAAGGAATAGCTAATTAAATGTAATTAGAAGACTTATAACCATAAATACTTATTTTCACTTTGCTTTTAATCTTTTTAGCTTTATGCTTTTACTTTTCAAGAGTTTAATAAGCATCTTTATTATAAATTAAGATATATTATTCTAAGAATGTATCCTAAATAAACACACTTATACCTACTATAAAAAGAGTAATAGATAAAGTGGAAAATAATTAAAGTGTCTTTCCTTAAATATTATACACTTAATTGAATAAACATCTTATTCAGGAAATATTTTCCTGTTATAAACTGAGAGCTTCGTATAATCTCCTATATGAACTCAGCTAAAATCTCATTTATATCTAATCAAACACAATTTTTATGAATGACTAAGATTTGATGAATTTGAGCAAACCTTTAATTGTCTTTACTATAGAGATTTATTTAAGAAATTTTCTAATAAGCAGTTACTTTTAGACAAATATTAGAAGACATTAGGTTAATGGGATTAGATTCATATCAATTAGAATTTTTCTAGGACCAAACTTCCTAAGAAGTTTAATTTTTCAAAAACTCTCATAAAGAATTATTGAAGAAAAGATTAGAAATGTTCAAGTTGGAAAATTAAAATTCAATAAACTCCTCAAAAACAAAAGAAGAAATCTAAGAAAATTTTTTTAAAGTAGCTTTACAAGAAAAATTGAAAAAGGAGCATGATTGAGAGATTGAAGAAAATAAAAGCTTTATTTGAGTATAATTTGCGTATTACACTCAACTACCCATGCATTTATGCTCCAATATTAAAAGTATTTCTATTTCTATATCTATTATTGTTGCTTTATGGTTTTTAAATTAGTTCAAGATAGTAGGTTTAGGAAATACAAATCTAAGTAAAGCATTTTTAGCATTCTTTATGAAATTTATCTGTTTATGCAAATAATTAAATAGAATATAAGCATATGGTAATTTATTTAATATTTATGAATGTAAATTGCTTTAAGTTAAATCACTAATTCAATCATAGATAAACTTAATTAATAGTTAAAAATCTTTTTTAATAATTGCTTAGCAAGGATTCATACTCTTTCTTGTAGTAATAGTTGCATTGATTAAACCTTTAAATTTCTTAATTGGATTGTTCATTAAAGTTTTATTTTTTTATATTTTCAACTTTATCCAATAATAGCTAGTGGATTAAGCAGAGAATTACTCTAGAGTATGATATGCTAAGTAATTAATTTAGGAAATATCATTAAATTCTTATAAATTTGCTTAAATTAATTATAATTTATATAGCCTAACTCAAATATTATGTTTGCAAGAAGAATATTCTAACTATTTAATTAAACTTAAATAAAAGAAGCAAGGTTTATTATATTTGATGGATATTAATAATTGGATTTATATCTACTTATAAGATTTTAATTCTTAAGGATGCTAATTCTCTTAATTGGGGAATATACTTAATCAACCTTTTAAAATTATCTTTTCATCTAAATCAATGAGAACTATTCTAAGATGTCTTTATACTAGTTAACTTTATGATATTTCAAACTGTATTTCTAAATTTAAAGTTTAGAACTTTTACGTAAGAGCATTTTATTAATAATATTAAAGAGAAAAATAGTTATAAGCTAAGTCTCTTAACACATTCTTAAGGCTAATCTAATATAATTTTGATTCAATACATATTAATAGAAAGAAATCAATATACCACTTTAGTTATAAATATTATTGGCTCAAGTGAGCACACTTGAATACTCAAAAAGCTAGTCAATGAATAAAAATAAAAAGTAGAAAAAAGAAAATGAAATTTATTTGACAAATAGATAGAATAAAACTTAAAAAATACAAAAAAGAGACATACAGATGAAATGTAACTAAATAAACAAGCGAAAAAGATAAAAATTTAATAAATAATAATTGACGCTCAATTACTCTAAAGAGATCTTTTAGAAGAAATTATCCTGAACTCTCAAATTAGTAGGTATTAGATATGCTAGAAGAGGAACTTGATGAAGCACAAGAAATTCAAAGAGACCAGATGAAGCTAGAATCATTTCTAGCCTATTATTAACATATAAATTTGGTTTCTTTAACTTCCTTGGTGATCCAAATAAAGGTGGTACCACGATAATTTAATTTATTTATTTATATTAAATCTTAATAATTAAGCAAGTTTATCTACTAAGAAACTAGAAAGTGTTAAATTGGAAATGTGATACAAGTAAATGTATCAAAAACATGATCCAACTCTCAAATATAATTTAGCTAATTAACTATGACAAAAATAATAGAATTTACTATTTAGTATATTTATTCATACCATTACATAGTAAAAGAAGACAATTGACCTTTTAAAGCAAAACTTACTTGTTAAGCAGTTCATATTGCAGTTACTTTAAATTAAGAATTATAAATATACTAGAAATGTAGAAATAAATTATGAATAGCTAGTAAAGTATTAAGTGTTTTCTTATCTATCTTGTTGTTTTCCTTCTCAGAATGTTTAAGAATTAGTTTCATTAATGATTACACAGACAAACAATTTGCTTTAATTTTAATTTCTTATTTTCTCAAAGTTAATATAAGCTGTTTATCATATCTAGATATATCAATATCTAAAAGTTGCTTAATAAATATTAATAATTACTAACTCATAGGAACAGGAAATTAAAAGCTAATAAGTATAACTAGTTCCTATCTTCTTTTAAAAGGAATAAAGAATACTCTTAACTATATACTTTTATATAAAGAGGTTTTATATTTATGTTAAAGGTATAATCATTTAGATGCTTTTGCTTAATCTGTTTTATGCTATTAATCTATCTATTGCTTTTGATAGATGCATTATCTTTAATCTCCTTTTTGCATTGAAGATGGATTCTTCTTTTATCTATCAATTAGATTTTCTTATTTCTATACTGGAAATTTTTAAGTAAATATTCTTTAGAATCAACTTCCACTTTAAAATAAAAAGGCTTTAGTCTGATTGAAAAGCAATGTCTGCTATTTTTTATAAGGTAAGTGAGTTTAATGTTCTATTAATAAGCAAATTTCTCTTCCTTGAGATTTAAATTATTCTAGATAGATAATTAAGCATTCATATAATTACCCTGTTAATTTAATTCCTTCTATTTAATATGTCTCTAAGTTAATTTGTCTCTACAATAGTTTCTTTTTCTATAATAGGTAATAAAACTCCTTCATTATAATATTTGCTAGCTTTAACTTTCTTATTCAATTAATTGATGTATTGATTGTTGTCTTTAGAGCTAACTTGATAAGATTAATTTATGATTAGCTAAATATAAAGCTTAAGGTATTTCTTTCTTAACCTTATTATTATTATAAGTTCCCTTCTATTATTCAATTCATATCAATCGTATGTCTGATTTTCTGTCATTATTTATGAAGAATCTGAGCTAATTCGAAATAGTAAAGCTGTAGAGGAAAAGCTTCAGTTAATTTTAATTATAAGGTATATTTAATTTAAAAGCAAGGAAATTTAGAAGCATTAATCAAATAATACAAATAAGTATATTAAAAGGTAGTTATAAATAAAGCTTAAGGCTATATTCAATAAGCTATCTAGTAATTCTATCTTAGATTATTTAAATTCAATTTATTTAAGTTCTTAGTTAGCTAGTAGCTAGGATAGAACTTTCCCTTGTCTATAAAATTCTCATTAAATAAACTCTTATATCTTTAAGTTAGTAAATTAAATAGAGCACTTTAGCTATATAGATTAAAGACTTTTACTTATATACATTTTTAATAGTTAACTCATTCAAGTTTTTAAACCTTTAAATGAGAGAGATATAAAAGCATAGTGTCTACTTTCTTTCCATCATCTTTATATCAAAATTTTTATAATTTTTTCAATTTTCAGTTGCTCAAAACAAATCCAAATTCTAAAATTTAATTTTTATTTAATAGATGCATCAAATAAGTATAATAAACTATATAAGTATAAAGGGTTAAATTAAAGGAAAAAGCTTTACTAAATGAATATTTATTTTAAATAAATTAGAAATAGCTATAAAAAGAAAATTCGCCTAATTAGTTAAATTTGAAACGTTTTGAAGAAATTTTATTTCTAGAGAGTTTTTTATTATATATCTATTATTTTTCATTGAAACAGATTGTCAAATAAAGAATAATATCTTAAGAAAATTAAAATAAATAAAAAGTATTAAAAATATAAAGTTTGATAAGCTTTAAGCTAAAAGGGATATATTTAAGTAAACTTTAGTGCTAGATTATTAATAAAAGCTTAGCTCATTATAGCTAATAATTGATGAACTATTATTATGATAGCGTTATAGAGAAAATATTTATTTCTCTTTAGACTTAATACTTCTTCTCCTTATTTCTAGATAAATTTACATCAAAATTTCTCTTTTAGCTAAATAATTAATACCTACTTGCTATATAAAGCTAAAATTTAAAATTTAGATTTGGAAAATGAGCAACAAATTTAATTCTGGAATTAATTAATTTCCTCTAAAGTTTTATTTTTAGTCTTGTAGTACTTTGAAATATTTTGAAATAGACTAAATATTTTTTCTGAATTACGAAGTCTCTAAGTTAGCAGAGCTACTGCTGGTTTTAATTTTCTATATAATAAATGAATAAAAAGCTAAGCATAAATTCTAAATTTAGTTAAGAACATTTAAGTTATAAAATCAACTATAAAAGTTAATTTCTCACTTCTAATTTGCTTGCTTAGCCTCTATTATACTTTATAATTTAAATACTTAATCCTTACCTCTCATTAATAAATTGATTACTATTTAATTGTTTGCATTTATTTGTGTAAAGCATTTTTCCAAAAAATTAAAAGGTAAAGGTTTATCCTTAGCTACTATTTAAGGAAGTTAAAATATTAATAAAGCTTCTTAGAGTTACTATCTGATACTTTTATAATTAACCAACTCCTTCTTATTAACCATCTAAAGATATATTTTTGTAATGGTTGTTTATTTAACATTTTAAATGTAAGTCTCCTTTCTAGGTTTAACCAAATTCTTTAGATTTAAAATTAGCTTTGAAATAAGTTTTCGTTGATTTTAAGTTCTTACAATTATTTTTATACCTCGAGTATAAAATGGAACTTAAAAATAAAATCTGGAAAATTATTATTATCTTAGTGACTTAAGTTGCTGCTTTTAGCATTCCAATTTCGCTTTCTCCTTTTGATGACACCGTCATTTAAATTGAGGAGTTCTAGTATATTGAAACTTCATTCTGGGAAAAAAATTATGATCCCTAGTTTGATGCCAGCTATAGCTTCACATTATGGATATTTGCTACAACTTGCGATTCTGAAAAAATGTTTTTTTCAATATAGAGAGTAGAAGATACGTCTGATAGCGATAGCGACAGTGATCCAAGTGAAGAATTTTCAAGCGACGATTCTTCGAAAATATCATCTAATCTTAACCTTTTGGCAAACTTTGTAAACCCTAATTAGATAGAAGTGAAAATCAGATAATTTAAAGATTAAGTTTAAGAGGAAATTTCTAGCTTTTTCACATTAGAAGGAGCTGGTTGTGGTCAGTGAACTTTTTTATCAGTAAGCCTGTGGTAAAATGAAAGCGCAGTACAAATCTGCGTAGGATCGTTTCATTAAACTTCGCCTTCAATACTTTGTGAAAACTAAACTTCAAATTATTACTGGTTCTATCCTTTTTATTAAGATGATATAATCATACTAGGATACTAATTAGATCCTTTACAAGAGGATTTTACTAAAAGAGAAAATTTTGTAGGAAACCTTTTGTAGATAAGATACTACAACTAAGTATTAGACACACCTTCTATAATTAATGCTATCATTTATGAAAATCCTTGCACTATAAGTGATTATGGAGCAACCTGTACTTGTCCTGACAAATAAGACTGTTGTGTCGGTCAGTGGTCTTAAATATCTCTTTTAGATACTAATGGCATTGCCTTAGCGATAAAAGATCCAACGATTTTATTTAAAGACTGGAATTATTATTCCTACGATCCTTCTTTAAACACTTAGTCTTTTGCCTTTTATCTCTGGTATAAAGGAAATGAATGCTTTTTTGAATCGCAATTATTAACTTTTAAAAGTGATGCCAATAACTATTTAATGCTTAGCTTAGACAATTTTAACGCAGCTATATACTTAAGATCTAAAGTAAATGGAATATTTAACAGCTACTAGTTTGATTATTAAGTGGAGTTTGATGAATGTACATCTTGGACATTTTTATCTGTAACAGTTGCTTCATCAGCAAGAGTATTAAACTTGTGTATAGGTAATTTTAGTTAAAGTTTCCCCTAAGTTTAATGCTAGTCAAGATAGAATGCTTATGAATAATGGCTATTTAAGATGACTTATACTGATAGAGTAATAATAGGCGGATTGTTAACATAGCAAAACATCGAGCCTTTTAACTTTGTTAACTAAAATTTTAAGCATAGTATGCTTTAAGTAGTATTTTATGGGAATAGAAGAATTGAATACTTGGAAGCTATTGAAATCATTAAAAATTTTAATCTATGTGTTTAAGCTTCTTGTATGGGATGCGTATGTCCTGAGAAAGTCTGCTGTGGGCTTCAATGTGATTTAAAATGTCTAGTCTGCTCACAAAGTTCCATTTCTTTCTGTAGTTAGTGTAGGACTAACTAAAACTAAATAAATGGTTAGTGCTCTTGCAAGAATAATTCATATTTAATTACTAAAAACGCTTACCCAGCTTGCAATCTTTGCTCTTCTTTAACTTTAAATTGTGCTTCTTGCGACTATTATACTGGAATATGTGGAAAATGCTAAAGAGGATTTTATCTGAATCAATTTTCTTGTATTAGTTGTAAGGAAATCGATGAGGACTGCTTAGCTTGCTTAGACTAGACGACATGCACATTTTGCAAAAAGAATTACTTAACTCTTAGCAAATGTTAGAAAGAATGTGATTCTTCGTAACAAGATAAAGACTAAGATCGTATATGTCAAGATTGCAATCAAGTTTTATTTTAGTGTCAGCTATGTACATAAGATGGGCTAAAATGCTTGCAGTGCAATGAAGGGTTTTTCGTAGATAACAACTCTAAATGTTTATCTTGTAGTTCTTTCGATTAAAATTGCTTAGCATGCTCAGCTTATAATGAATGCATTTCTTGTGGTTAAGGATTTTATTTAGGAGATGATGGTGAATGCAAGCCTTGCACATTACTTGATTAAAATTGTTAAGTTTGCTCTGACAATTTTACATGTATCTCATGCTTAATACCTTTTAAACTTACAATTGGCACTTGCTAAGCATCTTGCTTCTCTACTTAATAAGACATAGACGAGGATAGGAAGTGCAAGAATTGTAACGAGGTATTACAAAACTGTTCAGAGTGCTCAGATAATGGGAGTTAATGCTAAAAATGTTTTTCAGGAAGTACTTTAATAAATGCCAATTGTTAGGCTTGTAAGACAATATTAAGTAATTGCAAAAACTGCTTAGATCAATAAACGTGCACTTAATGTGATGAAGGCTATTATTTACAATCAAATACTTAGTGTATTGCTTGTAGTTCTTTCAACCCTCTATGCTTTAATTGTTCGTCTTAGAACAATTGTCTTTCTTGTATTCCTGGATACTATTTAGGAGCTAATTAGCAATGCTATCTTTGTAACAATACTTTAGTAGCTTGTAAATAATGTACCAATCAAACTTATTGCGCTTAGTGTGAATCTAGTCATTATTTAGGAAATGATAGCAAATGTGAACCTTGCGAAAATATAGACCCTAATTGTAAAACTTGCTCTAACAATAATACTTGCACCTCTTGCCTTGGAAACTTAAAATTAACTTTCAATTAATGCGCTTCAAAATGTAATATACAATAGTAAGATATAAACAAGGATAGAATCTGCGAAAACTGTAGTGTTGTACTAAGTAACTGCTCCAAATGCAATATGAATGGAACATTATGTAGTAAATGCTTTACAGGATATTACTTAGAAAGTGATAACACTTGCTAGCCATGTACAAGCATAGATTAATAATGTTCTTCTTGTAGTAATAGCATTACATGCCTTACTTGTAATAGTCCCTATGTACAAACAATGAATTAATGTAGAAAAACATGTGATTATTCATAATATTAGTTAATTGACAAAACATGTAATGACTGTAGCAGAAAGTTTAGCAATTGCTTATAATGCACATAAAATGCTTTTACGTGCACTCTCTGCTAAGAAGGATGAAAATTATCAAATAGAACTTGCGTTTTATGTTCTAAATAAAATCCTAATTGCTAGTTTTGTAAGGGTGGCATTTGCACTAGGTGCTATTCTCCTTATAAGCTAAGTTACTCTAAATGCTGAAGTTCTTGTTAAATTACTTAGCAAGATAAGAATAACAATAGTATATGCACTAATTGTGGTTTTGCACTTCCTAATTGTCTAAATTGTACATAAAATGGATCGAAATGCCTATTATGCAAAGAAGGGTATTATCTTGAAGTTGACAATCTTTGCTATCATTGCAGAGAAATAGATGCGCAATGTTCAAAGTGCTTGAATAAAACTTAATGTATAGCATGTAATAGTCCGTATAAACTAACGTTAAATACTTGTAGATTAAAATGTGGCTCAACTTAATAGGACAGTGATAACGATAGAATATGCAAGAATTGTAGTATTGTGCTTGCTAATTGCTAGCAATGCAACTAAAATGGAACTTAATGCTTATAATGCATTCCTGGCTGATTTGTAGGAAACGATTCAAAATGTCATCCTTGTATTGATATAAATCAAAATTGTAAAACTTGCTCTAATAACTTTACCTGTACTTCTTGCAACAGCCCTAAAAAGATTTCCAATAATATTTGCAAATTATAGTGTGACCAGACTTAGTTTGAATTAAATAGCAATAGAGTTTGTTTAAATTGTGATTAAATTATCTAAGGATGCTAATCTTGCTCAATAGGTAATACCAATACTTGCTAATAATGCTTGCAGGGCTATTATTTAAATAACAACTAATGCATTTCATGTAAATTGGTTGACCAGTAATGCTCTTCATGCTAAGATAACACAACATGCAATTCATGCTATAGTCCTTTTAAGTTAACTGAGAACACATGCAAACAAATTTGCAGTGCTTAATAATAAGATTATGATAATGATAGAATATGTAGAAACTGTAATGATGTACTAGATAATTGCTAGCAATGCACATAAGATGGAATATAATGCTAGTAATGCTCACCTAATTTTAGTCTAATTAGCAATAGTTAATGCAATTCTTGCAATTAGGGAATATAGAATTGCCAAGTCTGTCCCTAATTTGGTGAATGTAGTAAATGCTTTTTAGGTTATTATTTAGAGACTAGCAGTAAATGTACTGCTTGCAGTAGTTTCGATTCTAAATGTTTTACTTGCACAAACTAACATTGTCTTTCATGCATAACTGGATTTTACCTTGGAACTGATTTTAATTGCTATAATTGCAGCATAATAGCAGGATGTTCCGCATGCTAAAATAGTTTAGTTTGCACTTAATGTATTTCAGGTTATTATTTAGGATAAGATTAATTGTGCCATTCATGCTAGAACATAACCTCATAATGTTAGACTTGTTCAGATAACGCCACTTGCACATCTTGCAAAGGGAATTTAAAATTAACTCTTAATAAATGTTAATCAGCATGTGATTCAACTTAATAAGATTACAATAATAGTAGAATATGTAAAAACTGTAACGATATACTAGAAAACTGTAAAAAGTGTACCGAAAATGGATATAACTGCTTATAATGCTTTCCAAATTCTTATTTAAATAGTACAAAAAATTGTACTTAATGCAATATCACAATTCCTTACTGTGATACTTGTTAAATTTAATAGAATGCTAAATAAGCTATATGTCTTTAATGCTAAAAGCCTTATAAATTAACACAAAATAAATGCAAATCTAATTGCGCGAGTATTGAATAAGATGTTAATGATGATGGTATTTGTGAAATATGTTCTAACATTATTCCTTATTGTAAGAATTGCACTCCAGATGGCTAAAGCTGTTTATCCTGTTATTAAGAGTCTTATCTTGAATAAAATCAAAGATGCTATTTATGTAAAGATAAAATACTGGGCTGCAATCAATGCAAAGATAGTTAAAACTGCACTCAATGTATGCAGGGTTATTATTTAAGAGAATTAAAGTAATGCTATAAGTGTTCTGATAGCATTTAGGGCTGCATTTCCTGCCAAAATTAAAATAAATGTCTAATATGCGCTTCGGGATGATTTTTATCAAACGATTTTAAATGCCATTTATGTTCTGAAATCGATTTGAATTGCAAGGGATGTACATCTTAAGGATGTACAGATTGCACTTACTGATATTTTGTTAATTAAGAAAAAAAATGTAGCCTTTGTTCTGAACTAGTACCATAATGTCGATTCTGTAAAAAGAATGGACAATGTACAAAATGCTTTAATTGATATGGATTAAATAGCGATAAAAAATGCATTCCATGTACTAAAATCGATCCTAATTGTTAGAATTGCGAAAATAGCACAAAATGTAGCAGCTGCAAATCTTCTTATTTATTAACTATTAATAAATGCCAATTAACATGTGATCCAACTGAGCAAGATTCTGATGAAAATAAAGTATGCAAAAAATGCAATAAACTTCTTCAAAATTGCTACAAATGTAATTAAAATGGAACAAAATGCACAGAATGTAATGAAGGTTATTATGTAGGAAGTGATAATTTATGTCAGTTATGTTCAGAAGTTAATCCTATATGGCTAAATTGTACTAGTGATTCAAAATGTACAGCATGTAAAATGCCGTATAAACTTACTTTAAATCAATGTTAAAATCAGTGTGATTAAACATAATAAGATAGAGATTAGGACGGTATTTGCTAAAACTGTAGTGATATTATACCATATTGTGAATAATGCAGTTAAGATGGATCATAATGCAATATCTGTTAAGAAGGATATTAATTAGATAAGCTATTTAATTGTCGATCATGCAACGAAATAGATTTAAACTGTTTAACATGCGAAAATTTTAAAAATTGTACATTTTGTAAAAACTCTCTAAAGCTCACTAATAATAAATGCTAAGATCATTGCGATATAACATAACAAGATTTAGAAAATGATGGAATATGCTAGCCATGTAGTGATGTATTAAATTTATGTCAGGAGTGTTCTTAAGATGGAACTATTTGCTACAAGTGCTAAATACCTTTTGTTATTTAAAATAATACTTGTTCTTCAAGTTCAAATCAAGAGAATGAATAACAAATTGATGAAGAAATTGAAGAAAGATAAGAAGAAAAATAGACTGAAAATTAAGAAGAAAATTAAGAAGAAAGTTAAGAAGAAGAAAATTAAGAAGAAAATCAAGAAGAAAGTTAAGAAGAAAGTTAAGAAGAAAGTTAGGAAGAAGAAAGTTAAGAAGAAAGTTAGGAAGAAGAAAGTTAAGAAGAAAGTTAGGAAGAAGAAAGTTAAGAAGAAAGTTAGGAAGAAGAAAGTTAAGAAGAAAATTAGGAAGAAGAAAATTAAGAAGAAAATCAAGAAGAAAATTAAGAAGAAAATCAAGAAGAAAGTTAAGAAGAAAGTTAAGAAGAAAGTTAAGAAGAAAGTTAAGAAGAAAGTTAGGAAGAAGAAAGTTAGGAAGAAAGTTAAGAAGAAAATTAAGAAGAAGAAAATTAGGAAGAAGAAAAGTAGGAAGAAAATAAGAATTCTACATCTATACATATAAAAGAGGAATAAATCTAATAATTAACACTTGATAATTGAAATATATCTGGAGAAGAAAAGTAAATTATTTAATAGGCTTAAGAAATTTAGGATTTAGCAAGCGTAGCAGGAGTTGGTAGCGCTACAGCTGCGAGTTTTGTGGCTTCATCAAGTAACTCAGGAGGCAATTTTTTCACATATATGATAGCAACAGAGCTACTTAATTCAAATGCTTATATAAATGTACCTAAGCCAGAAATATTATAAGCTTTCTACTTTGCACAATCATAGTCATCCATGTAGAAATATTAAGAAAATTTATAAATTGATACTAAAGAGTAGCAATTTCAATAAAATTATTTTTCATCCTTAGGATATAAAAGCTATACCTTTTATTCTAATTCAATTTTATATTTTCTGCTGATTTCCATAACTTTAATGCTTAATTTACTTTTCTATTTGTTAGAAAAATTTATTTTCAAAATAAATTTTTTATCTACCTTGAGAAAAGAATATCTAAATTATAGATTAACTATAACACTTTGATTATTTTTTAGTTATAAATTAGACTTAGCTTCCTTTCTCTAACTTGCTAATCCTAATTTCGAAAATGCTTATAATGGCATAAATACTCTAGCCGCTGGATTTAGTGCAGTAAGTTTTAATTTTAGGTTTTGTAGGTTTCGTAGATAGTTCATTTTATTTTAATAGCTAGGAAATATCTTAAAATCTAAAGATTGGTAAACTCAGAGATTTCCAATAACAGCAAAGCTCATGACTATAATGCCAAGTATTTTCCATTATTTGACGAACTGAAGTTAGAAAAGGCTGCCTTGCTGTATTACCCCTTCTTCTTAGTAAGAAGATTTGTGCTATCTCTTGTTTATTTCGTTTTTAAAGATAGCGCGATAAGTCAGATAGTGTTTAGTATCTCATTTAGCTTACTACAGATAGTTTACATAGTTAATTGAAAGCCTTTTGCTTTTAAAATTCTAAATAGAACATAGATAATTATAGAGGTCTTCTTACTTATGTTCTTCTCCTCTAACATTTACTTCTATTACTTATCCTAAAGCTAGAAATCTAGACGTCTAGAAGTTACTTGGCCCGAAGACTCTAAAATAATAGCGAAAGCGATAATAATAATATCAACAATCATAACTTGTGTTGGCTTATGTATTTGTTGCATAATAACGATATATGACATAATCAAATAAATAAGGTAAAAGATTGCTAAAAAGAAAGAAAAGCAATTTGACTTATCAGTTAGTAATCTTTTCCGAAAAAGTACCATAATTGATCTATTAGATAAAACTTAAACTAGTAAAATACTCGAAAAAAAAGAAGTAACTAGTCAAAAAACCAGCATTAATGAGTCTGTGTTTGTTAAACTTAATTCTTCTCGCTCTTTTCTTGATTTAGATCAAACTGATAGGTAAAACTAAAAATAAGATTCCATAAGTCTTTCTGTAATTTTTTTAATTTAGATGGATTTTGCATAATCTAAAATAAGCGAGATTATTGAATCCAAGAAACCAAACATAGAACAGTCAGAATTAAAAGTTTAGGATATTTAGTTTGATTCTTTGCTGCAGAAAAAGTTGAAGATTATTAAAAAAATTAAGAGGAGATCTAAATAATTTAGTAGATTAAAGAAGAAAAAGGAAGAAATGTGAATTTTATTACTTAAACTAAGCTATATTAATCATTTTAAGATTATCTTAACTATATTGCTTACATCATTAGAATTTATTAAATAAACTAGAAATCAATAAGTTTTCAACGGTGCTTTTCTCTCTTTAAATATCTTCTGCATTAAAAAAATTAATTTTAAGCTTATAATATTATTTTAAATTTCCTTTGCTCTCATTCTATCTTTCAGCTTGATATTTATTAGTAGCAAAAAGTTCCTTAATTGATACGGAGATTCTATTTTTGTTAATGAGGTGCTGCTATCATCAGTTATAATTCCTTATGACTTCTTGAATAAATGTGAGAACTTATATATTATAAAAATGTTTACTTTTATCAGAAATAATATGTTTAGTTTCTGTTTATTTCTTTTATTTTAGTCATATTTTTCAATTTTTCAAAACTATTTTTGAATTTGGTTTTCTCAAAAATAGTAGTTAGTTATCTATTTTTTCCTCTATCACTAAGTGAAAAATATGAAAATGATAGTCCTGCTTTCATAAGATTGATGTAATATTTTTAGTAATTAAGATATAAAATTAAAGTAGCATTTGAAAAATTTCTATTACTTTCTATATCCAGTTTGCTACTGAATATTTTAAAACTGATTTTCCATTTAATTCTCAGTATATCGATAGTATGGATTAAACAATCTGTACATTTTTATCCATTATCGCTATATAATCTTATTAAATCTTCATAATTCTTGTTATTTTATCTTTTTCGATCTTCAAAATACATAGCTATTTTAAACTAAACAGAATATCGAAACGTATTTGTAGCATTTCTTTCTAAAACTTTTGGTAATTTTAATCAATTTTCTTATTTTTCTTTTATTTTTTAGATTTTTTTATTCTTTTTTTCAACTCTCTATATTCCCTTTAATTACAATTTATATTATTTATCTGCATTAGAAATTACTTTTGTGATTATCCAGCTAGTTTCATTTACTAAGATGTTGTAACTTTTTTTAATTAGTTTAAGTTGATTAAACAATATATTTGGTTATTCTACTAAGTCATAAAATCTTTTACTTAGCTTGTCATCCTTTCTTCCTAGTATTAACAGATTATCTTAATTCCTTTTCCCTTCTTTAATTAGCAAATTTCTTTTTTTTAAATCCCAAAAAATAGTGGAAGTTATCCAATTCTATTTTATGCACATTAATCTATTTTTATCCGTTTCCTTTACATATAAATATTTTCTAAATTCCTAGAATTATATAATTTTTATCTTTATCTTTAATAATTAAAAAGCCAAGTTTATTTTATTTTTATTACATTTTTTTAGAAAAAATAAATAAATCAGAGTTTCTACTAGAATGGTAAGGATTTCTTACTATCACTAATAAATTCTTAAATCTCACTCTAGATTCTTTTCATACCCTTTTAAGCTTTTTTCAGTACTATATCTAACTAAGGTCATTAATGCCATCTAAATTTATGGTTTTAATTTGTTTCTGCTCTTTAAATTTATTTTATTAGATTAGATTTCTTCTTATTTATCAATAGCTATAATAACTATGTTTATTGAAGTTTTAAAATATCAGAATAAGATTAATTCAAAATATGAATATATTAAGGGAAATTAATTAAAAAATGGTTAAAAAGCAATTCAAGACAAGAAGAAAATCTTCTTAACGTTAGGTTAAAAAATTAAATGTGCTTATATTATTTAAAATAATGGGATTTTGGGAAAATTAAGAGGATTTTTTGAATAAATTGGAAGTGCAAAGATTCTTATAATTTGATTAGTTTTAAAATAATTCATTTAAATTTTGGTTGGAAGTGTAATTTTCCTTAAATTAATATTTTATAGTATGAACAATTTCTTTAATTTTTAAGAGAGATAATATATATAGAAAGGATATTTAATACGTCAAGATGTTTATGTGGTCCATTTATTAAAAAATAAATTAAGAGGAAGATGCAGATGAAGACTAGTTAAGAAAGGATAGAATCTTCCAGAAATAAATCGAAACAATTTTTTCAATAAATGGAAAAAGTTAATAATGACTCTTACGATAAAAAATATAAAAAAAGTGAACATTTCATAACAAAATTGTAGTCAAATTTGATTTACCATCACCATGATGACTCTCAAAAGGCAATAATAAAAATGATTTAATCAAAACGAGATTCATTTTTATATTATCTCTATTGATTTGCAAAATCAGAAATTATATTAAACTATCGTTGTGTATTTAAGATATTTTAAAGAAATTCTTAATTTCTTCCAGAATAAAAATGTAAATTTATATATTTTTAGCAGAAAATTATAAGGAATATGTATGAATAAATAGCATTTTTATTGAAAAAGCTTAAAGTTTTTATATTAAGTATTAGAAGTATGTTTAAAGGATTTTTTCAAATAGCACATGTAAAAATTTCAGCCTTCATAATCTGTAAAAGCATACATCGTTTATAACTTGTTTTCGAGAAGAAAATTTATTAGTTTAGCTATCCTTTTCAGCAACTTCCATACCAAAAAACCATTTTAGATATTGGGATTTCTTTGAGTGCAATAACTTTAAGATATTTTTTTAAAAGATTGATATATTTAAAAAATTCGAGGAAAAGTAGTATAAACATATCGTTAGCTATGATATTAGAATGGTTTTGAAATAAATATATGCAAAAAATAGAAATAAAAACTAATTTAATGCTCTGTTTTTGTATCTTCCTAATTTCATCGTTTTCTCTTAGTTAAAATCTTTAAAGTGCCAGCAAAAGTTAAAATTATTGTCTGTCTCCGTATCTTCATCTTAATAATTCTATCTGGATCAAAAGTACTTGAGTAATTTAAATAAATATTATAATTTAAAAGGAGACTGAAATTTATTATATTAATAAAGAATATTTTACTCATTTACTTTAATGATAGCTATTAATGATAAATCTATCCATATCATTTCCTTCAAGTAAAAACACTAATTTTTTTATACGACAGAAGCTGTTTAAAATCACTTAATTTATGTGTTGAATATCTCTAATTTTAAAATGTTAGCATATTATAAAATTCTGATTTAGCAATTTCTAAATAATTGTAATTGTTTAAATTTATATGATATCTGTACCAAAATCTTTGCTATTTTATGGTGATTTTAAATAATTTAAAGTTATAAAACTTTTAAAAGGGAATAGCTTCTCTTCATTCTTAACTCGAAAAAAATTCCTTGATATTAAGTATTTCCCTAGTATAAAATTGATTATTTCATATTTATCAGGAATTTTGTTTTCCGGTTTGAATTCTAAAACAGATGCAGCAAGTTTTATTTCTTCTATATATAAGAAATATAGATGTAGAGATTTAATTAATTTTAAAGTTTTAATTTTCTTTCTTGAAACTTAAATTTAATTATGAGTATTTTAGATACTTTCTACAACAAATTTTTTTATTTTTGTCTGCATTATTTCTTTTTTATAGAGTCTTCTCTTGATTGATGCTTTTATGCTAAATACAATTGAATTGACTAATTAGCATTTTGAAGGATTTTCTTTATCTAATCTTTAATAATTTAAAGAAGTTAGTTTAATATTTCATAAAAAACGCCCAACGTGGGGCTCGAACCCACGACCACCAGATTAAGAGTCTGACGCTCTACCGACTGAGCTAGCCGGGCTTATACATCATACAACTCCTTTTCCTTTAATAACTTGCATTAAATTTAAATACTTCCTCTAAGCACTTTTAAAATTTAAATAAATATGTGAATATGCGCATTGCTACGTTTGACTTAATTTGCTGAATCATTCTTTAATTTATAGAAACTAGCCTTAAGAAATATATTAGTAGAGATTAATAAATACTACACTCAGATTTACTATTTTGCTATTGCATGTCAAGAAATTTAATTTTCGAATTTATTGTTTTGCCTCGTTAGTAAAGCATACTAAATCCTTATTTTTTATATTCTCAATGCATTTTATGATATAAGCTACATACTCACTAATAATCTTAAAACATATTTTCTTCCTTCTAAAAATCTTCCCTATTGTTCCTTTTCATTAACTTAGTTTACATAATGAAGCACTTAAAATCAATTTATCCTAAAACTTCTTATACTCTAAAAAGAAATATAACCATAATAGATAAATACATATGGGAACTAATTTCCTAAAATATAGTAGGTTTATAACTAGAAATATTATCAATATTTTATATTAGCATATAAGAAGTTAAGCCTTCTTGAAATTTCTAAAGCATATGAATTAGTATTTATTAGATATATGCAAGTTTAATAACAAATATTAGATACATGGTACTTAAAGCAGGAATATATATAAGTTTAATTTATTTATTTCCTTAGACATACCATTTGAAAGCTAAATTCATAAGAAATTCTAAAACTATAATAAGTTCTACTATCGAATAAACTATAAGAATGAGAATTACTGAAGACTAGCTCTAGCATTAATATTATAAAAGCATTATATAAAAGAAAATATCATTATTGTTATTTAGACAAGAGTAGACCATCTCAATATTAGTTATAGATTCAAATAATAAACTAAAGAATTAAATTTAAAAGTATTAAATGCTATTCATAATAAAGGCTGTATATTTAATTTAAGGAATTTAAGCAATTTATTATGCTTTATTAATAAATAGATAAGTCTAGAACAATCATTTAATTTAATTAGAAGAAGCTTTCAATTTAAGTTTTAGATTATTTTATACAACTATTTGTCTAAAATCCATTTGAAGTCCTTAAAAATAATAGCGAAATATTAATATCATATAAATTGTAAAGAACTAGGAATTTTTTCTTCTATATGAACTCAGTAGATCAATTTTGCTTCTTTAAATAGTACAAGCAAGGACAAAGACAAAATAATACTTTTCTAAATATGCTATTCTTGGTACAATTCTCTTATTCTTTACACGACATGGCTAGTAATCATTTTATTAGTTTCGAATCAGCTGTTTATATTACAAAGGAATGACAAATAAAAGAAAATTCTTTAAGTATTTATCAAAATTTGCTGAATAATTGAAGTAAAGCAAAGAATTTTAAGATATAGCATTCGGGTTAATTCTTATATTCTTTTATTTTTAAGTCTAATTGTAATAAGATATCACCACTATCAAACTAACTTTTAAATAAATTCCAAAAAATATAATTAGAGTTTAAGACAACTATAGCATACGAAGTTATGTTCTTTATTATACTAATATTTAGTCAAAAAAGAGATTTACTTTACTTCTGCAATGATATTGATTAAAAGATATCATTCGATAATATTTTGGCCTTAAGTTAAAAGAGTAAATTTTAATTTAGATAGCTGCTTATTATGAATCTATTTCCTTAATTTGATTTTAATTCTCCTAATTCTCAAATAAGTTGCTACTTGCTCAATTATTTCATTAATTAGTTGAACTCAACTTTTGTTATATTCAAAAATTAGCTTTCTCTATATATATATAGTTCCTTAATTTAGTTTTAAACTTTAGACAAATTAAAAAAGAGAAAAATGTCAAGAATGATAAAAAACCTTAGATATCTACTATCTGGTGGATGAAGGTTAAGGTCGAATTTATTTTAAATTTAAAGTTTAATTGATATCAATCTCTAGCATTTCAAGTCAGCTCTGAACATTCTTACTTTACATTTAGCTCTAAGAATGAATATACTTATACTTTGAAATAAGAATAATAAATTAGTAGAAGCTAAAAATAAAAGAATAAATAAAAGGGAATTTAAGAGTATATAAGTAAATTCAGCTTATAGTTTAGGAAATTCTTTAAGCAACTATTTAAAGGAAAACTCAATACTTAGAGTTAGTAGTTTGGCCATTCTTAAAAAATTTAGTTAGAAAATATTGGCAGATATAAGAATAAATTATAGATAAAAAGTTAAGTTTCCAAGTAAGTAGGAGAAGAATGAGTAGAAGCATATACATATTCATATAATTTAGAATTGTGATATGTTTAATATAATATTATAAATATCTAACAATTGTTTAATATATAAAGTAAGTTTAAAATCTGATTTATCTAATTAAAAATTAAAAAAAAGGCAAGCGAGTCTAACGGAATTAAGTAAGAAAATAGCGTTATAACAATCTAAATAAACATTATGATTCATATTTAATTTTTCTTTTTACTAGATTCAATAACTGTAGAAAGCCAATATTTTTCTTTATAATAGCATATTTATATATGAAATGCAAGGATTATTAAATAAAAAGAAGTGTTGAGATTAATTAATTAACTTTTAAAGGTATATGAGATTTATTTATGATATTGCATACTATTTTAATGATTGCTTTTCTTAAATTTTAGAAATTATATTCTTAAATATGTTAATTACTAAGTGTCTCAGCAGCTTGTTTGTCCCTTGTTACAAATTTTTCCACAAGTAGGTCCAGGAGTTGTACAATTAGTAGTAGCTGTACATGTTTTTTGAGTTGTTTTATAACATACTCCACCGCAAGAGGAATAATCTTTATTACAAATAACACCACAGCTTGCTCCAGGACTTGCACAGTTTGTAGTTCCCAAACATAACTTATCACCCGATTTATAGCACTTGCCTCCACAAGATTATTATTCTTTGCTGCAAATAACACCACAACTTGTTCCAGGAGTAGTGCAGTTTGGAGTAGCCAAGCATGTCTTTTCGCTAGTTTTATAGCATTAATTTCCACATTTCTATTAACCTGATCCACAAGTTGAATTTCCTTGTGTTTGATCGCATTTATCCTTGCATTAATCACCACATAATACTTTATTTTTTTCGCACAATTTTCCACATTAGGGTCCAGGAGTAGTGCAGTTTGGAGTAGCCAAGCATGTCTTTTCGCTAGTTTTATAGCATTAATTTCCACATTTCTATTAACCTGATCCACAAGTTGAATTTCCTTGTGTTTGATCACATTTTTCCTTGCATTAATCACCACATAATACTTCATCTTTGTCACATACCTTTCCACATTAGGGTCCAGGAGTAGTACAGTTTGGCGTTGCCAAGCATTATTTTTCGCTAGTTTTATAACACTAATTTCCACATTTCAATTAACCTGATCCACAAGTTGAATTTCCTTGTGTTTGATCGCATTTATCCTTGCATTAATCACCACATAATACTTTATTTTTTTCGCACAATTTTCCACATTAGGGTCCAGGAGTAGTGCAGTTTGGAGTAGCCAAACATGTCTTATCGCTAGTCTTATAGCATTGATCACCACATAGTTATGAATTTTTTTCGCATATTTTTCCACATTGGGGTCCAGCAGTAGTGCAACCTTTTGTTGCCAAGCATATTTTCTCACTAGATTTGTAACACTATCCAGAACAAGATGACTAATCTTTATTACAAACGACACCACAACTTTCTCCTGGAGTAGTACAGTTAGGAGTTCCCAAACACTATTTTTCACTTGTTTTGTAACATTTGGAACCACATGCAGTTTATCCACTAGAACAAGCGGCGTTTGCAATATAGAAGCAGACATGTAGAATTACGAGTATTTGTACTAATGCTTTAGTTGATACCATTTCTTATTATTATAATTAACTTAACAGATTCGAATTTATACTCTGTGCATTTATTTAAACTTATGTCTTTTTTAATATTCGTTTTTAAATACAGATTACTAGCATCCGCATTTCAGTACCATTAAAACGATTTTCTAACCAACAACTTAATCCTAATTGTTACAGTTAAGCACATTTATCTCTATGAGTATTTTGTCTTTAATTGTTTCAGACTATTAGTTTAAGAAATGAACATATAGTATATAGCTCCCTTAGATAAATAGTGATATATTTGGAAGATAAAGCTATTAAACCAGTTTGTGCTTAGGAGCTTTTAAAACGTATAGCTCTATACTAGCTAATTAACTTGTATTAGAGATTATTCTTAGTATAATAATCGAATATCTGAATATTTATTAAGGTAAATATACAAAAACCCTTCATATCATTTCCTTTTCAAATTATTAGAGTTCGTTGGGTATATAATTGAAATGTAGTAAGTATAATTATGCTTATTTAAATTTTGAATATAGGAGTATTAAAGTCCAAAGTATAGAGACTTAAATACACTTTTGAAGTTTATAGTTATTACAGGATAGAAAATAAATTACTAGGAAGATTTGCTATAAAATCAAAGGTTTGCTAGTAAATTTTCACTAGTTAGTTGCTTAACTGTGTTCAAATATCCTCATTCTCACTTTTACCTCTGTCTACTTAGATTAATATTAACTGAGAATATAGTTATTTGGCTTAAGTTATCTATGCAAACTTAAATCATAAGTCTATTAAATTGATTTGTAAATTTTTAGAAATAAAAGAAATTAAGAAATAAATATAATTTTCATTCTTTATTAGCATAACTGAACATATGCTTTCATAAGAACAGAATGAAGATAGGATGTAGACAGGATGAATAAAAATAAACCAGTAAAGGAAAAGTTGGTTTGATATTTCGTATCAATAAAGTTTAACTTATCTTTGCTATGTCTACTTATCAAATAAAAAATAGTTTTGCACTGTAAATTTGACTCTTTATATTTTAATAAAATTTATATAGTTTTATCAGTTAAAAATTAAAGTCTAAGATATATAATAAATATTACTAAAGAGAAATAAATATCATTTGAAGTATATCATACATATAATCTTAATATCCAAACATAGGAAAACTAAAAATATCAGATTATTCAATATAGTTTAATATGATATAGGATATAAAGCATTTCAAGCTGCTTATAGTTAAGGTATAATTAGAAAATATGCCTATTTACAACTTTTTCTTAATTTAGAAACATACAAGGAAATAGCTATTAAATCGATAAGCCTTTGCATTTATCTTTGACTTTATTGTTAAAAGAATTTACTAAGAAATTAACGAAATAAACTCAAAAGTATAAAATGATTGATTAAGTTTTGAGTAAGAAGTAATTATAAATGTTTGGTTAGAAGGAATATCTTCAAGACTGGTAAAAGAGATTTATAAATATTAATTTAATATAGTTAAAATGAGAACTCTCAACTATTTCTCTAGATATTTAGTCATCAAATAAAAAGAAAGAGAAACTATTTCTTATTATATTGACTATCTTCACTTCTAAATCCCTATTTAATTATTTATTCTCAGATCTATCAGAACAGGAAGCTAAATTATTAAATCATTTCACTTCTATTATTGTAGGAATTCCTTTAATATTCTGGTAACTCTAGTTTATTATCTTATCTCTTTAAATCCATAAGGCGTACAGATATGCAACTATCAACTGTTAATATATTATTTTCTAACTATAACTTTAAAAGATAACTAGAAGATCTAAGATGAGTCTTAAATAGAGAAGCAAGCATATTAAAGTAATTTCAAGAAAATGTAGTTAAAGAGGTATAATTTACTTATAACTAAAGCCTATTATATCCTTAATAATATCTAGAAATAATGATACTATGACTTCATAAAAGTTATATTAAGAGTGTAATAAAGCTAATTAAGCATGCTTTATTATTTATAATATGCAATATCCCTTCAGTTTAAGATAAGAACTTTGCTATATACAATAAAAAAGAATATGTATAGAAGTAAAATATCAATAATAATAAAATCAGCTAAATTAGAATAAATCAGAGGCAAATTTAAGCCATAAAAGATATTATAAGTATGATTATCTTAGACAAATAAGCTTTATACTTATTCTAAATCATAGCTTATAGAGCAAATATATAAATGAAGTTATTTTAAATTATAAGCTGATTTAATTATATCATAGCGTGTATTATACTTATATAGAATAGTTTAACTAACATCAATCAATCAAGTCACTTACTTATTTACTTCCTAAGAATGTTGAGAAAGTTATATTTCCTTACTAGTAATTTATTATATTTAAATTATTAATTTAATACAAATTCCAGACTTCAGCATTAACTTACTTTTAAGCAATCAGCTTAATTTAATATAAAAGAACTAAGAAGGTATAATATAAGTAAAAATGAAAATGCTTTCTAATAATTTAATTAAAAGTATTTCTTCTAAATGCTTAATAGTTCCTTTTAAGTATTATTAAAGACTCTATAATGAGTCTTATCAATTTTATTAAATCTTAAGGAAGTATTAGAAGGTCTAGTTTGAATGGAAGCAAACTAATTTAGGAATTTACTTTTCAAACTTCTTTAAGAGGTTAATTATTTCTATATTAGTTAAATTACTTAGTTTTTACATAAGATGCTAAGTTTTAAAAAATAGGATATGAAAACTAGAAAGTTTATGAAAGGATCATATATAATAAGCTATTTAATAAGAAGAACTGTAAGCCTTAGCTTTTAATAAAGCACTTTAAGTATATTTCATCCCTTTATGAATACAATTCTAATCTACATTCTATGGTATATTTGTTCTTTTTTGGCTTTAACTTTCCTAGAACTAATTTCTCTATTACTCTAATTAAATAATTTTTATCTGAAATGTAAAAATAAAGGATTACTAAATTAAATATTTCTAATAAATCTAATATGCTTTTAAGTGCTTAGAAACTAAAAAGGCGGGGATAAATTAATAGATAGAGTAAAATGAAGCAAGAGTATTATAATTGGAAATCCAAGAGGGAAATATTTTCAGTCATCAAACCATTCCAAATGTATTAGCAGGAAAAGTAAAACAAAATAAGTAAATATAAATTATTAGCTTATTTACTAAAGCTAGAATGAAAATAAGATAAAATATAACTAAAATAAAGCATCGAAATAGTTAATTTAACCTAAATTGCATTTCTAAATCTTCAAACACAAAAATACTTTTTTATTCCGCTTTTCAAGTTAAGAAAGAGATGAAAGAAGCAAGTGGAAACTTTAATTTCAAATATTAAATTTTAGGCAAATAAATACTAGTAAAAGATATTAAAGTTAGAAGTATAAAACGTCTAATAATAAATCTTATACAAATAAATAAAGATAAGGAATTAACTATAACTGTAAGAAGAAATGCAATCCCTTTAATTTGAAGTTTGATATAAAAAGGATTCCTCAATTATAAATTTAAGAAATTCTTATATAAAAAGTAAATATATAATTGTTACATTAGATTGAAAGCATGGACAGCAAAGAAATTATCTTCAGAAATGCTAGCAAAACAAGCTTGTTGAATATTTTATTTGCCAGTATAGTTATTTATAACTGCGGTTCAAAGCTAGAGTAATGGGAATTAACAAGGAAATATAAAGTAAAGAACATACAACTATAGCAATACGATAAATATAAGCTTATTGCTATATTTTAATAGCAATCTCAAAAGGTAGAATTTCTCTTAACAATAGATAAAAAGATAAATATACTATTATTCCTAAAAGGCTAAGATTTAGTCAGCTTAATTTAATAAGACATTTATAAATTCTTTTTCAAATTTGAATATTTATGCTAAACTAAAATTAAGCCTTATATACCTCATTTGATGGCCTAGTCTCAAAATGCTAAGTTCTATTTATAATTTACACTTGATTTGTGCTTCTGAGAAGTAGAATAAAGGTATTCAAGCATAAATATTAAGGTTACTATATCTATTTAATTATTTATGCTAGATATAATATTTTATAATTCCTAGCTATATCTATTTAACTAACTAAATTTGCGAAATATTGAAATTAAATTAGGCCTTAAGAAAACTCAGAACTTAAAATACGAAAAAGATATTTTAAAATATCTAGTGAGATTAAAGATAAAGTTTAATTATATAGATGTATAGTTGAACTATAAGAATCCTACTGAATGAAATAAAGTATATTAGAAGATATTTCTTAATTAATTTATTGAATTTTTGTCTGATTTAAATCCTTTAGCAAAGCTATTTAATCTCATAGCATATTTAAAAATTATTTATTTTAAAGAGTCTTAAACCTCTTTAGAAGGCTTTAAATATAATAAATTGTAAGGAGTTAATTGAAAATTTTTAAAGACCAATACTTCCAGATATTATAATGATAAAAGGTACTTTTCGTTAAGCTCAGTTTAATTAAAACTTCGTTAAAATTTTCAAAGCCAAAATTGCTTTTTTAGGTTAAAGCTCAATTAATAAGAAATAAATGAATTGAAATTCTAGCTATGTGATTACTAATTAAGAGTAAAGGATTTATATTAAAATAAACTGTATAAGTCTTCTATTTAATACCTTTTTATTAAAGAGGCATACATTTATAACAATCATAAAAGGTAAAACTTACTAGTTGAATAAATAAATGTGCTTTTCTAAAATTGACAAAATGAATCCTTAAATCTTTTAAAAGAGATAGTAAAGGCATAATTTTCAGGTAAAACATAAAAGCATAATTAAGAAACTAAATTTTTAGTTTGATATATAGAGATAAACTCATATAAAGCAGCATACCATCAGCATTTTGGTTAAGCGTACATCAAAAAATATCTACATAAGCAAAAGTCAGTTAGAAGTATAAGCTCTATTAACTAAGTTTTAATAAGCAAGCAAATGCATATTTTGAAAATATTTCAGAAGATAAATAAAAGAATTTATTTAATACTTGATAGCTTTAAAATTTTCTTTGGACTTTGGTTATTTAAAGAAATATTAATTTTAACTTTTTTGTAACGGTTTTTTGATTTTCTCTTTCCTGTCTAAATTGCTTTAATGAACTTCTTAAATGGTTTTTCTTAATTTATAATTGTATCTTTATGCTTTTCAGATACAAATGCGTGATTTACATTTTAATTTCTAATATTATGAAATATTCTCTTTCACTCGTTCTAGAGTTAAAGATCTATTAGTCTAGAACTTATTAAGTATAAAAAAATAGAAAGTCAAATGAGCTGATTAAACTTTAGCTTTTTTAAGCTTGATTTGTAAATATAATTCACTTAAAAATACTGATATTGGAACTAAAATTAACATAAGAACTAAAAGCTGAAGCAAAATGAAAGCAAACAAACTCTTAGATTATTAATAACAATCAAATGTAATAAACAATAACTTGAGTATGCTAAGCAAACTGAAATTATAACAATATAGTTATTGTAAGCTAAATAACTAGACTTTAAATTACTATCTAGCAATCTTAAAACTATACTCACTTTCCCCTTAATATGCTTCTATTAATTTAATGCCTTAGGCTTTATGAAAAAATTAAAAATTGAATATAATTTAAAAAATTGAAGAGAAAATGCTCTGAATTCTAAAATTGGAAGATATAAAACTGGAGTCTGATCTTAAGAAGTTAGATTATAACTTGAAATTATAAATAATGTATTCATATAAACGCAAAAAAGGAAATTTGGCCCTTATAAATAAAGGATTTAGCTTGATAAGTATGTATTAAATAGCTATTCTCTTATTATTAATAAACACCTAGATTTATATTATGTTAAATTTATTTAAATATGATTAAGCATTAAAATAGTTAATTATAGGATATCTATGGTTGGCTTTGTGAAAATTATATCTAAAGAATAAATGCTTTAATAATTATATTATATAAGAGAATTTTTAGTAAATATCAGGGATATATTGTGAGAATAGCTAAAGATTAATATATAGGAATATCCTTAGATATGACTACTAATAACTATGATAATCAATATTTTTTATTTGTTTCCACCTTCTTTTATCTAGTGAAAATTCATAATTAAATAATAGATTTTTGTATTTTGATAGTCTCAAATTTAAAATTTAGAAGCAAGATAAACTTAAACAAATAAGTATGTTCATTTTATCTAAGCATAGGAAGTAAAGAGGAAGCCTAAATAACCTGAGAATATTTATTTATATTTGAATAAAGATATAATTATAATGCAGGCTTTGGCAGATGATTATATAACTTTAGGCTTTAAATAGAATTTTATTTCATTAGTTTAAATTTATTTATTAATTATAAATATATTTCACATGAAATGCTTATATTCCAGATTTAGTTTACTTTTTTTTAATCTCAGCTGTGCTAGTTAACTAAGGTACATTCCCAAAATTTAAGTTGGTGAGCTATTAATTTACCCTTTCAAAATAAAGTGCCTACACTAATATATTAATATGATTATAATTTTCCTACTATACATAGCTTATATAAAAATAGCTTAATAGTTCTATTTATAAAGTCAACTCTTTAAATGTAAATTCTATAAATCGTAAGCATCGAGTATTATAGATCTAGCAATCTCTTTTAAAATGCAATTCTCTTTTCTAGAACCAAAATTTTAATTCTAAAATATACAAATAACCTCTTTAAGAAAATTATTATTTTCCATAAAGTCAAATGTCTTTTAAGCTACACATACATATAATTAAGGTTATTCACTTCACTTATATGAATAAAGGTTTTGACTTTATTAAGCAGGATTAAATAAATAAAGTGATGTAATTAAATCTAAAAAACTTGACGGATCAAATCCACTTAATAGATTAACCTTTAAGAGATATTAACTCTTATCATTTTGTTTGTTTGCAAATTTTCTATGAAAGCTTGAAATTTAAACTAAAGCTGGTTTTTTAAGAGACTTTAAATTTCTATTTGCTTGATTGTTTCTGGCAATTATCGAGTAAATATGCGTGATTAAATGATTATATAGGAAAGCTAAAATTTTAAATAATTTTAATTTTTTGGATGCTACTAAAGGCAGGAAAAATAAGCCTTTCATTTTAATTTAGAAATACTTTAAGCGACTAATAATGCCACTTATACTCTCAAGCTTGCTTCTCTTTATTAATTGATAAAGATGTATTTGATCTTAATTTCCTAAAATATGGAAATTTATTTAATATACCATAAGCTTAATAATTATAACGAAATCATCTACTTTGCTTATAAAAACTGAGAACATTTTATCTATAAAATATGCGGCAGTATCCAATTCAGTCGAGTTCATGATAGTCGCGAAATTTTTGCGTTCTATCATATTTAAATAATTTTTAGATGACTTAGAAATTTTTTGGCTTAGATAAGGAAGGAAGGCAAATAAAATCAAGAATTTTTAGACTAAGGATTAATAAAAAATAAAAGCTAGATTTGTAGTATTTTTCAGCTCGAAAGCATACCAAACTTCTCTTTGAGTTTGAGTAATTTTAAATTAAAAAACCTAGAGGCAAGCATTAAATAGTTTGTTACTAAATTTCTCTTTTTCACCACAAGAAAAATTTTCTAAATATATTAATCTTCTAGAGCGTTCCTAACACTAAGAAAAAGTAATAGTTAAAATAGAGCTAGGAGAGATTTAATTTTCCCAAATTAAATTAATTCATATAAAAGCATCAGGCATTTTTCAAATTCCCATATTTATTTATTTTTATTTTCTTAATTAAATAAAGCTACCAAATGAAAATACCCTTAATTCTACTTTACGCCTTTTTAGCTATAGCAAATGCTTAAGATTTTCAAGTTGTCCTAGCGCCATAAAACGATACTGCTATTGAAATTGAAAGATCTATCTATTTGACTGATTTTTTATCGAATTTATACGAGCCATCTTAAGATTTAAGCTATACCTTAAATTTCTGAATCCTAACTTAAATCTGTGATAGTGCAAAAAGATATTTCTCAATTAGAAGAAATGATTCCTATTGGTTAGATTTATTCATTGACTTTTCTAATCCTAGTAGCTCTAAATCTGTAGTTAAAATTAATATTCTACAGCCCATAACTATTTCTAATGCCTTTAGTGTAGAATATACAGGGTGTGAATAATGGACTTTCGTATCTATAAGCTTGTAGAAAGATTTGAATTAGGTAAAGCAATGCCTAGGAAATTTCGCCATATCAAGTTCTAATGTTTTATGCTAAGTTACTAGTATTCAAAGTTAATACTTCTTTGCAATAGATTAAGAAGATCCTATTTATGTTGGGGGTTGAAGGAGTAATTTGATTCCATAAAATGAGAATTTTTAAGGAAAGATTTTATAGCCTTGCTATTATAACTATCAATTGAATAAATAGCAAATAGAAGATATAATCGAAATGTAAAGCCCTTGCTTCTTAAAAGGATGTCCAACCACAATGTGCACTTGTCCTGATTAAGATTAATGTTGTATTGACAAATGAAGCTAATTAATACTTACTTCAAAGGATAGTAAGGTACAGACATTAACCGACCCATCTACTTTAGTATCAACCTGGAATTCATTTGAAAAAATTCCATCATCAAAACAATATTACTCTATTACATTATGGTTTAAAGCATCTAAATGCTTTCAAGAATCTTAAATGTTTTCAATTTCATAAGATATCTAAAATTATATGCTGCTTAGTATTGATACAGTCTCTAAGTATCTATATTTATACGGAAAAGTCAACGATACATTTGCAAAGTAAACCTTCTTTTTCAGTCAAAGTTTGGCTTACTGCAGTTAATGGACTTTTATATCAGTTTCATTTTCGTAAGCAACTAGAGTTATCAATGCATGCATTGGAAATTTCCATCTGCTAGACCCTGAAGTTAAATGTTTATCAAATTACAATAATAATCAAAAGTGAAATTTTCCTTTTAATACCAGCGACTAAATAGTAATTGGAGGCATTGAAAATATCGAAGAACCTTATAAATTAGTTACTAAGAATTATGCCTACAGTATATTAAAGGTAGTTTATTATAAAAACAGAATAATAAATTACTTAGAAGCAGCCGAAATCATCAAAACCTAGAATCCATGCATTCTACATAATTGTATGGGTTGCACTTGTCCAGATTGGGGAAAATGTTGCGGCTTTTAATGTGGTTCTGTATGCTTAACTTGCTAAAATACTGGCAAATATGATTGCCTTTCATGCAGAGAAAACTAAATTTTATAAGAAGGAACTTGTATATGCAAAAGCGATGCTTATATTAAAAATTATTTTCCATTTTTTAAATGTTTACTATGTTCTTCATAGTAGCCAAATTGTAAATAATGTGAAGACTTAACTGGTAGATGTACAGTATGTTCAACAGGATTTTTCCTTAAAGATCTTGATTGCTTGAGTTGCTCTTCAATTATTTAAAATTGTAGCTCTTGCTCAGATAATGGCATTTGCTTTAAATGCTAAAACAGCAAAAAGTTGTCATAAAATAAATGCTAAGAGAGATGTACTGTCTAAGAGCAAGACTATGATGACGACGGTATCTGTGATTCCTGTAGTGATGCTATTCCAAATTGTTTAAAATGCCAATAAAATTAAACGGAATGCATAGAATGTGAAAATTAATACTATATTGGAGTAGACGGATAATGTCATTCCTGTGCTAATGTAACTGATAATTGCTCAACATGTTTAAACGAAACAACATGTACTTCCTGCATTTAATAATATTTTATTAGCAACTAAACTTGCTTTCCTTGTGAAAATATAACTGATAAGTGCTTTACATGTTTCAACTCCACAACTTGCGAAACTTGCTTATAAGGATATTTCCTTGAGATAGATAATACTTGCCAAGCATGTAGTAATATTACTGAATTTTGTAACACATGCACTAATGATAAAGTATGTACTTCTTGTGACTTTCCCTATAAATTGAGCGGTGATATATGCCAATTAAATTGTAGTGAGATCCTTCAAGATTCGAATCAAGACAGAATTTGTGAAGAATGCTCAGAAGCTATAAGTAATTGTTCGAAGTGCACTGAAGATGGATAGAATTGCTTAGAATGCATTTAAGAGTATTACTTAGGAGTTAACCTATACATGTGAGTCTTGTGATAAATCAATTAATCATTGCTAAAATTGCTCCGATTAATTTTAGTGTTAATTTTGTGTTCAGTCATATAAACTCACACTTAATACTTGCTAACTCTAATGCAACAAATCTCAGCAAGATAAAAATAATGATCAAATATGTGAAGATTGCAGTAAAGAAATAGAAAATTGCGTTTAATGTTCTGAAAATGGATTATAATGCATATAGTGTAAGATAGGATTTTATATTGGAAATGAGGATAAATGCTTCTAGTGTAATAATGTAACAGAAAAGTGCTTTACATGTTTCAACTCCACAACTTGCGAAACTTGTTTATACGGATATTTCTTTGAGATAGATAATACTTGCCAAGCATGTAGTAATATTACTGATTTTTGTAACACATGCACTAATGATAAAATATGTACTTCTTGTGACTTTCCCTATAAATTGAGCGGTGATATATGCCAATTAAATTGTAGTGAGATCCTTCAAGATTCGAATCAAGACAGAATTTGTGAAGAATGCTCAGAAGCTATAAGTAATTGTTCGAAGTGCACTGAAAATGGATAGAATTGCTTAGAATGCATTTAAGGGTATTATGTAGGAGTTAATTATACATGTGAACCTTGCAACCTTGCTATACCTAATTGCTTAAGTTGCTTTAACGAAACTGAATGTCTCCTATGCTCATCTGGTTATTTCGTTTCGAGTGACTTTTTATGTTATACTTGCCTCTCAGTTATAAGTAACTGTAAAACTTGTTCTGACTCAAATAATTGTACTTCTTGCTAAAAAGGATTTTATGTTAGTTCTGATAATAAATGTAATCCTTGTGGTGATATTTCCAACTGCCTGCTTTGTACTAACTCTTAAGTTTGCATATAATGTAAACCATATTATTATCTATGAAGCGATAATAAATGTCACGCTTGTACAAATATAGACATAAACTGTTTGAATTGCTCAAATGGAATGACTTGCTTATCATGCAAATATCCATATAAATTAACAAAAGGTAGTTGTCGTCAATACTGTGATATAACAGAGCAAGATTACAATAAGAGTGGGATATGTAAAGATTGCAGTTAGGGGATAGAAAACTGTATATAATGTGACTAAAACGAGAAAAAGTGCTTGCTATGCGATTTAGGGTATTACTCTGTTAATGGTAAATGTACAAACTGTACTTAAATAAATAGCTAATGTAATAAATGTAATAATGAAGGAATATGCTGATCTTGTAATAAAGGTTACTATGTTTTCAATGATACTAATTGCAATTCTTGTTCATTACTAAATAAAAATTGTATAGAATGTGATAATAATGCATCCTGTAGTAAATGTATTTAAGAATATTATGTTGCAGATAATAATACTTGCATTTCTTGTGTAAATATAGATGATAATTGTTTAACTTGCACAAATTAAGAATGCGCTTCTTGCATAGCTGGATACTATATTGGAAATAACCATTCTTGTCTTTCTTGTTAATTTAGTATTTAAGGATGCTAAACTTGCTTAAATTCCAACAAATGCATATAATGCAAAGAAGGATATTTTCTTAGTTCCATTTAGCAATGTTAACTCTGCTCCAATCCTGATAAATGCAAGACTTGTTAAAGTTTAACTAATTGCACTTCTTGCTAAGTTGGTTATTTTAGAGCATCTAATTACGAATGTGTATCTTGCTTTAATATAACAAGTTAATGTTAAAGTTGTAACAATAATGAATAGTGCACTTCTTGCCTTTATCCTTATAAATTAACTTTAAATTCTTGTTTTTTGAACTGTAGCGATACCCAATAAGACAATAATACCGATGGAATCTGCGAAAACTGCAATCTAGTTTTAGACAACTGTTTAAGTTGTTCTGAAGATGGAGATTAATGCTACTAGTGTATAGAAGGGTTTTTTGTTGGAGAAAGCTGGTAATGCTAATCTTGTATAAACATAACTGACCATTGCATAACTTGTTTAAATATCTCATAATGTACATCATGTTAGTAAGGATATTATATTGGAGCAGATAGTTAGTGTCATTCTTGCAGCATAATTACAGAATGTAGTATTTGTTTAAATGAAACAACATGTTCTTTATGCTACAAAGGTTTTTACGCTGGGTAAGACGGCTAATGTCACTCTTGCAGTGAAGTAGCAAATAAATGTTCAACTTGCAGTAATAATCTTATATGTACTTCCTGTGAATATCCCTATGTATTGACTTCAAATTTTTGTAAAATAAAATGTGATCCTACTCAATGAGATAAAAATCTGGACGGAATTTGCTTAAATTGCGGGGTAGAAATACCTTATTGTCTTTAATGCAATCAAAGAGGTGAATGTACTTCATGCAAGGCAGGCTTTTATATTGATACTTTTAAAAAATGTTCTCCTTGTAATTCATTAGTAGCAAACTGCACCTCATGTAACAGTGTAAATTGCCTTTCTTGTGAAATTGGACTAAAACTTACTTAAAATTCTTGCAAAATGAAATGCAATAATTAGCAATAGGACAAAGATTCAAATAATATCTGTATGAACTGTTAAGTAGTTCTAGGAAGTTGCTAAAATTGTACGGAAGATGGCAAATAATGTAAATAATGCATTTAAGAATATTATATTGGACCAGATTATTTATGTCATTCTTGTATAGCAATAGATCCATGATGCTAAGTGTGCTAAAATTAAAGTATATGCTTAAAATGCAAAAACAATTATAAACTTACTCATAATACTTGCAAATTACACTGTGATCCAACTCAATAAGACTCGAAGAATACTAATATTTGTGCTGATTGCGGAAAAGTTCTAAGTGATTGCATAACTTGCTCTGAAGATGGTTTTTAATGCTATTCCTGCAAAGAGGGATATTTCCTTTAAAATAATAAGTGCTAACCATGCTACAGCGCAACACAACATTGCTAAACTTGCTTAGATTCCATTATATGCACATCTTGCTAAAATTTATAGAAGCTTTCTCTTAATAAATGTACAACCAGTTGTGATCCCACTTAATAAGATTATGATGATGATAGGATATGTATTGATTGTAGCTAGGAGATAGAAAATTGTATTTATTGTAGCTAAAAAGAAATAAAATGCTTAGAATGCATTTAAGGGTATTATGTAGGAGTTAATTATACATGTGAACCTTGCAACCTTGCTATACCTAATTGCTTAAGTTGCTTTAACGAAACTGAATGTCTCCTATGCTCATCTGGTTATTTCGTTTCGAGTGACTTTTTATGTTATACTTGCCTCTCAGTTATAAGTAACTGTAAAACTTGTTCTGACTCAAATAATTGTACTTCTTGCTAAAAAGGATTTTATGTTAGTTCTGATAATAAATGTAATCCTTGTGGTGATATTTCTAACTGCCTGCTTTGTACTAACTCTTAAGTTTGCACACAATGTAAACCATATTATTATCTATGAAGCGATAATAAATGTCACGCTTGTACAAATATAGACATAAACTGTTTGAATTGCTCAAATGGAATGACTTGCTTATCATGCAAATATCCATACAAATTAACAAACGGTAGTTGTCGTCAATACTGTGATATAACAGAGCAAGATTACAATAAGAGTGGGATATGTAAAGATTGCAGTTAGGGGATAGAAAACTGTATATAATGTGACTAAAACGAGAAAAAGTGCTTGCTATGTAATGAAGAGAGCTTTATTGATAATGAAAATTAATGCTAACTTTGTAGAATTTCTATCAATTAGTGCAAGTTCTGCAAGAATTAGACTGAATGTACTGATTGCATTTCTGGAAATTATATTGATAGTAATGGCCAATGCACTAACTGTAGTAATGTAACACTCAACTGCTTAACTTGTTCAAATTCAACTTAATGTACATCTTGCATTTAAGGATTTTATATTGGGGCTGATTTTTTATGTTAGTCTTGTAGCGATGTATCTGCTTATTGCTTTGAGTGCTTAGATATTAATACATGCACAGCCTGTTAAAAGGGGTATTATATTGATAGTTTCAATAAATGCTAGCCTTGTAGTACAGATTTAGAATGATGCTCAAGTTGTGATAACTAATATATTTGCTCTTCCTGTAAAACAGGATATTTTATTGATATTGATTATTCGTGTCAACCTTGTAAAAAGATAAATTAATTTTGTTCAACTTGCTAAGATATAAACACATGCTTGTCATGTTAAAACTCTTATAAACTTACTCTAGATACTTGTCAATAATATTGTGACTAAACTTAACAAGATAAAGATAGCGATTAAATATGCTAAAATTGTAACTTAGAGATTCCTAATTGCTTATAATGCAGTTAAAATGGATTAAAGTGCTAAATCTGTGACTAGGGATTCTACGTTAATAATAAATTTTAATGTTAGAGTTGCCAAGATAAGATTGCTAATTGCTCAACTTGTAGACCACTGTTTCAAAGCCTAGTTTAATGTACTTCTTGCATTTATCCTAATAAACTCACATAAAACTAATGTAAAATGCAATGTAACTAAATGCAATAGGATATTTTCAATACCAGCATATGTTAAGATTGCGATCAAGTTATTCCTTTTTGCTAATTTTGTACATAAGATGGCCTTTAATGTATATAGTGCTAAAATAATTACTATATAGGAAAAAATAATAGATGCTATTAATGCTAAGGAGAAATTGTAGGCTGTAGTATTTGCTAAAATGGAACTGTATGCATGTAATGCTACTCTAATTTTTACAAAGGATCTGATCACTTATGCTATTCTTGCAGTGATGTAGATTAAAAATGCGACTAATGTTTTAATTCAGATATCTGCGTCAAATGTTTTGATGGATATTTTATTGGAGCTGATTTGATGTGCTAATCTTGCTAAATGATAGATTTGTAATGCTTAAGATGTACTAATGACATGAAATGTTTAAATTGTTCAATTGGATATTTTGTTGGCCTTGATCAAAAATGTCATCCTTGTAATGATATTGACTTAAGATGTTAAGATTGCTCAACTTATTAAAAATGCACTTTATGTTAAACTGGATTCTTCATTGGAATGAATTATAGATGTCATCCATGTTAATAAATTACTTCTAATTGTTCAACTTGTTCCTCTTTTTCCTGCTATACTTGCACTTATCCCTATAAACTAACTTTAGGTTCTTGCTAATTATAATGTAATTAAATTTAGCAAGATAAAGATAATGATAGAATATGTGAAAATTGTAACAAATTACTTACTGGATGCAGTAAATGTAATGAAAATGGAACAAAATGTTATAGTTGTGAGCCTAAGTTTTATATTGGAGATAATTTTACCTGCTATTCATGTGAATTAATAAATCAAAATTGCTATACATGCTTAAACCAAACTCAGTGTAGTACTTGCAAAAAACCTTATAAACTTACATTAAATACCTGTAAATCCACCTGTGATATAACTTAGTAAGATAATGACAACAATTAAATATGCTAAAACTGTAATAAAGTTCTTCCTAATTGCTTAAAATGTGATGAAAGGGGATAGAACTGCTCATCATGTGAAGTAGGCTACTTTATTGGTAAGGACAATCTTTGCCATTCTTGTGATGAGATAACATATAATTGCTCGACTTGCTCTAATTCATTAACCTGTACTAATTGCAGCAGTCCATTTAAATTATCATTTAACACATGCTAGCTAGAATGTGATTAAACCTAATAGGATTACAATGAAGATGGTATTTGTTAAAACTGTAATATTTGGTTTGAAAATTGTATATTCTGCGACAGTCAAGAGATGAGATGTTTATAATGCAACCTAGAATATTATATATGGAATAATTATTCATGTCATCCATGTAGTGATAAAAATGGCTGTTAACTATGTAGTAACAATATTACATGTGATTAATGCTTCTCAGGATTTTATGAAGGAGATGATTAATTATGTCATCTCTGTAACAAAATAACAGATTAATGTTCAACTTGCTCAAACTCAACTACCTGTACATTCTGTAATAGTCCTTATAAATTAACCTTAAACACATGCTAATTGGTTTGTAACTCTATACAATAAGATTACAATAATGATAGTATATGTTTGGATTGCAATCTTTAGTTAGATAGTTGTATAGAATGTACTGAGAACGGATTTTAATGCTTATTATGTAACTAAGAATTTTACATTGGAAATGACGATACATGCCATGCTTGTAATGAAATGTAAGGATGTTATCTCTGCAGTAGCTAAAATGTCTGTGATTAATGTATCTAAGGATTTTACAACGGAGAAGATTAAATATGCCATCCATGCAGTGATGTAACAAGCAAATGTTCAGTCTGCTCAAATGCCACAATATGTAATAAATGCGAAAGTCCTTATAAATTAACCTTATAAACATGTTAAGATAATTGCGATTTTACTCAATAAGATAAAGATAATGATACAATATGCTAAAATTGCAATTAAATTCTTTTTAATTGTAATTCTTGTACTTAAGATGGTCTTGAATGCATTGATTGTGAAATAAAATATTACATTGGAGGTGATAATAAATGTCATCCTTGCAGTAATATGGATAAATGTGAGTTATGTAAAATTGAATTTGTTTGCTAAGTTTGCTAAATTGGATATTACGTTGGTGCTGACAAACATTGTCATCCATGCACAGATGTAACTCCATTTTGTTACACTTGCATTGATTCAAAAACATGCTTAACTTGTTAGAATCCTTATAAGTTAACATATAATACTTGCCATAAAAATTGTGTTTCCTCTCAGTAAGATTCAGATAATGATAGAATATGCTTAAATTGCAATTAAATACTTTCTCAATGTGATTTATGCACTGAAAATGGAGTTAGTTGCAAATAGTGCTTTATAAGCTTTTATTTAAACTAGTTTGATAAATGTAGTTCCTGTTCTGATTTTTCACATAACTGCTATAACTGTAGTGCCACATCATGTTTATCTTGCTTCAATCCTTACAAACTAAGATTCAACGACAGTAAATGTGACAAAAATTGTCCAAGAACTGAGTAAGATTCTGATAATGATGGACTTTGCTAAAGATGTAATTAGGTAATTCCAAATTGTCTGTAATGCGACCAAGCAGGAAAATATTGCTCATTATGTGGTTTTGGTTATTTTGTAAATTAGAATTATTAATGTGAACTTTGCCAAAATAGTATAAATAATTGCAAAAGTTGTTCATAAGATGGTTTAAAATGCATCAAATGCTGAGATCCATGAAAGCTTTATAATTATACATGTCTTGAAGAATGTATTTAACCTTATTATTATGGAGATGACAATATTTGCATTCCATGCGAGAAAAAATTGTATTAAAACTAATGCAGAGACAAATGTCCTGAATTTTATCAAGATTTACATAAAAGCCATATTTGCTTGCCTTGCTACTTTGAAATAGATAACTGCTAAAAGTGTCACGAAGAGAAAAATTAAATTATATGTGATTCCTGCCTTCCAAATCATTTTTTGCATCAAAATGAGTGCAAAAATTGTCAAAAAATTCATTAAGACTGTGTGATTTGCTAAGAAAAGGATATATGTTTGTATTGCAATAGCATGTATCTCACCTAAGGCACTTGCAAGACAAAATGCTCTGACTATGAATAAAATCATGATTTAGATAGAATATGTAAGCCATGCAATCAAAGTATTATAAATTGCAAGAAGTGTGATTAAAATATTCCTCAATGCCTTGAATGTGAACTTGGTTTTTATCTTTGAGAAGGAAATTGTTTCTTATGCTCTTTAATCCATTTTGACTGTCATGAATGCTGAGATATATTTACGTGCAAATCTTGCAAAAACTTGAAATTGTCATAGAACTCCTGCGTTTAAAATTGTCCACCTACAGAACAAGATAAATTAGGAATTAAAATTTGTGAGCCCTGTAATAAAGCTATAAAATACTGCTTAGAATGTTCAGAAAATGGTTTAGTTTGCTTTTTATGCTAAGAACCTTTTATTCTTAATGAAAAAAATGAATGTGAACTTTCTGATGCTTAAGAAAATGAAAATATTGAGTGGATAGAAGAATATCTAGACTTAGATCAATTAAAAATAAGAATAAGAATAAGAAAATTATGAAGATTAAATAACTATAGACAGTTTTAATATATCAACCAATGAAAAGGCACTAATCGATTCCAACTAGAAAATACAAGATGTTGGCACTATTATTGGTATAAGTTCAGCTTCTACTACTACGTTTGTAGGCTCCTCTACTAACACAGGTGGAAACTTTTTTAATTACATAGTGGCTACTGAATTAATTTCAACCAATTCTTTTATAAACATTCCTAAACCAGAGTTTTTATCAGCTTATTATTTCTAATCAACCAAAACAACTACGAATAAACTTCAGAGTAGTTTAAAAGTTTGTAAATAAGATTAGAAAGCTGATAACATTTTTTTTCTCTAGTTAGGATACTAGAGCTACTCATTTTACTCTAATTCAGTTTTATATTTTATACTTATCGTAACTGTTCTCTTACTGAATTTAGGCCTTTTCACTTTAGAAAAGCTTAATATTAAGGTAGGAATTTTAATGGAGATAAGAAAGAATTACTTGAATCATAGGTTTGCTATAACTCTTTATTTACTTTTTAGTTAAAAATTAGGATTTGCAGCGATAATTTAACTCGTGAATCCAAGTTTTGAAAACGCGTTTAATGGAATAAACACAATTTTGGCAGGATTAAGTATAGTAAGTTTTAATTTTAGGTCCTTTATTCTTCAGTGGTAATAGGAGCTATACTTGTTGTAAAAAAATATATCAAAATCTAAAATTAAACTGCTCCAGAAGATAGTTAAAACAAAAGTTAGCTAGAAGACTACATCGCTAAATACTTTCCTATATTTGACGAGCTCAAACTCAATTTAGAAGCATTGTTGTTCTATCCCATATTTCTAGTAAGAAGATTAGTTCTATCATTCTGTTTCTTTTACTTTAGTTAATACCCAATTATTTAAATATCTTGCAGCATACTTTGTAGTATTCTGCAAGTTATTTACATTGTTAAGTGCAAACCATTTAAATTCAATATCCTTAATAAAACTTAGATAGTAGTAGAAACCTGCTTAATAACTTTAGTATCTACCAATTTCTATTTTTACTATATTAGTGAAAGTTAAAAAGGAAGAGGTTTAGGAATAGAATGGCCAGAGGAAGCAGTAGCACTGGGGAAGTTTACAATTTATCTGTCAATTACTATAACCTTTTTAGGGTTAGGAATTTGCTACTTTGTGACTATAAAGGAATTAATTCGCCAGATAATTTAAAAATTATAAGAGAAAAAACTTAAGAAACTACAAAATATCTTGAGTAACTAGCAAGTATCGAAACATGTTGATAAAGAGGTAAAATCTATTATAAAGAAAGTTCATCTTGAAGAGGAAAAATAAATTCATAGTGATCGATCGCATATTGCAGAAAGCACTTTTGTACAGATGTTTACTTAACGTTCTTAGTTCGATTAAACTCGCTGTGAGAAAGATTTATAAGAGATAAAAATTTTAAATAACTCAGTAATTTTTAATTTTAGATGAATGTTATATAAATACAAGAATAAAATGATCTTTTAGACGTAACTTAATAGACAAACCTATAAGTTGAAGAAATTATATGTGATTATAACATTCCCTAAAAGCAGAATCAGAGGAAAAAACTAAGTAAATAGTACTTTAAAAAGAAAAGGAAGGGACCCTTTAACAAGATTAAGAGGAATATTGATATTCTCTGAGATTATATCATGGAACTTTTATACTTAATATTTAATTTTCTTCTTTATTTTTTTAAATATCTAACGTACTTAAATTTTCTTTTTGCGTCCTAAGTGTTTTTAATACTTTTATTCTACTGTAAATTACAAATTTCTAACAAATATAACAAGTTAATAAAAAAATTAAAAACTGATAATCCTTATGACAACTATAATAATCAAATCGCCTCAAATAATATAGCTATTAAAGTATAAGAAAGAAAAATCAAACTATATCATACTTTTACTTAAGTATCTTACTTCCTTTTAGTGTTTAAGAAATTTCTTCAGAAAATTTGCGGAAAATCTTCGCATTTTTTAAAGCTAAACTATAAGACGTTTTTACGTAGTTTATAGATGAATTAAAATGCATAAGCACATAAGAATATATTTAGCTTTTCTTAAAATTTCTACTAGAATATTAAATTAAAATACTTAAAAATGCTTATTTTTTCACCTTTTTTGAGATAGTTAAAACTGACGATATGAATGTTTTGCACAACTAAAATAGTAGCATTTCTTCATAGTTGGCTTAGTTAGTGTTTCCAATTGTAAAATAACAGTATCTTTTTCTAGTTCCATTTTATCTCCATCGTCCTTATCTTCTCGTTGTGTGTTTTAGTACTTCTATTGTAATTTTTCGGATTTTCTTCAAATTTTTCTAGTTTACATCCTACTTCTATCTACTTATAAAATTAGGTCTAAGCTTGACTGCCTTAATCTTTAGATATATTCAAAAGGTGTTCAATTCTCTTTCTTAGTTTATGAATCTTGATTATATTTCTCTGCTATTTTAATTATAAAAGATATCTTTATTAAAGTAGCAAGCAAGCTATTCCTATATAATTTAAGTATATTTTTATGTTTATTATATTAAAATCTTTTATTCTCATTATATAAGGAAAGATATTCTGCTTATTCTTATGAAGCTGTAACTCCTCTTTTATTATATCCTAAATTAAGATGAATGCTTAAAGTTATTAGTTTTGAATAATAGTTTAATATACTATTAAATCTAAAAGGGTAATAGAACTATGTATATAATTATTACTTAACCATATAATTTTGAAATGTCTTTACTTATATTGCTAATACATAAGCATTATATCTAGCATGCTAAAATGGAGGATTGTTATGATTTAATATTCTATATGAATATACATTTAGAATATTGATAATTTACCATATTTTTATATACAATTTCTTAAATATGTTACATCTAAAAATTAGATGCATGAAAGAGTAAGTAATAATAATATTAATAGGTAAGTAAAGTGCTACCATTATTATATTGTAAATAAATAGGGAGGAGCAATCCTCCAACTGAAACTGACTTACAGTCTTGTACCAGGAAGTACCCCAAAGGTGAAGAACCAGCTAAGAGAAGAGAAGAGAAGACAAGATCGAAGAAGTATCAAGTAGCATTAATGATGAAAGATGCCAGGTACTAAGGTCTCTTAGGGTAGCATTCCGATCGCAGCCCTATAGAAGATAAATCTTACAAGGGAATGGAATGCTATTATTCTGGAAGACTTCAGTAAGGAATTTTTTTTACTTTAAAAATCTTTATAAAAGAGCAGTGGACCATTGAGGTTCTACGCGCTCTATAATATTATTTATTTATTTAGGTTAACCACTTTTAAGTTTAGTTGTACTTGTTCTTATTTGATTTTTTTGCTTCCTGCGAAGTTACTCATAGATTTCTTGATCATCTCCTTCTATAGTCAATCTTCGTCTTATTCGTCTATTAAGACATGACCTTTTGCTTCTTCTGTTAATTTCCTTATTTAATGTTACTTGCTTTGTTATTGCTTCATGTAATTCTGTAATCTCTAGTATAATTTTCTTCTATAAATTTTTCTTATTGTATATAATATAATTAATTCAGTCTATTTGAAGTTTCATTTCTTCTAATTTTTTTAGTAAACTATCGTATTATCGTACTTAGTGAATTTTTATTTGCAAAACTTTCTTATTGATAGATTTCTAAATTTTCAGACTGTTTCTGGCTCCTTCTCAATACTCATTAGATTAGTTTTTGAAATAAATTGATTGTGTTTATGATATAATCGTATTAAGATTCTCTTTATGCCCTATGCTGATTTCATATTCACTAAGCAAGATTCAGGCTTATTGTTGATTTCTCTTTTTTAATTATCTATTGTCTTACTGAATTTTTACAAATCTGATAGCAGGCTCTCAATTTTTGCTTAGTTCCTTGGCTTATTGTAGAGATTTTAGTTTTCTGTATATAACTTTAAATTTTATTTTAGATATTAAAGACTAAAATAGTCTACATATTTTCTTTATTGTAGATACCATTTTTTGTAATTAGTCCTTTGATGTGTTAATTATATTAAGATTTATAATATAAACTTACTAAATTGCTTAGTATATAATAGTTATTCCAATAGTCTTGGAGCAATACTTTTAGACACCAAATTTAAGATTTTATACTGTAATAAATTAAAAAATATTAAAGTGAAGTATAATTAATGTAATAGACAACTAATTAAAGTGTAAACACTTAAAGATAATATTTAATTAAGTGTTCTTAAATAAAATTAAAGGCTTCTTTGTAAAGTATTGTATTTTTAAAGAAAATATTATTCTACATAGCATAACTCCGATTAATTCACTTGGTAGAACATCAGATTCTTAATCTGGTGATTGTTGGAGGGTTCGAGTCCATGTTGGGCTTTTTCGTATAGAAAGCAATTATAAAATAAAATTTGGGTAAAAATTTTGAAATTAAGATGATAATCTAAATGGTTTGAAAAGAAACAAAAATTAAAAATTGCTTTAAAAGGATAATATATTAATTAATATTTTAAGAAGAGCTAATAAATGCTTATGTTTTACATCTTTGGATTGGCTTGCAAGATTTTTATATAAATCTTATTATTGAAGAAATAGCTAATAAAACCTAAAATAGATATAGTTTAAAAATGTTAATTTAAACAGAAAAAATATTTTCTTTGTGGTTCAAATACACCAAAAATTAAATAAAAAAAGTAAAGAAATTATGGTATAAATTTTTGTCATAAAGAGTAAAATAATTAAGAATTATAAAATAAAAGTCCAAAGTATTTAGTATTTCTATTAAAGTAAAAAATAAGAAAATATAAAAGATTTCAGTTCTATATCTTAAATAATTTATCTTTATTAATTAATTAATTTATTTTTATCATTTCAAATGATATCTGATAGTATATTCTAAGATAAACTCTAAAAGATTATATATTCATATTTACTAGTAAAGTGTAGCTTTATTTATGATAAAAATACAAATTCATACAGTTTAAGAAACATCTTTATATGATGACTTGAAAATAAAAATTTACGTTGATTATTTTATTTCTCTTATAAATATCTTCCTTTATTATATTAGTTATTTTTATTTACATAATCTTTGCTTTTTCGGTCTCCTAATCATCTCTAAACATGCTATTCTTTTCATACTGAAGAGTAAATTATCCTTTTTTATAAAACCTAACACTCCATCAATTTGTTGAACGATAAAACTTAACAATATTATCTCTTTAGTAAATTTATTTGAAATTTTTCTTCTATCTTTGCTTAGAATTCCATCTTAGTTATCATATCTCCACTCATTCACTCTCTTTATGTTATTAGAGATATTGCTTACTTGGAATTTCCATATTGTTTCATAAGATAATATGCTTTGTCTATATGAATTTTGATACTATAAATTTGATTAATTTTTAAATTTTTTAAAGTTATAGTAGAATTATTATTTCTCTGCTCAAAAAATTATTAAGTCACTTAATTTATATGGTTACCTAGCATTGCCAATAAAAAGACTGAGCTCAAGATATGTGTAGCAATTAAATCTTTTTAGAGTATGTCAAAATCAAATTTTCGACTGTTTTATTTGATTTCTTTCATAGAATTTAAAGTTCTTTGTTTTTATTAATCTAATAGAGTGGTTTAAACAAAATAAATCGGATAAATGACTCATTTCTCTTAATTCTCAGTAAAAATATTTAGTATTTTTAATTATTTGGTAGCAATTATTTATATTATTTTATCTATTTTAATTACTAAATTAAGATAATTACTCTTCAATATGCTTTCCAAAGTTTATATTTCTATAGAATTATTTTTTAATCAATTAAATCAATTTTTATTATACTGTACCCTTTTAAAATAAAATCTATATGAAACTTCTTTGCATTTTTTATCATATAATTCATATTTTCAAATTAGAAAAAATGAAATAAAAATTTAGGAGAAGCAAATATGTTTTTAAAAGGTATTTAGATGCATATGATTATAGTAATATAATAATATACTAAGAAAATACGTTAAAAACATACAAAGCTGATAAAGCACACATATCACTACTATATTTCTTATAAGCATTGCTAAAAACATTTTTATATTAAAATGCAAAATATTAAGTTTTTAACTATAAACTATCTAGAAAAGTTAAATGCTTAAAATGAAAAAGAACAAATAACAATATATAAAGACTTTCTATAAATTTTGACCTTTAATGTCTTATTAATCTCCTTAGAGTTTTTGATTAATGAATTTATATTTTTCAAGCTTTCATATCATAGATTTGAAGTTTAATTTTTAAAAGCTATAAAATAGAAACAAAAAATATATATATAAAATAAAAAATTAATCTATAGCAAGACATATAATCACTTAATGTAAATATACAGTTCTGATTCATAAAATTAATATATTTGAAAAATGAATAAATAGCTTACTGATAATCATTAGTTAAATAAGCTTCTATCTTAACAGATTAAATAACAATTCATTTCTAGATTAAGTCCGTCTATGTATAAAATTTTAGTTATAGGGATTAAATTTTATATATATGCCTTAGATCTTGATTTTTAGCTATGAACCAAATCGAAATTGTTGGTATTTTATCTTTTTAGCTATAATTTTAAAATTTAAAATTCTATTTTTAAGAATAAAAAGCTTTAAGCTTAATTTACAAAAGGGATAGTAAGCCATAAAATAAACATTTGGTCTTACCTATTAAAGGAATAAAATAATCTTTCATCTATAGAGAAAATTTGTAATTCTAAATTTACAATTTATAAATTTGAAGTAGTTTATTAGAGTTATTAAATGAAAATATTTAAGCATATTAGCATGTTTTATTATCATAACTTGCAAAATGAAGCAATTTTTTTTTAATGGCTCTAAATAAACACAAAAGTATACCATATAAAGTAATTCTTCTAATTTCTTTTTCCAATTATATAAATTAAAACTTTCATAAATAACTTATAAATCAGATATTCTTTATTTCCATAGTTTAACTTTTTATTAGAAATTATCTATAAAATTATTAAAAATAGTGATTTGCTTATATTAATTTCAATAGATTGGCTGTTTATATCTACATTTTATAACTAAGATATTGTTCTTTAGGATATTATTTATTAGGTATATGAATATTATATAATCTTTCACTCTTAGCTTTAAACTTATTTAGTGCTAAAAACTAAATCCTTAATAAATTTCTTATACCATATATATTTTTAACGGTAAATATTTTTATCACTATATCTTTTTTAACTAAAGTTCTAAAAAAAATTGATATACTTAAGCAATAAATATAATGATATCTTAGACATTTTACACTCAGTTTATTACTTTCCTTTTTAATGATATTATTAAAGTATGAATATTTAACTTTTTTGCTTAGTAAGTTATAATTATCTAAAATAAGGAAAATATTCCACCAAGTCTGCAAGCTATTAACTTCGAGTTTTGTTGATTATGCATAATTTTCTTTCTACTATAATAAGAAAATTATTATAGATCTTTTATTCATATATTATATCTTGATTTCTCCTATAATAACAATAATAAACTATAAGAGTTTCAATATTTGAAATATTCAGACATAACTACATAATTATTGGTAAATAATCATGCAAATTATGTTAATTTTAAAATTTTCTGCATTTTCAATCACGGCTCTCTTTCACTCTCATCTTGATAAGGATTCGATTAGTTTGTTAAATCTATTTATTATTTTCTTTTAATAGGATCTGCTTTTTCATTCTAGTCTTAAAAAATCTTTAATCTTCTTCTAAATAATTATTGATGGAATATTTTTATGTACTTGTCTACTTAATTAACTTACTTTTTGTAAATTATTGATTAATATAGTTTTAGTTATATAAAATTAGTCTTCTTTAATCTTTTCCATTAATTCATTAATTTCAACTAAAAAAGTTTTTGGACCGGAAACTCCTTTCCGATTGCACGACTCGACGTTCTCTTTTTATGGAATAACGGGGATATCCTGTTGTGCTCCAGGCACAGCTGCTAGGGAGCTCCATCGCTATGAGCAGCCAGGCTTCAAGCCCCTACCAAGAGCGGATAATCTCAAAGACAGTGTTCCCTTCAGAAAATTACTCTGGCCAGGGGCTTTCTCAGCGACAGGAAAGGAACTTGTTCCTAGCCGTAAAACCAGAGAGTGTTTTCACGAAGGTCATTCTCAGCTACCACCATCTTTTCAATTATATCCTTTCCAGTAATTATTTTGTGCTTATTAAAATTATTATAAATGTCTGAATAAAGATTACATTGGAAAATATGCTCAAATGTATCAAATTCCCATCCGCATAAGCAAAGTTAGTTGAATTATGTTTCGATATGTCGTTGATTCAATTCATTTAAAAATTATAAATGTAAGTCCTTAGCTTATAGATTGAAATAGTTTCTTGGATTAGATGTCTATTGTATTTTATGTATTTTATTAAATGCTCTTTCTGTAACAATGCAAGAGAAAACGAAAGACATATCAAAGAAAATTGTTCAGAATACAAAGAGGGAAGATAATAACGTATCTGAAATCTTAGAGCAATAGGAGTAGAGAGATAAGGAATGGAACTATTTGATATAATATGAGGTACAGCCAAAATCGAGAAATTCATTAGAACCTAAGAAGAGTAAAAAGAGCTAAAGCTGACTTAATAATAAAAGATTATATCAAAGATATATTAGAAAAAAGGAAAAGAAAATATATATAAAAGAAAATTGAATGAAAAAAAAAATAGGAAAAAACTATAGAGCTGGAAAAGGATAATTTTTATGAGTGTACAAAAGCTTGACCAAAAAGAAAATAATTAGAAATAAAAATTAGTAAGATATGTAAGAAAAAATAAATTAAGCTTGCAATAAAGATCTAATAAAGCGTAGATAGATAGAAGACAAAAGAACAAGAGTTAACATTGAGGAAAGTGAGGAAGATATGTAATTAATAAGAAAAGAATTTCTATTACCTGAAGGATTACTTGTAGAAACGGACATATATTGAGATTTGGAAAGAGCTGTGAACCAACGAGGTGCTACGCGCTCTATAATCAAATTTATTTATTTATTTAAAGGGAATACATTTTAATTTCTATCTATTTAATCAATAAATCTTTTTTCTTTTCTTATTAATGCATTCCTTTAAAGGCATTCTTAGAAGAATTATTTTAGATTTAAATACTGAGATGCTTATTAAACTCTTTTAAATTATAAGTTCTTTAATATCCAAATCATATTTTTCAATGCTTTTATCTATATATTTCTTGTAGGGAAGGTTAAATTTATTACACTTTTGAAGTAAAAAGGCTATATCTGAATTAGGATTTATCTAACTAAATCGAGTTAATTTTCAGTAAAAACAAATAAAATTTTTATGTTGAAGACTGTATAAATGGAAGTCAATTTAGATCAATAAAACAAGATTCATTGAATGAAGTATAAGAAGATTTGAAAGCTAATCTTTAAATAAGTCTTTGGGATATAGTAATTTTTCTAATTATTCCTTTAATTCCTGAAATTACTGCTCAAGGAATTTTATTGCTTCCAACTCTACTTTGGGTAAAATGAAAGTTCTACAAAGGTTTTTATAACTAATTGGAGATACAATACCATATTTGGAAAGTACAACAGTCGTTTTCAAAATTTCTCTCCTGTATACAGAAACCTTTTCTTCATGATGCTTTTTATAATTTTACTTTTTTCCCAGTTGTAACTTAGATAAGTGATTGAGTCTTTCTATGTGATTGGAATTCCATTAATGTTTAAGTTAATTTCAGTTTCTTTCTCTTTTTTTTCAGAAATTAAATCGTTTCCCATTTCTTTGCATTTATATTAAGCCTTACTCAAGTAAAAATATTGATTGTTGTTTTTAATAGTTTATGGGCATTTCTTTAGGAATCTGCAAATTCAATTAAATCATCCGCAAAACCACGCTCAACGAAAGATCTGTAACAAATATTAAATCCTAGTTCCTTTAATTATCTTCTAAATATCTTATCACAATGTCATAGTATAGAATTGCAAGTATATGACCATGACTATTTCCTTATAGAACACCATTATTAATCTTTATTGTTCTAGTAAGATACATATCAAAAATTAACTTAGCATCAATATTGTTATAAAATGATTCTAGAGCAAGAATTAAGTTTAATGGAAACCTCAGTCTTCTTAAATAATCAAAAAGTAATTTCCTTTGTATACTATCAAACATCTTTTTTACATCAATTAAAATAGAAATTAATTTTTTTTCTTGGTCATCTACGATGTAAATCAATGATTTATTAAACAGTTCAAATTTATTAAGTAGTAGAACGTTTACGGAGAAATCCAAACTAAGCTGAGTGTAAACTTGATTTCTCCTATTAAACCAAATTTCATCAACTTAATTAAATACTTTTCAATTTATATTTTTATATGCCCTAGATTTTTATCTTCGTTTTACTATTTTCCTTTCTAGACAACCATATTTTACTATGTATAATTAACTGTTTTCTTAAATCTTTTAATTACATTTCTAAAATACCTAAATAAATTTGAATAACTAAGCTATCTTTATTGCTAAATTATGTAATTTTCTTTTAAGTTATTTAATAGATTATTTAAACCTTTTATCCTCATTATTTAAGGAAATTATATTTTGTAGTATTCTTATAAACTGTAACTTCTTTTTTTATTATATCCTAAATTTAGATGAATGTTCAAAGCTTTTAGTTTTTAATAATACCCGAATATAATACTTACAAATCTCAAAAAGTAATAGAACTATATAAGAAGTTCAATTGAACTGTAATCTTAAAATATCTATAAATTAAGCAGCTAAAGCATAATCACAACTCTAATAAATTTGAGATTAGTTTAATGGTTAGATACTCTAGATTAGAATATAATCAAATAATATTTATAAAATCATTTATTAAAAATGACTCATGTATCTTACTTTATCTCAGACTAACTTTCTTAGTACTTTGCAAAAGCTAATACTTTTCACATAAGATTAACAAATGAAATTAGATCCTGAGTTAATCTATCATCAAAATTCATTTTACAATAATAAAATTTATGATTTAACTAAGTCATTTTAATCTTTTTCAATTTAAATTAGATAAAGAATCAGAGATAAAATATGATAAGCTTTTTAAAATAGAAAGAATTAAAGTTAATTTAGAATTTAAAGCTTGATAATTAATCTTCTAGTTGATTGTGCAGTTTGAGACTTTTTAAGCTTTTTTATTTAATTTATAATACTCATTTTCAAGTAGAGGAGAGACTTCTATTAGGAAAAACTAGTTTAGTTGGAGGATTGATAATTGCTAACAAAAAGAAGAAATTTTTATTCTCTATAGCTTAATTTTCTTGTTTTTATATATGAACATAGAGAAATTAAAAGATTACTTGCATAGCCAGTGTAACTTTAGTTTTAAACTATTGATTATCTTATCAAAATACAAAATAACTATAGATATAATGTATTTATTAATGAATCAATTACATTTTTCAGTAGAAATATAAGCTATATATAAAGAACCTCTATAATATAAATAAAAGCTCCATGACTTATCAAACTTTTATCATAAATTGGAGTAATAAACGTTAGCTCAAAAAATTATTAAATATTAGCTTAAATCTTTTACACTATATATGAATATTAAACAAGTCTTAACTCTGATAAATAAGCTTTTATATGAATTTTAACTTTTTTTAATAATCCCTGGAAGCATTCTATATAACAGATAGATATAAACTTTGATTATAAAATATCTCATTAAGTAGTTTATCAAGAAATAAAATAGAATTTAGTTATTTCTTTTTATAGTTTGCCAATTTCTAATAATTAGAACATTTTCTACTCCCATTATTGGAGTCTTTTTATTTAAAAAAGGTAGATTTACAGTTAAATATGAAAAATTTATATAATTAATTAATAATGAAAGCTCTATACCAAATATCTAAAATAATGCTCTCAAAAATTTTATTAAGCTAAATCTTAATTTTCTTATAACAGGTTAATATTCTTTTTATAGTTTATCAATTTTCATTAGAAATAAAATTAAAATTATAGAAATATTTACATTCACAACTAGTGTTTTGAAATAAATAAGCAATAATGTCTATATTTTAAAGGAGATATTTTGAATAATATAAAATTAGAGATTATTTATTGATATATGAGAAAAAGATAATGTTTTTATATACTCGGAGATATAACTAAGAAAACTGTGATGAAATATTATTACTATTGGAATTAAAAACTCTCATGTTAACAGAGTTAACTATCTCAGGAAAGGCAAAACATATATAGAAAAAAGAGATACTTACGAGAAAAAAACATAATAATTAAAAAAAATTTTCTATGTCTTTCAAGGAAAAATGTATAAATAAAAATGTAAATCTAATCCATATCTTTAACAGTAGAGAAAAATGGAATAGAGAGGGTGATCCCAACAATAGAGAGAAATTGATTGTTCTGAAATGAGTCGAAGAACCTAGAATAGTGTAAACAATATTAAAAATTTAATTTAGTTCTAATTTTTCTCTTTTATTGCATAAAGTTTATTTCAATTAAAAAAATGTATATATCTATTCTTATAAAAATATGTAATTTGATTATGTAAATATTTTTCAAAGTACTGTATTAGTATGCTAAATAAAATCTAAATTTTATACTAAATTTTTTTTATTAAAGTTTAATTATAGAACTATTATGACTTACAGTGTAGATTTATGTATTAATATTACAATATACTTTTTAAAAGTCTATCTTATAAATACATAAATTAAAAGAAAAGCACAATATATCTTTAAATAATTAGCTAACATTTTTAAAAGATAAATGCTATTTGATAAAAATTATTTTTGAAATTAATTATATCTTGAGAAAAATATTTCTTTCTGCTATAAAAAATCTTTAATTTATTCTTAAAACTAAGAAAAAGTTTCAAGATAAGAGTAAAGTTAGTATTTATGGATAATAAATAATAAATAAGTAATTTGATTATAGAGCGAATAGCACCTCGTTGGTTCACAGTTCTTTCCAAATCTCAATATATGTCCGTTTCTACAAGTAATCCTTCAGGTAATAGAAATTCTTTTCTTATTAATTACATATCTTCCTCACTTTCCTCAATGTTAACTCTTGTTCTTTTGTCTTCTATCTATCTACGCTTTATTAGATCTTTATTGCAAGCTTAATTTATTTTTTCTTACATATCTTACTAATTTTTATTTCTAATTATTTTCTTTTTGGTCAAGCTTTTGTACACTCATAAAAATTATCCTTTTCCAGCTCTATAGTTTTTTCCTATTTCTTTTTTCATTCAATTTTCTTTTCTGTGTATTTTCTTTTCCTTTTTTCTAATATATCTTTGATATAATCTTTTATTATTAAGTCAGCTTTAGCTCTTTTTACTCTTCTTAGGTTCTAATGAATTTCTCGATTTTGGCTGTACCTCATATTATATCAAATAGTTCCATTCCTTATCTCTCTACTCCTATTGCTCTAAGATTTTAGATACATTATTATCTTCCTTCTTTGTATTCTGAACAATTTTCTTTGATATACTTTTCATTTTCTCTTGCTTCATTATGAGAGGGCATTGACTCGTCATAACTAGGTGTCTTTTTTTAGCAATTTTAGCATCCATTACATCTCGTTTTTTTCTAAAAATGTAGCATATTTCTTTTTTTCTATTTTTATTGTATCTCGGGTAGTTGGGTGGTCTTACTACATATTCATGTTTTTCTATATTGTAATGGTGTTATCATTTACTCCATTCTTTCTCTATTTTCTATGTACACACTATATTCTCATAATGCACGATTAATTTTTTCTTCCCTTTTTAATTATTATTACCATCATCTATAAATAACTCTTTGTCCTCAATTTTTAATTCTAATTTTATTTCTGTGCAATATTATTCGAATATAAAGTTCTCTTCTTAACTTAGATCGAGCAATAATCCATCTACTTTTTTTTCCTTAGTTACCCATAAATTTGCCTCTTAATCTCAACGATTTCTGTCATAGGTAATGTTTAAATCTCATAAACTGCAATTCTGTTCTAACATTTCATTTTGCACTTAAAAAGAGGTATTTATGATTGTTTGTAAAGATCTTCTCTATGTTATTTCTAATTGCTCCATCATTTATTTTCCAACTAATTATTCACAATATGGGATCACTTCTGTTCCATAACTGAAAACTGAGCTTACGAAGGTTTTTATTATTATTCCTGTATTATATGGTGTTAATCCCTTATTCATTGTTATTTTTCCCAGTATTCATGTTTACATCTTTTATGCTGCTTCTAGTCTATTCTCCATGTGTTTTTCAAAACTGACGTTCTCTTCTATTATATGATCTAGGTACTAAAAGGTTGTTACTCTTTCGATCCTTAAATTCCCACCTCGATAATATTTACAATATTTTCTCAGTTACTATTTTCTGCTACTTTTCATATCATTCATTTTGTTTTATCTGCAATTTCCAATTTGTACTTTTCTGCCCATTAGGTTAAATTTACGATTACTTCCTCTAATTATTCCCATTCACTTACTAAGGCTAGGTCATATGCATATGCAAAATATACTGCATATATTTCTTATGTTCATCCCTCTTCGTTTTTATAGCCTATCGTAATTCCTAGTTTTTAATCTTCCAAACTATGGACAAGTCTTGCTATTATAAAGTTAAATAGTCTCGGAGACGTTATGCTTGCCTGTTTTAGTCCTTTATTTTTCGCGAATTATTTTGCTATTTAATCATTTATTTTCAGTTTAATTTCTTCTTCACAGTAGAAGTTTACTAGAGTTTAATTATCTACTCCGGTACTTTTAAATCGTCTAGGATTTATCATATATATTTTCTTTACACTGAGTTATAGCCTTTTTAATATCAACAAATATTACAAACAAATTTTTTTTTATCCGCATTGATCACTCCTATACTGTTCTTAGATTGAAGATTTATAATGCGTATGATTTTCCTTTTTTGAAACCATATTAATATTCGCTTTCATCATTATGAAGATATCCTTGCAATTGCTAAAAAATTCTTGAGTCTACAATTTTTAAAGCATGATTCAATAAAGAAATTGGACTATAGTTCATCGGGTTCATCTATACTCCTTTTTTTATAGTAATATTATGTATTGCTGCTTCATCTTCCAAGGTATTGCTCCCTCTTAAATCATCTTAGCTATCATTTTGCAACTTACCTACATTAATTTTTTCCCACCAGCTAAAATTTTTCCTACTTAAACTTTATTAGGTCCTGCTGCTTTTCATTTCGCCAATTAGTTAATGCTTTCTCAAATTTCATATTAGTTTACCACTATTTATCTCTTGTTTAAGAACTTAATTTGAATCGTATTATTGCCATCTTCATATAACTGCTATTATTCGTCCCTGAAATTCTTAACATCTTTTTTGATAAGAGTATTCACTTATTATTTTTTCTATTAAGCATGTTTTTTAGTTTTTCCACATTTCTGTCAGGTTTCTTTTTATTTACATTGTCCATAAATAGGTTAAGTTAGTTTCTTTTATTTTTTTTTTGATTAAATGTATTCTTGTCTTACTCTTTGGTATTCTCTAAATTTCTCGTTTTATTGATTTTCATTTATTTCTTCGTTGTTCTTTATCCTTTATTTTAATTGTTTGCTGCATGTTCTGAAAATTTTATTGCCCTATTTGTTGTTTCTGAGTATTTATATAAGTTAAAATTTTATGTTTCAACTGCTCACATACCATTTGAACTCCTTCTTATATATTTTTCTTTCATCATTTTCAAGTCTACGTACCGTTTAGGCTTTCAATTTCTTCTTTTTAGATATTTTCTTATATAAATCTTTCAAATTTTTCTTAGATCTCTTTTTCTTTAATAGTAGGTAATTTATTTTTGCTATCTTTTATGATTTTCTAATTTCTTTACCTAAATAATACCAGGTCTATGGTCCCCTATTGCGTATGAGTAATAAAAATCACTTTTTATCACTTTTTCTCTCTCTTTTTCTTCAATTAAAAAGTAATCTATTTTATATTCATTGTTTTATTGAGCAAAAGTACCTATTTCAATTGGGTCTAGGTACATTAAATTATTCTGTTCCATGAACTGTAGCATTCTCTTTCCAGCTGAATTTGTTTTCTTTGGTAATAATTTCTCTATGTGGACACTTCAAACTCCTATGATAATTACATTAAGTCCTTTTCTATTGCTTATAGTTTTAATTCTTTCACTAAGCTATAGAATGGTTCATATTATTAGTTGTCATTTGACATAGATGCATATATATTTATGACTGCCAGTTTTCTCATTATTTCAATGGCCAAGACTCTCGCTCCTCCAAAAAGCGTCATTTGGTTGATTTCATTCTATATTTCTGATCTCCTTACATATGTCGTTTCTAAATAGAATTCTACTCATTTCCCTTTTTTTTGACCCCACTTTTATTAGTTTCTATATCCTGCTATATTACACATATCATTTTAGTCTTCAATCTAAATCTCTTATATTGTCATTATGTGGATACTTTTTCGAGTAATTAATTTGGTTAGTGCCTCTTTTGCACTTCTAACCCCCTAACATTTGCTGTCCCTATTTTTATGACTTATTCTTATTCTTCTTTTTCATCCATCTCTCATGCTTCCTCTTCACCATTTTCTTCTTTTTATTAATCTTCCTTCTCCACCTTTCTTTCATCTTATCTATCATTCTCTGCTTCCATATTTTTTTCATTATTAGTTCTTTCCCCTTTTTTATCTTTTTCTAGTTATTATCTATTTTTACCTTCTTCTTATCTATTCTTTTCTTCTTCTTTTGCCTTTTCCTATTAATTGTTGTTGGGTAGTTGTTCATTTTTGTTCTTTGGTTTCTCAGCATAGTAAATTCTAATTAAAATTTGTTTCAGTTTGCTTCTTACTTCTCACTTTTATTTTGCATTTTATTATTATTTTTTCTTGAGCTTTTTCTATTTATTTTTGTAATTTTTCTTAGTTTAATCTTTTCCTTACATACTCCATTAGGCTATTTTGTTTGTTTTTTATTTCTTCTATTAGGATTTAGTGTTCTTACCGTCACTTAACCTATCCTTTTCTCTTATTTGTTTTATATTATATCTTATTATTAAGTTGATTGCTTCTTATTTTATTTAGTTCTTTTGAACATTTCTCTATTCCTCTGCCTTACATATGTCCAATTCCATTTTGATGAAAAATAATTCTTATCCATTCATTCAGCACAAAAAAATTTTTGATATTTAATTGTTTAGTTGTTTTAATTATTTTTCTATTCTCCTCATTTTATTTCCTTCTCTTCTACTCTTGCTTCCTCTATAATAATTTACTCTCCTTCTTCAATTATCCTCTTATTTGCTTGATTTTCTTTTAATTCTGGTTAATTTATTGTTAATTTAACTTCTTCTTCAAGTATCTCTAATTCTCTTGTATTTAGTTTTTTCCTTTTTGCTGCCTTCACTCTTCTGCATTGTTGGCCTATGAACCCTTTCAATTTGTATAGGCAATAGATAAAATTTACTGGGTGCTGTATTCTCATTTTGTTTCGGTTCAGTTCTATTACTTCTGGTATCCTCTTTGCTTCGTCTATATCCTTTAAATCTAAGTACATTAAACTACTACCTGTTAGCATTATAGTGTTTGGGTATGTATGCTATATCTCTCCTCTAGATTTTCCATATTGTCTCATTTCTCCATTACTTCCTTCATATTTGAATATTCGTTTATTATAAAGTAAGCTGGGTAGTTATGAATGTCAAAGTATTTTATGAGTCTCTTGCTTAGATAGAAATTCTAACGCCTTTGAATATTCTTTCTTGAATTAAAAGAACTGTTAGTATCTTTCTTCATTGTTGAAGACCAGATATACTATTCCGTTTTATTTAACGATGAATTTGGCTACTATTTGTCTGTACTCGCTTCATATTTGATTCCTAAACATTTGTATCACTTCTTATTCTATGGGCTTTTTCTTAATTAAATAAATATTTTCCAGATAGTGGTTAAAATAAACTCCAACTACCTTATCTGTTAGATCATCATAGGCATTTTAGAGACTCTTGCCATTTATTCTTCAGGAACGTTTGCTGAAATAACTTGTCCATTCTTTTGTTAAATTATTGCTTAGTTTGTGACATTTTTAACCACTTCACTCTTTTCTTATTTTATGCTTCTCCTTTTAGTGAAGTCTGCCCAATTTTAGATATATTGATATCCATTTTCCGTTGAGTGTATTATTATATCATGTTTCTTCGTTCAGTGAATTTGGTTCGGTGTAGTCTGGGTGCTTTGATTATGAGTCTGGTTTCCATTCGTAATAAAGAAGGTTGGACTAATTAAAGCGAAGATGTGGTAGAAGAAAGGGCTTAGGTTTTCTCTCTTACTTTAAGGAGGTGGTATAAAAACCCTTCTTGAAGCTAACCATTTTTTAATATATGATAATATTATACTCTCCTAAATTTAATAGCCTTTTTTAAATTATAGATATATCTTTTAATATGAAGATGAGTTATCACTTGATCTGATAGAATTAATTAATAAATTAAGAAGCTGTTTTATAGTAAAAATTTACATAATAATTTATAAGCTTGATAAATACCCTTTATTAGGTTAATCCTGGTTAAATTAAATGTTGCTAATAATAATTTCCGGAGTTTACTATTCAAGATATATTTCTTCAGCTGCTTATCTATTTGTTGCGAATTATCCTTTCATTATGATTGGAATCTTTCAACAATCTCAGTCTTTCCCAAGCACTAGTCTAGTCCTTCTCTCGTAAATATTAGCAATTTCTTCTGGAAGCTGATCTTCATTGTATGGCTTTCTTCGTTTGTAGCAGTATAATTTTGCTATTTTCCCAAAATTTCTTATTTAGAATTCTTATTTTTTCTGAAATAATTTGCAGTTACTATATTTATGTTGAGTCTTAAAATAATAGAAGCATCTTATCTTGCAGTTCTTCAATTTTTGACATATTTTTCGACACTTATAGCTTTTTTTTAATTTTTTCTGTTTCTAAAAAGTTTTATATTTCTTTTATTCTATGACCATAAACATTTTGATGGAGAATAAGTTATTAATAATTATTCTAATCATTAATATATTTTATTTTTTGTTATGTTCTTTCTAATTCTTAGTTAAATTTAGTTTTGGTGCTTAATTCCGTTATTTAATAATTTATTTTCATTTTATAATTACTTTATAGTCTTAGTTAGAGAATCGATTCGTTAATTTAAATCTTAGAATTACTATTACATCTTTCTATTTTCTACTTCTGGAGATTAAACTTCAATGAGATATTTTTTTATCGATGTCCAGTTAGTTTTTAGTGAGTTATTTCTTAGGAGTAATTTTATATAATAAATCTTAACAAAATTATTAAAGATATTGATTTTAAGTTTATATGATAGTTTTTATTCTAAAATGGAATAAAAGAATTAAATGCTTTGGAATCTTATTTACACTATTTTTTGATTGCTACTATTTTAACTAATTAATACGAAAATTATTTTGATTTATCATATTTTTGGCTAGAGAAATTTTATGATTCGTAACTTTGCTGACGACTTAACTGAGTTTTCTAATTTATAGCTAAAGGCATAAAATTAGTTTAATGCAACTAAAAAACAATTTTCTTTAGTAAAACTAAATATAAATGCAGGAAAATGTGAAGAAATTTAGTTCTTATAAGAAAAGAGAATTTAAATAAATTTAAGCATTAATGGAATTATTATTGTTTAAAAGGACGAATTTACATATCTTAGATACAAATTGGGAAATAAATTAAATTATAAACTACTTTGTGCAAGCAAAGTATCTGACTTCTGAGTAGCAGTTTTGAAAGCATCAGCGATTCTTTCTAAGTACGGAGTAGCCTCACCATTTAATTTTAAAATACTTTGTAGAAAGTTTATTTTGACCAAATAGAGTATGGAAGTGATATAACTCCTTGAAGTAATATGTCAGGATTTAAAGGAATGACAAATTAAGTGATTGAATTACAAAGACTCATTTCAAGGAAAGCATTTCATTCTCCTTAATCAGCATTCAACGAATCTTAATTCATTGATTTTAATTGATTTCCGTTTACACATATGACAATAATAAAATTCTTGCATCTTTATTTTAAATTAAAATAAATTAGTAAAGAAAATCTAAACTCTGATATAGCATTCTTGTTCTCTAAATGCGAAAAATACATTTTTACGTATATGAAATGCATAGATAATAACCTTGAATAATATAAAATTGATATTGAAGGTATGAAAAGCTTAAAATATTTTAATTAGAGTATTATTCTAAGACGGAAAGCAAATTTTTTATAAGAATGCTTTTAAGAATACAAAGATTCCTGCAGCTTAAAGATATATGTAATTTATTTTTAATAATCAAGTGTATTTCTTAAATCAACTTGCACTAAATTTAGCAGACATCGAATATTAGTCATAATTTCTATTTTCAAACTGAGGGTATTCACCTATCATTTCTAATACGAACTTAGTTTACGACACTTTAACATATAAAATAGAATTAATTATGCATGTTTAGCTCCTGATGAACTTGATCATATATTTTAATGTATTTTCTACAAAATTTTTTTTAGGATCTATCTAATTGAAAAACATTTTATGATAAATATTATAAAAACTATCTATGTACGACTAAAATTATATTAACTCGTGCTTTGTAAAAAGCAAAATCCCTAAGATTGGCAAATACACTGAAAAATTTCATAAAAAATTGCTTAAAAAAAGGATAGAAATTTAAAAAATTGAATTGCTAAAAAAAATTAATTTTATGGGAGAAAAAAATATAATTTTTAGAAAGAAACTAAAGCACTGGTTATGCGAAAAATAAGTATTTAGAAAATTTAAAATAAGGAGAGAGAGAGGAAAACGTAGAACAAAATTTAGAAATAATATAAAAGAAATAAAAGAACAGGGGTAGAAAGAATTAATTAGAGGTTGATTATAAACTTACATAAACTCTTATACTTAACATAGTTCGCATGAAATATAACTATGATTAATGCAACTATGTCCCAATACTCAAAATATTGAAACTTTTTTATCTTATTAATGATATTATTTAATTTTTGGTTTTTTAATTAATATACAGAAATATCACAATAAATCTATAGATAATACTTAAACATTCTCTACTTTAAATATCATAATAATCACATCTGCTTTATTTCTCCTTAATTATTTCTTTAATCCTTTCTTTTATAAATTAATTAAATTTTTAATAATTCTTCTTAAAAGAAATAAAAAAGATCTTAAACTTCAGAAATTTTCTTTGCCGCTCCAAGGAAGTAGGAGCCTGGAATGCTGGAGGACTGGAAGTAGAAGAAAAAATTTTAGAAAATAAACCATTACGTAATAACATCTACCTCAGAAATTGATGAAATAGACAAAGTGCGCCTTACATTGGGGTATCAGAAATAAATCCTTCTGGATAGATGAGCATAGAACAGTTCGTCAAGACGAGAATGAACCTTTTGTAAGTGGTTAAGCTCCGCAAGAAAAATATTAAATTGATGAAGTAAATCAATCACAGGCTTTAAGATAGCCTTGATTTAAGAATAGCTGATTAGAAGAGGGAGATTGAAGCCTAATGGACCTACCATCGAAAGTAGTTCAGCCAGACAAGATCTAAGTATAGAGGATCAAAGAATTAAGCCAGTAGGTTGAAAGCATGCTTTAAAGTAGAAGAGTCACTAAAGTTAACAGAAGCTATTAAACTATATTAAAGATATTAAAGTGCAAGGATCATTGAAGATAATATATTTTTCATGTTCTTTTATAAGATTTTTTTATTTATTTTAACCTGCATACTTTTTTTTTCTCCTAATAGCTTTCAGCATGGTTTCTTTTTATATTGTAGAGTAATCTATCTTACCTAAAAATTTTAATTCCATATGTTTTCTTAATGATAAAAATAGACAATAATACCTCTTTAGTAAACTTGTTTGAATATTTTCCTAAATTTTTGCTTATAATTCCAGTTAAAAAATCATATTTCTTCTCATTCATTCTACATCTATATAAATTAAGTTGTTTTATGGTTGAAAGTTCATAAACTTTCCTAAGATTAAATATTGTATCTATATATATCAATACTCCAAATTCAACAAATTTAGATAATATTTGAATTCATAAATTTTTAGTTTTCATATAAACTGAATGATTTATCTAAATGTAAAAGCTTCTGGATATCTGTATCAAAATAAAGTTATATGAAATACATTCTTGAAATAGATATATTAGTTATATGCATCAATAATATAAAAGCTATTATTTTATTTACAGTTAATCAGCATTCTATTGATTGAATTTTTGTCAGATTTTAAACTTTGAAAGAATTAAATCTTATGAATTCCATCTTCAACAAGTAATTATATTAGTTAATCTTGAACTTTAAAGCTAAAAGGTTTAATTTTATTAGGATTGTTAATTACCAAACTATAAAATGTGGAAATTTTCTTTTTAGGTATCTAAATGATGTAAAAATGAACTAAATTAGCAAGCAAATAATAATTCATTTTAACAGAAAGTTATTGTATGAAAATTCTGATTTAAATCAGATGCTTCATTTTATTTAAGTTTGGGAATCTCTTTTCTCTCCTTGCTTTTTTCCTTCTTCTATCTTACTATCTAGTTATTGATTCTCAGATTATAGCTTGCGTATTAATTTTATTTTACAAACAATTAACGCAAATAAGTTTCTTCTCTAAATTTTAAAATTTATACCTTTCATAATTAACATATAATGTCTTATCCTTAAATACACTATTTCAGATTTTTTATAAGAAGTAGATCTATTAAATTATCATAACCTATAATCTATTCAATTAATCTCATTAAACTAGTTGCTTATAGCATCAATTAATAATTAAGTACTATTGTTCCCTTGTTATAAGCTAAACTTAATGATCTATAGTAAAATATTATTTTAATTTGATTTTATGTTTTCTATTAGTTTTAGAAATAGTAACTGTATATTTTTCTTCATCTTGAACAAAAATAAACTATATATAAATCCATTTAGCTAGTATAAACCTCCCACACTTATTCCATATAAATATGCAATAATATCTATTTACTCTATCATTCTATTGTGTATATTATAACTAAATTGGTCCATATTTGAGGGCTTTTCGAAGATATTATTATAATAATATGAATATATAAAATCCTTCACTCTTAACTTTAAATTATAGTGCTAAAGCTAAACCTTTAATAAAGCTATATACCATAGATTGAATCTTTGCTATTTATTCATTTCCAAGTATAGTTATACGAAAGTTGATAGTTATAGATCATTAAATATCCTTTCCGCTATATTTATTTTTTCTCTTTTTATAATGTAAAAATAATGAATCACTAAATAAATACTCAGCCTTAAATTACAGAGAAATAGATATTCTACCAAGTAGAGGTTAGCTAAAGATGGTTTTAAATATAATTATTTTTAGCTAACTTAATATATGATAAGATCTGTGAAAAGCTTAAAAGACCAAGCATTTTCATATGTTTAATATTTGTAGATAAAGTATATAAAATTATAGAATTTAGTCTAATAATTAAGCATAAAAAATTGATCTTAAAGTTAGTTTAATTTTACTTTAAAGGTATTAAAACTTAATAATATTTTAAATATGTTCAATCAACTGGCGCAGCATCTAATAGGTTATCTTGATTAGAACCGCCATTTATTTGATCTTCAAATTGCCCAATATTTCCATTATTTACGATAATGCCTGAATCATTATTTTTTTATGGAAATGAGAAAAGAGTCTGTTTTTCTCCAAGTTTACAATCCGGATCGCATCCCGAAAGATATAAGCCAGTTCCTACATTTTTTATGTAAAACTAGTCAGAAATATCTGTTTTTTCTAGTATTCATTGATTATTAGAAGTATCTTAAGTAACTGGAGTAACCTTAACTTCTCCATTTTCTGCTGTTGCAAGTTAATTGTTCTTTTTATTCACTATATAAAATGGTTTTTCTGGATGATCAATAACTGAATAGTAAGTTTTTTCTTAATTAGATTGAATTCCACCCCCACATGAACAGCAATATTTGTAAGCACCAGACCATCCAAAAGCTTAACATTTCATAACTTTATCTTTATCATAAAAACTACAATTATATCCATCAGGATCTATTCAATCATTTCCATCTTTTTCTTTTAAATCTGTGCACAAAACTTTTTCACCAGCACAAAGCTAACATTATTCATCTAAGCATCCGTTTGGTGGACAACGGGGAGGTAAATTTCCAGATACACATGCAAAGTTGCATGTTTTTATTGACCATTCTTCTCCATATGCAACAACCTGATATATGTGAATGTTTTTCTCTCTTTCTTAAATTTGGCAAGTCACTTCGCAGGTCCTAGTTTCCTAAGCCGATTATTCAAGATTTTAAAGTATTTGGAGTTAAATTTTTGGATTAATTCATTCTTAAAGTACCCTAATGACAACATCATTATTCTTTAACTAATTCCTGATTTGCATTATCTTACTTTCATAAAACTCTAATTCCCATAATGGAACTATTTCGCTTTTAATTTAGTATTAAACTGTACTTTTTGGAGCTCCATGTAAAACTGTTACTTTTTCCCATCCAATATTCACTTTTTAAGGTTCTCCTTTGATTACTGCTATTTACTGAAATTAGAATTAGTTATACTATTCGTTGTTTTGATTGAGGACTGTTACATAGCGTCCAAACATTTCGCAGGAAATAACAGCTTAATGAGGTTTCTCAAAATCCCAAACACCTTAACATTAAGTATTTTAAGTGTAATCAATACTGCTACCGACATGCACAACTATCTAATTCATTCTATTCAATCTGCTGCTTGAGTAAATCACTACTAGACCAACGAAATCGATATAATCAAGGTCTATTTACACATATTAGTTTTTTATTTTTCCATCAAGTATTACTAAATTATTGAATTCATATCCCATTATTCCTGAATATAGAATAGGAAGTTATGAATTGGATGAATAATAATTTGCCTTTGATTTAGGATATAAAGTAAAATATTTGTCATTGGCTATATTAATGGAATCAAAGCACATAACTTCACAAATCGATAAATAATTAAGAGTGACAGATTCTTTCTAGATTATTATATATCTAACACTTTAATCTGAATCATTGGTATAGATACCAGAGTTTTTTATATCTTTAGCAAATGATATGAGGGAGTTTTCATCATTAGATTTCTTTAATAGGATAGAAACGCCATCAATTTAATCAGGTGATTGAATTGAAATTGTCTTAATAGCATATTATCCTCCTAAATCTATAACTATAAAAGGAAGGTTATCTGCTTAAATATTATTAAAGTTTCAACAAGTACCTTCATTAAATTGTAGACCATCTGTTATTAAACTAGCCTAGGGATACCAATCGTTGTATAACTGCAAAGAAGAAGACCAAGCTCTTGCATTCTTGCATAAGTTTTTTGATATTCCAAATACACAGACACTCATTAGTAAAAGAGCTATTATAGCTTTCATGTTTATTATATAATAGAGGGATTAAAATGAGTTTAAATAGAAAAATATGAGCATAATATTTTATATGTTATAAGAATCTAATAACTCCTAATAACCTATATCTATAATCTTATAAGCCATTATATAATCTATTAAGATATTATAAAAATACACTCTTATTTAGAAAGTAAATCTAGTCTAACTAGAATCTAAATTTAGGTATAAACTAGTTAGTTGCTAGCTAAATTCAATAGATATTGATTAAAAATAGAACTATGATCAGACTTTTGTTTTAATACTCTTAATTGAGTTATTTTATAAATGTTATACTATAAGTAGATATATAGATACATATATGCTATATATAACTAGACTAAGTAAAAATTTAATTTAGATATCTCTTTTAAATTGCTTAGCGTTCGTAAGAGATTGAAGAGAAAGAAAAGGTATTATAATATAACCAAAAACATTAAGCAATACAATAAAATCCTAAATTATTCTAATGAGGTTGATTTATGATGTTTTAAAGTTATAAAGCAAATAAACCATAAATGTATAAGTTAAAACATAAACCTATCTATTATAATTTTTTTGATTACCATTAGATTGCGTAGTTTTGATAAAATTTAATTAAAGTTATAATATAATAATTTCTTAACTTTATTATATGTTAGTTTCGTTTAAACCAATATATTAAAATAACTAATTAATTTAGATTATTTATTTTACATAAACAAAATATGGATATTGAGTCCTTAGCAAGATTAGTAGATAATCTGTTGTGGTATATACTGCCATACGAGTAATATCGTACTAGATGTCACCACGGATAAAGATGGACGGGCTCATGAGATAGGCCTAACTTACTCGAGGTTTCTCTCTTGTGGTATGTAAGTCTGGCTAACAACTCAACAAAAGAGGATGATTAATTAGGTTCTTTAGTCCAAGCTTCAGAGTTCTCTTAAATTCAAATATTACTTACCTTGGCAAAAATTGGATTTTTGGAAAAAATGACTAAAATCAATTTAATTTTTAATTTAATTTAAGAATAATTTTGATATCATGTGAATTTTTACAAGATTGAGAATTCCTTTATAAATTTTCGGTCTCCTTTCTCGGCAAGAAAATCAAAACTCAAGAAAAAGAAAAAGACAAAAGAAACTAATTTCGATTCTAAATACCGAGAGAAAAATAAAAGCAATAAAATTTTATTTTGTGACAAATCAAATAAAAGTGACGACGCATTAATATATTATGTTATGCTATTATTCTATGTTCATTAAGTTTTTAAATAAGCCTGTGTTCTGAGATAACTTATATGCATAGGAATATATAATCTACTGAGAATCAGGAAATACTTTTTTAGTTCAAACTTCATTAAGTAACTAAAATAGATTTTTATTACTTAGTCAAATTTTATGAAAATAATTTTTATTTTAGTATAATTATTTCTATTTTAAAAGTACTAAATGAAAGAGAAAATTCTTAAGAATGGAATAACCACTCTAGTATATTGGTTAGAAGTAAAAGATTGTATTAATAAAATCTAGCTTATTTGATAACTAATAATTGTGCTATTGAGAATAATTACTAGGATGGATAAATTTATTTAGTATGATATATTTAATAGAAAGCAACATACAAGGGGATAATTTAATAATAGAAGGAGATAATACTTTTTTAACTAAGCGAAGACTCTTATAATTTAGTAATTAAGTAAAAGAAAAAATCATAATTTCAACTTTATTTGCCTTAGTTAAGAGAACTAAAAATTAAATAAACCAAAAGCTATTAATTTTATTATTAATATGAAGGTTAAAATTAGTTAAACAAATTTAATGTATAAAAGTATAAGTTTAAAGTAGATAAATGACTTTATGAATAATATGAGACTACTTTAATTAAAGAATATTAAAAAAGCACTAAAATTAGAGAAATAAGTTTTAAATAAATCGTAACTTTATTTAGATTTAATAAAATTCAAACAATTAATAGGAGGTTAAGCCAAGATAAAATACTGATATTTCAAAGGGTAAAATATATTTGAGATTATATCTAAAATCAAAAATTTGATTCAATAATTTTTAGATAGAAAATTTAGTTGCATTTAGTTAAAAATTAACTTAATTTAATGAATAAATAAAGAGTAAAATCTATGAAGATTAATAACTATGTAATTAGCTAGCTAAATAAATTTCTTTAGTAATGAATAGTTAACTATTTATGTTTAACTTAAATTAAAAAAAAAAACATAAAATTAATTTTTAGTAAAGAGAATAGAAAGTTTAATACTTTTCACAGTTCAATTACTCCTAACATATTTAAGTTTCTTATATTTTATATCAATTCATTTATGCAAAACTTATTTCTTCAAAGATTACTTATATTTTTATCTTTCTTTTCCTTTTTATATTGATATTTCTTAATATTTTATAATCAACTCTATAACTTCTAATTTTTTTAATTTTAATAGCTTATTATCGCGGAACAATATTATTTTTAGGATTCCCAAACTTTAGACTAAAACTTTTTTAATTTTCTTCAGTAATTTCTAGGAATAAACTTCTAAGTTAATTTGCTTTTCTTCTAAAAATTTGGTTTATTAATAATCAAAAATACCTAAATTCACCCACTTTCATATTCCTGCTTTACCAAAGTTCAAGGATTTATCAAAAGTGTTATAATTTATCCTCCAATAAAATAAATGAATTTATTCCTATTTAAGCATAATACTCTATGACTTAGCTTAAGTACTGCTTTAATTAAGTTATTTCTTTCTTATATAATTACTAGTTTATAACTAAACTTTATCGATAGTTATTATTAACTAGGATAATTATAGATATAGAACTAGTAAGAGTATAGGGTTATGTATTCAATTAGTATTTTAATGCCTTTATTTTATTTAGTTCAACTTAATTAAATCTAAGGCTTTTATGTTTAATAACTTCGCTTTAATAAATAAGCTTCGTTTTTAAGAATAAGGTATATATTTTAATTAAAGCTGAATGAATGATTCTAAAATTTACAAATGCTTGGTAAGTAAAATAAATGAAGAAAGAGGAATTAAAGTAGCTACTAATAACTTTATCCTTAGAGCTTAGTAATTAGAGGAAATAGAAGTGAAGTATACGACTAACTAGAAAATTAAATGATTAATCTTAAAAAGTATTTGAATTATAGCTTAAATAAGAGTATCAATCACATTAATAGAAGACAGACATACAAAGAACTGCGATTATTATTTTGATATGATTATTTAAGTGAAATATGCTTATATTATTCCAGCTTTAAATCTAAATAATTAGTAGAGTTTGCAGCAGCCTAGTCATTAAACAAAAATCCAAAAAAATTATTTATTAGAATAGCTTTCTTAACTTCAAAAAACTTGATATTAACTAATTATTCTTCAATTATCCTTACAATTACACAAAGCTATATTGATATTAGTTATTCATATCATCAGGTTAACTTCTTAGGAAGTATCTTAAGTTTTTTTTAATTAGTTTAAAACTATTTTTTAAGCATTTGTAATAAATTAAGGTAAACTATCCTATTAACTAAAGCAATAATTTAAATTATGCAAAGCATTTAAATTTAATAAAGTCTAATTATAATTAATAGCCTTACTTCGAGCTTTAATTTTTCAATTTGGTATTTAAGTTCTAAGATTTAAAATAGACTTACTTATAGTTAATTTAAAGATGCACAGACTATTTATTTTAATTAATAACACTATTAATAAAATCCTATTTTATTCTTAGCATCTTAGTTTAAATTAAGAGAGATTAAACTAAATTAAGACTAGCAGACTAAATATCTTTTATAAGGTGTATTTAGATAATATTTAATACCATGATAAACATTATAAGATTCATATGAAATTACCTTTTCTTATATTATTTGATTAATATATCTCATAAGCATTAGAATATAGTGAGACAGTCCTAACTTTAAATGTTATTCATTTAATCAGCATTCTTTTTTAATTATATAGCATTGCTTCCTTATTTCCTTTTGCTTAGTTTATCTTTATTTTTAATTCTAAAAGTGAAAGCAATTTAAGATTGAAATAAATCAAAAAATTATGATATTATCTCTAAATTACCTTATAAGTATCTATTATTCAATCTTTAAGATTACTCCAAACTTATTTTTGTTGAAGCAGTTTATTTTCATTTTATTTAGATATTTAGTTATTGCTAGAATATTAGATAAGCTTAATTAGATATTACTATTTTTATCCAACTTATTAGATATCAAAACTTAAAATTAAGTGATTATTAGGTAGCACTGACCAATTATAGTCAAAAGATTCAATATCTTTAAATTAGAATCAAATAGTTTAACTTCCTTTTTATCCTTATACTTTTAGAGCTATTTTTCTTATATTCTTTAATGTTCTAATATATCTAAGAAAAAAGATTAAAGAATATGAGTTATTTGTACTAAGATGAAATTATATCTTTTGGTATAAATTTAAATCTAAAAATACCGTAAACTGAAAAAGAAATTTTCTCTTTTAGGTTACTCTTAGAGTGATTATCCATTTGCTATCTATTTATTATTTTAATACAGTTTCTCAGATTAAAAGCACTAATATTATCATTTAGAGATGTAACATAACAACTTCAAACTGATTATTTATAATAAGTTGCTTTTATTTTCATTGCTCGCATATTTCAATAATTCATAGAGCGAGATTAGTTATTATACTTTATTATAAGTCCTTTAGCTAGAATTTCATACTAATTTAGTATAAAAATCCTTATCTAAAATCATAAAAGTCTATGAAAAGTATTTAAACTCCAAACTTAAGACTATTTTCCTTGGAATATTTATTTAAAAGTTTTTGATCAAAAGTAAAAAAATACGTTTAGTACCACTCAAAATAGGTATATTTTTATCTTTGCTCTATAGTTTTCCATTAACTTAATAAAGCTACAATTAGCATTATGATTATCATTCTTATATTTGATTTAAATAGATTTGTACTGTCCAATATTTTTAGACAAGATATTAAGAGTTTAAATTATATCAATAAGAGCATATATAGAAGTTAAATAGCTAATATTATAAAATGTATTTATAAAGAATCAGGACTAACCTTATGATATTTGCATGTTACTAGAATTTAGGTGTTCTAGTAAACTAATTGAACGTCCACACTAATTTATATTTAACATTTAAGGTTTAAAGCTTTGAGGATGTTCTGAAAAATTCTTCTGTTAACTGATTTTTTAATCTTAATTACCAACTTCGCTTAAAAATGAAAAGTCTTAGCTTAATTTGTCTGGCTTCAGTACTTAGTTATCTATTTTCTTTTTTGGAGATTACGGAGTTTAAACTTTTAGCTCCTTTTATTCAAGTTATTAGTCTTAGTTAATTTCACTGGTCTTTAAAAGACCAACTCTCTTGTTTTTAACTCTCTATTATAAAATTTTAGAATTCTGCTTGTTGAAGACAACCTGATTTTAACTAAATGTTGGTAAGCATTTATAATTCTTAAGTCCACGAACTTCAAGGATTTCTTTTGCTGAATTAGGAGATTTGAAAATATCATAGCCTGATTTTTAGCTAACCAAAGATTCTGAGTCTTTTACCATTTTCTCTTCTCTTAGTTACTTTAATTTTTTTAAGCATCCCTAATCAGGTTACTCTTTATCCTTAATAACAGGTATTTCCTTTCCAACATTTTTCTTTCACTTCCTAACAATTAATCCTTTCTTACTACACTCATTATTATCAACTTAGATACCCCAAGAATCAAAAATTTCCTCCTATTTTATATTTTCACTTGATTCTGGAAGAATTCCTGATGTAGAAACTTTTATGTATGTTGGATTTAGTCCTTCAGAAATAAGATCATTACGAGTAACTGACTTCTTGAGTAATGAATTAGATCTTTTAATATTAATTCTTTGCATATCTCTTTCTAAGCTATTTCCCCACATTATAACGAATAATAAAAATGTGTTGATAAATAGTTGAAAAACCAGTTAAACGCTAAATCACTAAAAACATACTAAAAAGCTAGAATTAAAGTATATGTTAATTTAAAATCAGCACAGTTAAATCGAAGCTTCACTATTATTCTCACTCCACTCGCTTAAGATCAAAACACTAACTATTATGTTACTAAACTAACTAACTAAACTCAAAATTTTAAATCTTTTTACTAAGTTCAATAATCATCCATAATATGCTAATTAATAAAGAGTTTTATTGACTAAGATAGTATGACATAAGTAGAAAATATAGTAGAGCATACTTTTTAAAAATTTTAGCTTGGTATATCAATAAAATAATTTGGTTATTTAATAAGGAACTGTAACTCTTATGCATATTCATTCAAATTATTTAATTAGGGAGCTATTTAAGATTATTATCTTGCTTATTACAGGAGTAGTTACTTAGAACTTTAATCACGTATTTTTTAAATAATTATGAGAATGATGGCTTATTTGCTTTTGCCCTCTCTTTAAATAAAAATAATAAATATCGTTTTAATCTAAATAACTAAGGATAGTTATATTATCTTTATCATTAATAAAGTTTAGTCAAATTATATTATTTTCTATAATTCTCCTAAAACTTATGAACTATTAGTTTTGCTTAGATATCTTATTACTATCTTCCTTAGAGAAATCTCCATTTGAAGTAAAAGAAGCACTTTATTATGACATGCATAATATTAGCTAAAGAGTATAGATATTAATCAAGCTATTTTAGTAAGTTGTGTTAGCTGCTTATGATCAGCTTTAATTTTACTTAAGGCTAAAGTCAAAAATAATAGCTATGTATTCTTAGGTTATATGTAATATTAATACTTTGTACCTCTATTCAATAGAAGATTAAGTAAGGTAAGGTAAGAGAGTCCAAGCATACTGGTAAATTATTTCAAAGATTTAATTATATAGCAGTTAATTAAAATACCCAGATTAAGAATTTATAGGCATAATTAAAAAAATCAATTTGCCTTTTATTTAAAAGCAGCTAAAAGCAAAGCTATTATCTCATTACCTTCTATATTTCCCTTGATTGACTTATAAATAAATCTGATTCATATGATCAGACTATTTTTAATAAAAGATAATTAACTTTATTTTTTAAATATAAATTAGATATCCAATATACTTTCCATTATAGCAGTATCTTTCTATCTTTTAGTATCACTCTTTAAGTTTTCTGCAAATATTGAAATATTATGGTTATATAGAATACAATCAAAGATATTTTTGAAATTAATTAATGCTTTAAGAATATAAGATATTTATTTAAAAGACTGAGGGAGAAAGCAAATATAGTTTTAACTGTTTAAATTCTGATTTTTAGATATCTTAAATACAATGAGAAGTAAGGATTTAGTTGCATACAATGTGGGGAGTAAAATAAAATATTATACTAATTTTCTATTACTCTTTAATTTTATTTTAAGGGGTTTTGAGTTTATTTAATATTGATATCAAACAAAAATTTGATTAAATTAGATTGTGCAAAAGGAAAAAAAACTAAGCTATTTAGAGTTTCTACGTTGACTTACAAGTTATCAAAGTGACTTTATTATTATTGCTTAACACTAATATAGATAATTTTTATTTTCATCTATCTTTTAATTTGAGCTTCTATAAAAAGCTCTTGCTTATTGGATTTTATTAATTTACCAACTTAGGTCTATCCTTCCTTCTATTGATTTAACAATATATAATGTTAAGCTTTCTTGGAGTTTAAAAATTATTATAATTATGGTTTCCAAATATCTTTTGACTTTTGACTTTTTACTACTTTTATAAACTTTTAACTCTACATCGAACTTCTGCTTATTTATTTTACACCGAATTTGATTTCATTCTACTTAAAAATCTTCTAATTCTACTTTAAAATTTCAATAATATAATATCTATTTCTATATGTTTCTCAAATTCTCAATAGATATATATTGATTCTGTAACACAGTAAGTCATTCTACCTCTATTAAACCCTTGCTAAACATTTTCATGCTAGATCGTATTTATCAGCCTTAAAAAGGTATAATGCAGCTAAATATAATTTAGCATTATTTAAAAAGATATTGATTTAGCTTTATAATTTTATTTAGAAGTTTTTATTATTTAGCTATTTAAAAATTATCATTCCAGGACCTTTAACGATTTAATTTTCCTTAAGAAGAGTAAATTTTTTAGTACTGCTATTTATAATAATAGCTTTAAAGAATATTCTAAAGTGAAGAAGCTTAATCATTAAAAACCTCTAAAGTTAAAATAAAAAATAGGAATTAAAGCAAACTTCTAGATATAAGTTAGATAAGCTTAATCCCAATATTATGTACTCTATTTATAATTTAAAATAGATATTTATATAAAGCAACTATTCTATATAAAAGAGTATATAGTTCAATTGTTTTTGGTTCTTATATAATTAAATAGCTTAAGAGTGTTGATAATTAAAACTAATATAAGATTAAGAATACTTTTATTTAAGCTTATTATAAGCTAATTAAAGTATACAGGAGTAAATGGATTGATATCTTTATTCAAGTTATTTTCATTTTAGCTAATTTAATTTTATCAATTGTTCATTAAAGATGTATAAGAAAGAATATTTCGAACTTAGTAAATAAAGTGAATGCAAATTGTTTTGCTAAGCTTGATTTTTTAATCAGAACAGAATAAATGAGAACAAGTTCTAAATAAATAAAAAATGCAGATTTGCAAATATTATGTTCATTTTATCTTTATATATATTTATAGAGCATTAATGAAGATAAATTATATATAAACATTAGGTATTTTTTTAAGAGCTTACACTTTTATAAGTTTTAAGCGAATAGAACTAAAATGCTTAATTTATTTCTTATTATTTTCAAGATTTAAGACAAATGTTAAGTTTTATCTTTAATATTAGTAATCTCAATGACTCCCTTCATTTACATATATAGTAACTTAATGTTGAATGCTTATTATTTAGCATGCTTCATTAATTTGTTTTATATTAATTAAAGCTAATTAGTCTCAACTAATCTAATTTTACTCTAGTTGCTTATTTGATATATCTATTGATTCTCGAATTTATGAATAAAAGTCTTATTTTTATAGCTAACTTATTTGTCATAATTATAGTGTGGCTGAAACTAAACAAGCTATCTTAAATATGATTAGTTTAATATAATCCTGATTTATTTGCTTTTTAACCTTTAAAGCAGGATTTAGAATATAATATTTAATATCTTCATACTTAGTTAATTCAAGGCTTTTCTAGATATTTTGGGATAGTTTTACAAAACTTTAAATTACTAGAGAGTAAGAAAGTATACTAATGAATAATGATGTTTTTAGTGACAGAGCTAGGTTGGGTTTGTTGTAGCCTTCAAGGAAAAACTAAAGAGTAAGACACATTCAAAAAAAGTTTTTTAAGTAGTTGAAATTCTTGTAGATTCAACTTAATAATACTTTTTCAAATTAATCTTAAGCTTTTATAACCTTTTAATTATTAGAGTTTAATGCGTATATGCTTAGAGTTTACTTTAATTCTATAAATAGGATAATAGTTGACTTTCTTCTGTTTTATATTAAATCATATCAAGATTTATCAACAGAATTAAGCAAACATTTTAATTTAACTTTAAATAGCTGATACTGCTCATTAGTTATCCTAGAATTGGATTTTCTATTTGAGATATTCTTCTTAAAATAGCTAAAATTTACTATTTTTTATATAAGTTGCTTAAACATTTTATATCCTGCTTCCTTAATTTATAGAAAACTAAGTTTATATACAGGTTATAATTAAAAGGATATGCAAATATCTTTTGCTATCTAAAAAGTATCTATTTAAACATATTTTCCTAATATTTCTATGCTTTCAATTTGATAGCATGATTAGCCTTACTATTTTAAAGTATTATGTTAGAATTTTAGCAGAACTTAGATAGATAAAGTACTAATTAATAGCAGGCTATCAATCTCTTTTACCTTAGTTTTAAAACTTATTTATGCTATTTCTACTTTAAGCTTCTTTTAATTTCCGTATAGTAGTAAAAGAATATCCCCTATAACTTAAGTTTAGTTTATATTTATCTCTTTTAATAAGTATCATACAACTGTCTTTCAAAGATATTCAGTTTTCTATAGAAAATATTAACATTATAGCATAAATAAATCACACAAGCTGAGCTAAGTAAAGATAAGTAACTGAGAAATATAATAGTTAGATCTGTTTATGGAAAGTGAGCTAAAAGATAGCTCTTAAGTATAAATAACAATAGCATTTCTTATAGTTTTGGATAATAAAATGACTTTTTGAAAAAGTAAAGCTAAAAATAAGATTGACTTAACCTAAGAAATCCAGTCTCGTGATCTTACCATTTCCTAACTATAATAGAAAATTACTTAACTGTAGATTTAGAACTAAAACTTGTAAGACTTCTAGCTTAAGTAAGATAAAAATGCCTAAGAATAGGCTTCTTAGGCTAAATAGGCATAGTAAAGATACAACTATTTGGAGAAGGAAAAGCAAAGCTTGCATAATTAGTTAATAGATCTTCAAACTGAGTATTAGTAGAACCTGGATAAATAGAAAGGATTATAAGAAGATGTTTAGAAACTATAAGAAGAAGCTAAAGCTTAATAAGAATTAAACAACTAATTACTAAACTAGCTCAAGTCAGTCAGTCCTGATATTTAGTCTATTATAAAGTAAAAAGAAGGGCTTAGTAAAAAGATTGGTTTACTTGAAGAGTAAATTAACCAACTTAAATCTAAAAATAAGCAATTAGAAGAAAGAAATGCAACTTTAACAGCCACTAATAAGCAAATGCAAGAATAGCAGTTATTGCTATAAGAATAAAATTAGGCTTTCTAAAAAAAGCTTGAAGATCAGAGTAAAAAGCATCAAGAACTGTCTAATAGTCTTAATGCAAAAGAGAGTATTCAGACTGATATCCAATTAAAGCTTTAGACTTTAGATGGGCAAAATAATAAGTAGAAGATGACAATTAATGATTTGATAAGCAATTTATAGTAAAAATCCTAGAAATGTAAATAACTTGAGGAAGAACTTGCTTAAATGAAAGCTTAGTAAGATCATTTGAAAGAGTAAATCCAATAAATCCAAAAGTAAAAGGAGCAGTTAAATGAGTAAAATACTCAATTAGAAAATTAGATAGACAAGCTTTCTAAGAATTTCAGACAAGGATAATTTTTTTACTAAGCTTTCCAAACAGGAGTAGAATCTTGTGATGTAAGTTCAAATGAAATATAAGATATATCAGTAGAGCCTTCTACTAATGATTAGTATAATTTAATTATTAAAAAACTGTAAAAAGATTTACGGAAAGCTCAGACTATTCTTAATGACTTCTAAGAAGAAAATATTTCCCTATAAAACTAAATTGACCAGTCCTAGCCTATAATAGATAGATAGAAGTAAGAAATTCTAAACTTATAACACAACGCTACATTAACTAATAATCACAACTAGGCAAATAAGGAAACTATTAAGCAATAGTAAGATAAGATCTAAAATATGCTAAATGATATATAGAAATTAAAAAATGAGTTAGAACTAAAATGCAATACAAATGGGGATTTACAGACTAAACTGGATTAAAGCTATAAGCAAAATGAAGAGCTTAACAAGTTTATACTAGAAATGCAGTAAAATCTAAACGAGCAAGTAAATAAAATAACGAGTTATAATGAAATAATTAATAACCTGTAGATAAAAAACCAAAACTAGAACGACTAGATAACATAACTTTAAAATAAGATAGAGGAAAGCAAGTAAGAAAACATTAAGAGCTAAGAAGAAATAAAATTCTATAAATCTTAATTAAGCAAACTTTAAGATGACCTGGAAGAGGAAAATACTTCTCAAAAGTAGCAGAAAGATCAAATAATTAGCGAATTCATTGAAAAGATAGAAAAATAAGAATAATAACTACAAAAATTTACTCAAGAATAAGAATTACTACTGGCAGAAAATTCTGAATTGAAAACAAAGCTAGCATCATTTGAAAACGAGACTAAAGAAAAATCAAAGTTTTCAGAAATACTTTCAAACAAGCTAACCCTTACTAAAAATAAGAAAAAGGATGTAACTTCTTAGGTAGAACACTTAAAATAAGATCTATCTAATTAATTATCTTAGATACAAAAGCAATAGGAAGATATCATAAAATAGAGCCAACTAGTTAAGGATAAGTAAGATATAATTATTGACTTGCAAACGTAAATCGATGATTTGCTAATACTGAACTAAAAATAAAAGCAATAACTTGAAATTTTGCAGAATAGAAATAATACTTTATAGAAATAGCTTGAAGAGTAGAAGGAACTTTCCAAAACGTAGTAGAAATAAATATAAAATCTTGAAGAGCAAAATAACAATTTTCAGAGTGAAAATAATTAACTCTAGCTAACTAATAATGAGACTTCAAACAAACTTAACCTTACACAGTCTCTCAGCAATGAATTATAATCCCTAATTTAAAGCCTTCAGCAAAAATTAAATGAATAGTCAGATCAAATTCATAACAATAAAGCTAAATCAATTACCTGGTTTTAGGAAAAAATAAAGTTGGAAGAGTAATTCAACAAAACTTAGTTAGAATACAAAAGCCTATTGGAAAAATAAGAGTATATTACATCTCAACTCAATGAAACATAACTAATTGCTTCATAAACTACCAAAGAACTAGATCAAAAGACATCAAGTCTTCTAAAATTAGAACTTGAGTATCAGTAAGTCTCTAAAAAATATGAAGTATAGTAGTTATAAATCTCATAATATACTTAGTAAATAGATAGTCTAAAAAATTAGCTATAAGATTATCAAACTAAAACTTAATCCTTAGAAGCTTAACTACAGAAGCAAAAGAATGAAATATAGTAAAAGCATTCTATATATAAAGTCCTGGCTAGTAAGTTGAATTTACTAGAAGGTAATAAAAATACTGATGAAAGTAAAATAGAATAGCTTTAGTAAGAAAACGCAAAGTTAATAGAAATGAACAGAAAACTACAAAGTGAATATACTTAGTAACTAAGTGAACTAAATGATTTAAGAGATGAAAATATAAATTTACAGAACTTAAACGACTAAATCAAAGAGAAATACTTAACAAATGATTAGATAGTAGAGTAACTTAAGTCTTAACTTGATATTAAAGAGAAGTAGTATTAAGCAATCTTTTAGACCGAAAAAGAGATTAAAGATAAAAATAAAGTCTTGGAAGAAGAGTTACTTGGATTAAATTAAACCTTTAGCAAATATAAAAACGAAAATCAAGAAAGTACAATTTAGCTTCAAAACGCACTCAAACAAAATTAAGACTTTTCTGAGTGTATAAAATAATTATAAAGCGACTTTAATAATAAAACTGAGGAAATAGAAAAGATTTAATACCAATATTTGATAAAAAAGAACAAGTGTAGCAAACTAAAAGAACAGAATAGTTAGCTTAAGCAATAAATCTAAGAAGTCAGAGATAATTTAAATTTTATAAAAAATGACTATGAGAACTAGATATAGTTAATGTAGGTTTACTAAAACTAAACTCTCAAGGAAGAGTTTAAGCAATCCTAGATGGAAAAACTTAAAAAAAACTTACAGCTTCAGTAATTAGTTAAGATACAGGAAAAACAAATTTAAAACTTCTAAAAATAAATTGACGAAATCACAGAAGGCAAGATAAAAGCAGAAAGTAACGTAAACAGACTTGAAGATTAAGTGAAAGATTAAGAAATGTAAGTTAAATAACTGGAAAACAGAATATAACTACTAGAAAAAGATAAGGATGATAAAATCTTAGAGATAGAGCAATTCTAGAGGTTAAACATTGAACTTACAGCTGAGAATACTAAGATATCTGCTTTCCTTCAGAGACTAAACAAAAACTTAGAAGATGTTAATGAGAAAAATAATCAAAATAAGATATAAGTAGAAGATTTGCTAAGGTAAAATGAAAAAAGTAGGAAAAATAATGAGTTTCTATAGAATAAAATTTAGTAGTTTGGAAATTAAAATGAAGAACTCAAATAGTCTAATCAAAAGTACTTAGTAAAAAACTAGGAGCTCGAATTTTCAATTTAATAGGCTTAACTTTAAATTTCCCGTCTATAATCTGAAAACTAAGATATTGAAAACAAGCTTTAATACTTAAAGAAATAAAACGAAGAGTTAAATGAAATGATAGCTCAAATGTAAAAGAGTCAGAATGAATAAAGCGAGAAGCTTTATTAAGTATAAACTAAAAACATCTAATTCCAGAACGAAAACTTAAAACTAACAGATTCAATCAAGTTACACGAACTTAAAAGTCAGAACTTTCGATAGTAAATATATAAACTAAAAGAAAGATTGAAAAAATTAAGAGAGTGCTCTTCTCCTGCTAAATCTGAAAGATCTGAAAGTGAAATGGAAACATTGACTACTTCTTTTGGAAAAAGAGTAGAGATACTAGAAGAACAGCTAAGATTTAAATAGAATTATTTACAAGATCTAGAAAAATAAATTAATGATCTACAATCAGAAAATTAGATTTTAAAATAGCAGCTAGAAGACAATAAAAGTGAGCTTAAAGAAAAGAAATTAACTTTATAGACATTAAATAGCAAAGTAAGTATAATAGAGGAATATAAAGAAAAGTTCTACAATCAGATTACTTCACTTCAGTCTGAAAACTAGGAGTTAGAAACAAAAACAAGAAAACTAGAATTAGAGTTACAAAGAACTAATTTGTTCACAAAAGAAAGTTAAGAAACTGTAAGTTAGTTATAGAAAATGAATGATGACTTATACATTTTAAATTAAAGAACTTAGAAGTAATCTGATGCTCATCTGACTAAGATCCAAATGTTGAACACTACTATTGATGAACTTCAAAAGCAAATTGAAGATTAAGTAAAATAGATTTCCGATTTAGAAATGTAACTGTCATAATTTTAAACTGAAATAAGCTAAAAATAACTTTTTAACGTTGAGTTGTAAAATAAACTGCAGTATTCTTAAAAGCAAAGCGAGCAAGCAAGTGAAAACTTATAAAATCTTAAGTTGGAATTAAATAACTTAAATGAAAAGTGATTAGAGTCTCAGAAAAAACTTATTCAAACCTAAAACGAAAGCTTAAAGATAAAGGAGGAAAAAAGCAAGTTAGAGTTGTAGAATAAGGACCAAAGCGAGAAAATGCAGCACATGAGAAAACTGAGCCATGATTTACAGATTATGAGTTCAGTATTTAAAAAGAAATGATAATGTCGCTTTTAATTAAAATAAAGCTGTTTTTATAGAGCTAAACAATAAAATAAATCAAATTCTTCAATCTATTTTTTTCATTAATTCATTAAAAAAGGGAAGGTGATATATATAATTAGCTTGATAGGATAAATGAACATTGCTAATAAAAATTGAGATTGCCTTTTATATTTAGTCTTAAAGAAAACATATAAAAATGAAAAAAAGCAATACTTAATTAAAAAGCTAAGAGCATCTTAGCTAAATTTTGAGCTCCTTCTTTTATAAGTAAAAAAATAATTAAAGATAAGAATTTTCATATTTGCTAAGTGTATCGAATATCTAAATTTATAATATCAATCATAATTATCAGAGTCAATATCAAAAAGAAGGCAAATTAAAAATTATTAAATAAGGATATAAAAGATATTAGAAAGTGTAGCAAAGCAGAAGTTTTATGCTGCTATATTTTTTATTATAAAAATAAAATATTTTGCTCTTTTTAAAATTTTTGAAATTAAAAAAAGAAATTACTTTAAAAGTTGAGCATATGCTTTAAAATTAAAAGGAAGAAACTTAAAATTATAATAAAAGTCTTTAAAAACTTGACTAATTATATAAAGCAAGATAATTTATCATTTTTAATTAGAGTGCTATGAAGTTCAATTTATTAACATTAGTTTTCCTACTACTATAAAAATGAAATAATAGAACGAATAACTTTATTTTATGAAAAAATGTTCTATCTTTTGTAAATTAATTAACGTAGTCAAGGTTACTAATTTTCATATTCCATTTTAAATTTATCAAAAATTTATGTTGATATTTCTTAAAGAAAGAAAAAATAGTAAGATAAATTAAGAAAAAGAGATCTAAAATTTGTAGATTGAGCTATAAAGATTATATATGAAATAATAGCTTTATTTTTGTAACTTTGATCTATGTCTATTCCTTTAATTATCTATGTTAAAATGGTCATAAAAAGAAATTTTTAAATCTTTTGAAAAATGATTTTAATTATAAAGTTTGATTAGCTTAAAGGATAATAAATAACTGCTATCTTTATTATAGCTGAACTACTTAGATTATAAATAATCTTTAATAAAATGAGTCTTTAATCCTTAGTAATATTTTAAGAATATTCATGAGTTACAAATCTTCTTACATAAAACTAATATCATCTAAAAAAGAAAATAGGAAGCTAAAATAATAAAAAAGGTTATTCTTATTATCCTTATTTTCCCTATGAGCTAAATTTAATATTTAGTTTGATTTAAGCTTTTTAATTAATCAAAAACATAACTAATATTCCCTCAACAAAAATTATAACTTAAACATCTTAAAATAACTTAGAGAAGGTAAGATTTCTCATGCTTAATTGCTTACTTTTAAAATAAAATATTGTAGGCGATTATATTTATTCAGTTTATATGGTTTAGGCTGGTTCAAATATCTAAAAGATGGTAAAAAATAAATTTTGTTGAATGAAAATAAAAGAAACTGTTTTCATTTTTTTACAATCAATATGCTTCCAAGTTATCTGGATATCTAAATAAGATATAGGAAAAGAATGATAGTAGAAATTGTTATGCATGTTACTGTGAACTATTTTAAAGTCTAATTGACGATTTATTGAAGATAAATAAGGACATTGCTTTAAAATAGGTTATGAATTATCTGTTGATAGAATAATGACATAAATTTAGATTTTTTGTTATCACATTAATTTTAGAGACTAATATTTGACTAAGTAATGAATTTTACTCTTTAGGTTTTGGCTAAAATGTTAGAATATACAGTTAAAATTGTTTAAATAAAGGTTGAAAATTTTATTCAAATTTCTTTCGTTGCAATCAAGAATTCATTTTTCAAACTGCTCTACACCACAAATCTAATTGGTAATAACCTAAGAATACTGTAGTTATTCCAAACTTTATTATTGAACTATCTTAAAATGTAAATCAGCATAGTTCCAAGGAGTAAAATTATTAAAATTGAACTGATAATTAAAAAGTTTTAGCAATATTCTTCCGCTTTTTTAAATTCATCATGCTCATCTTATTGAAATTTTTCTATTATCAGGTCATTTATTTTTATTAAAAAGTAGCTTTCTATAGTTTTCAAATCAATGAATTTGCTGCTAGTGAGTACTTTAAAGCCATCAATTTCTTAATTATATAAGTAACTTAGGTAGAGTTCCCTGAGATTTTCTAAATAATTTTCAGTTGCTATATGACTTCCTTTTAGTAAGATTCCATCCATACATTGAGAACATTCATCCTAATTTTCAAACACAATACAAGCATTTTAATCAGTTGTTTCTTCATAAATTTATACAAATTAATCACCAAAATAATGCTTGTTTTTTTAGAAGAAGTTATAGAATATTTTTTCAGTATAATCCAATTCTTCAATAAGGTCATTTGTATAATTATAAGTTTTCTGGTTTATGATCATGGAGTTAGGATCAAATAAGAGTTCTACAAATGATGCCATTGCAAACTGTGTGAGTATTTATCGTTTGGCTATTATTTACACTCCTTCTGCTCTAATAAGGAAATTTTCTAGAAAGTGGTTATGTTGTATCAGATTGAATATGAAAAAGGCATTTATGGCAAAAGTAGAAATGACAGTAAAGATAATTAATTTTCTTCACGCTTTCCACTAGTTAATTCTATCAATTCTAGAGTTAATTTATCTTTAGGACAATGTTTTCTTTTTCTTTTACAACTTATTTTCCTCTTTCATCTTCTTGATCTTTTTTGAATTTTTTTCTTCTTTCCCTTTTACTATAGAATCATTTCCAGTTTTACTATTTTTGATAATGTTTTCACTATTAATTTATGAACTACTGTCATCTTTTTTATCCATCTCCTGCTTGTTAGATTCCTTCTCCTTCTCCTCTTCGTCTTTTATTTCCTCCAGCGCTAGAAACTCATAACTTCTCATATCTCTAATTACTTCTTAAGACAAATGATTTCTCAGTTGTTATTTATACTTAGAAGCATAGATTTGAGAGATTTGGAGGAAGAAGCTAATAATATTTTATTCAGTTTTATTTATTATTTTTATCTAGTAAAGAACTACTAAAAGCATTACTAGGGTTGTCAAACCTTAAAATAAGCATAGGATTTTTAAAATCAAGATGCCTTCATCATATTAACTATCAGGGATATCTGCTGAGTCATTTATAATCTACATAACGAACTCAAGGAACTAATTTAGCAAACTGGATAAGATGGAGTTTATAAAAGTGTCGCCTACCTAAAGAAAGTCAGATTAATTCATCGTGCTAAGTAAGCAGAGATCTCTGACGATTATGGATCCTAATTAGCTAAATGTGACTTACTAAAGCTAGAAGTCATTGAAGTAGATTAATGAATACTTATCATCGATATAAAGAGTTTCTCGAGCAATTTTTAGATTATCAGAGTAAGTTTCAGAGACTAATTCAGATATTTCATGCAAAGAAAACAAATACTCATTTAAGTCTATCATCAATTCTTAAATTGTCTATTATGAAAGCTGAAATTTTTACTAATATTAATTCGATTAATCCAAATTATTTTAATTATATTACCCTTGCAACTAACTTTCGAAAGAAGAAAGCAGATCATTATCTAGATTCTGCATAAACCTCATTTACCAACTCAGTATTAAAGTGACATTACTTATTCTTAAAAAACTTTCTGAGATGCTATGAGTTTCCTTAAACTTTGTATAGTAATTAAGCATTTAGTTTTGAGTTATATAGAGCAAAGCGATTATTATCCCTAAAAAGAGAATAAAAAGTACAAAAACTCTTTTACTTAAGTTAGGCTGATTCTTCTATAGCTTTTTATTTTATAGTCTTTTTAATCTTTTGTTCTCAGAAAACATCGTATTTGATACTGATCCTACATCATGTCCTTCTAAGCTTTGAGCTGTTTTTTGGTTTTGATCACATAAATTCTTCTAGTTCGGATCGTTTTCGTTAGAAGCTTACATCTGTGAAGAGATTACTAAATTTTCATTAGAGTCATTAGAGTAATCATCATATTTACTATAAGCTGATGAAACTAAAATCAAATCGTTCTAAATTGGAAGATGAAAGTTAGAAGCTGAAGCGACATAGAACTTATTATGTATTTTTGAGTTTTATTTTAAGTCGCTCACTATAATATCCTGCTTAAACGACTAGCTTTGCTTTTAAATGATTTTCTGGTTTGTAAAACTAAAGGAGGAATTCCTCTTTTGAAGTTAGTCAGATTGATCCATGTTTATACAGAAGCTCTTAGACATGCTAATATCTTAGAATAATAAGTTTAATGTAGTAGGTTCGTTAGTATTCCATACTTTGTCATATTTATTGAAGATGCTTTATATTCTGGTATTTTTAAGATTTTTTATATTTATATCCTCTTAGAAAAGATGCTAAACCTCTCTTGAAAAGCATTATATTTACTTCTTATCGTTTAGAAGAAAGTAAGCACTTTATTATAGTATTGGAATTGGTTAAAAGGCAAATAAAATTTAAAGAGTGTTCTAGAATTTTCTTGGCATTGCTATTTAAAATACAGGAAGAAAGAAATCGTCTTTGGTAAGTAACCCAGTTTTTAGTTCTTTGTTTTGGGATTCTTCTATATACTCCTTTAAATTCTATTAAATCTAAGGCAAACAAATTTATCCAAACTCCAAATTTTGAAGAATTTCATGCTACATGTTAAGCATTAAAGAAGCTTGTGTATTAGCATAGCGGATATTATATCTATCATTAACTTCAATGACTATTATCATAGTATCATTCGAAGTTAAATCACTGATCATTTCAAGTTTTCTCAATTTTTTAATGTTCGTTAATTATAACTTTAACTTCTCAGCTTCATCTTCTAAAGTCTAAGCAAGTACCTCTTCTGACAAAACAGTTTCTAGGAAGTCAGAGTAAGTTAAATCAGCTTAGTAGAATGATTGCTAGATAGATTTGATTTGACTATATAGCTTTACTATATTTTATATCATTCCCTAAATTTTCTCGTTAAGAAGTCAGACTCTTTCTTCTTAAATAAACTTCTATGACAGAATTCCTCAAAACTATACTTATTAATCTAAAACTTGCTATTTAAGATTTAGCAGTTCCTCGTATAACTTATACATTTTTAGAATTTCATGCAAATCAAGCTATTCCTAACTCTAAATTTGCTTTAAAGCTACTGATTAATCGTAATTCTTAAGTAGGTGCTATTACTTAATTGACTTTATTTACTCCATTCTTCTGCTTTTAATTGCTTTTTTAAGCATTTAGTTGGCGAACTTAAAATAGAACTTAGCAAAGTAGCTTTGATAGAACTTAGAGCTCTAAACCATCATATTGAAGTTCTATTAAATACTCTACATCTCCTTTAGATCTAAGAAAAGGTTGAATAGTATTAAATATGCTTGAGATGAATCATTTTAGCTTTTTTAGATCAGATTTTTACAAATGTGAGTGATGAATTATTTGAACATACTGCTGCTTTCTAAAACCTAAAAGGTATCTATATTTAAATTAAGCTTTAGGTTGTAGTTATGCAAATTTCTTGTCAGAAAGCCAATTAATAGCAGTCTTAGTTCTTTAGAAAGAGCCTTTTTTTAATGTAATAAGTAAAGCTAAATTACCACTCTTATTGTTTATAAGGAAATTACAGGATTCCTTTGCTTTCTAATCTCTTAGTTTAGTAGCTTTTTAATGCGTATAAGGAATAAAACCTTTCCAAACAATCAGATTATGGGGAAAGTTATTCCCAGTAATATGACGAAATCATCTTAGGTTAGTAAAGCTAGCATTATAAAAGCTAGCCATAGTTAGAAGATTTTAATTTAGAAAGCAAACTAATCAAGCTTTAGATTGACATACATACCTCTCATATAGATATACTTTAAATTCCTTATTCCTATTATAAGGAATGTAATTATTTAAGCTTCTTTCTGTTCTATAGTGTTTAAGATTATGAGAATCAAAGTCTATACCAATTCGTTTCGGTGCACATAAGCTTGATGATATAAAAAATCGTTAGTTAACTTGTTATTAAAAGCGATGCAAATGAGTAAGTAATTATTACCAAAAGCATAAAGTTAGACTATGATAATCAGTATTATAGAGATAGTCAGTATTATCCAATAAGTTGGAGTAAAGAACTAGATGTCATCAGGAAAAAGCTTAGGCGAGAGTATTACTGAGAAAAGCGTTTTGCATACAGGAATATAGACGATAAAATTGAAGTATTACGAATTGAAAAGTAAGAACTGAAGTAGCCAGTTTTATTCCTTTTTTTTAGTCAGTAAAATTATGCAAAAAGTTACCAATAGTACTAAATATATATCTACCACTATAAATAGGAATATCATTTTTCCGAAACTACCTTCAAATAATGGAGTTATAGGAAACCCACTCAAAATTTCCTTTGCTATTGAGTACTAAAAAGAAAGTTCGTTTTGTATATCAAACAGAGATATAATTAAATACGCTACTTGAAAAGTGTGGACTATCTAAACAATAAAAATTTCATCTGTCTTTTCAGACTCTGTTTTCTTATACCTAGCCGTTAGAATTTTCAAATACAAACTATTAGCCAGATTTCCAAATTAGTTACTTATCTTTTTCATTTTTATAGCAAGTTATAAAAGCAGCCTAAGTGATAAATTAGAACTACTTAATCTTATTAAGAAAATTTAACATAAAGGAGTAATTCCTCTTGTTACACTATCTATCTTTCTATTCTTTGCTTTAGTCTTAAGTAAATGGCTTATATAAATGCTTCTGAATAAAAATTGGCATGTTTTACTAAAGTATCTTGCAAGAATTACTAGCTAAAATTAACTTAGTAAATAGATTTCTAGTAAAGAGGTGAAAATAGAGTGGATTCTAAATATATAGAAATAAATTAGGTAGGATTGAATAAACTATGATAGCAAAGAAATATGTAAAGAAAGAAGGGATAAGACTTATGCTTATCTATCTGCTAGACTAATTACTACATTTAATATTAAATGTGATTCAATTATTCTAACTTTAATATGTGAGTCATTAGAATTGAACTGTTCTTATAACCAAAATTTACACTAATTAATTCAGATTCTCGCTGCGTGAATAGTCGGTTATGAAAGAAGTCATGTTGGTTAAGTTCAATCGAGTGATATAAAGTTATATGCTGATTTTAGTTAAAATGATTAAAGTAATAAAAGATAAGATTGATTAAATGAATTCTCTAGTATTAATTAGAAAGAAAAGAGTAGTTGAAATATGAAAGATTTGCAAATATTTTTTAGTTGATTATGCAAAGAATTTGCTAACTAGTTACTAGATATAAGGACAGATATATAAAGAAAGCTATTAAACTCTCAATTAAATATGCACTTTCATTCTTTATTACGTGTTACAAACATTTTACCAAAGTTAAGAAACATAAATTATTTTATTTTAATCTAACTTTCCAAAAGGAAATGCTTCTCAGATAAAAAAGGTTTCATACTCAAAACCTTAAAGAAATAAGAAGATATCTGAGTATATATTCACTTAAAATTAGAAAAATTGAAAGCTCAAGTTATCCTTAATTAAGTCTTGGAATGACTACTGAAAAATAATAAAGTAGCTGCTGAAGTTAACTGTGAAAAGCTTAACACTTATTACATAGAAAAATATTAAAAGTAAAGGGTAAAATAGGCTATTTATTTAATTAAATAAAGAAAAGTGGAAATAAGCAAATCGGATAACAAAACACTAATATTATTAGTTTAAATTGATCAAGTTCTGTATTTTTAAGCTAATTGAGTCATATAAATGAATAGTGACTTAGTGGAAAAGTAGAATTGCTAGTTATTTTTTTATTTTTCAGTTTTACTGAATTATTTGTGAAGCTTAATTAAAAAGAGTTGAGCTAAAGGATAAAAAATGAGCAAGAGAAACCAATAATAATAGAGTTAAAAATTTGGATGCAATTCTAAGTTTTTGTAGTCTGTAAATTATATTATACTATCTTCCTTATAAAGCTTTGCAAAGAATTATATGAACATACCAACATTAAAAGTGATATCAAATAAAATTTTAAAAGAAAGTGGCTTTTTCATATTAACTTTCATTCCAAATTTCTAGATTTTTTAAAGATAGTAATGAAAATAAGCAATAAAGTAATTATATTTTAGAAGTATTAATTAAGCAATAAAATAAGGCTAAACACATAAGAAACTAGTAATTTATTCTTAATAGTATTAGTTTGAATTAGCCTAAACCATATTTAAATTCAGAAGCAATAACTTAAGATGATTAGTTATTTAAGTTACTAAAAATTAATTTAAAATTATATAAATATTAACAAGGAAAATACACCAAATTTCATTCTAATAAAGCTAAGCGAAATAATGCTAGTAAAATATTCTACTCACTATTATGAAATTCCCTATTTTTCGTTTCAGAGGAGATTAAGAAGGCAATTTATAACTTTTTAAGTAGATTGAAATTAACTTTTATAAAGCATTAGATTAAAACAGATTATAGTTTAAAAGAATCTTTCATTTTATAATTTCTGCGACAATCTCAATGAACTGATGGATGTATAAAGAAACTGTCTTATCTTCTTCTTATTGATTTTTGCACACGTTCTAATTCAGAGAAATCCATACTTGCAACTAATTTCTTATGCTTGGCTTCAAAAATTAAGTTCCATATTTTTAAATCCATATCAACTCATCTTGAATAAGTCCTTATGGCGCTTCAAAGTTTTAAAGTCATTTTTTAATCTTCTCATAAATTTCTAGTCTTTATTATTCTATCTAACTTTGGCTTAGATTTAAGAAGTCACTATCAATAGCGTTTTTATTAAATGATTATAATAAGCATTTGAGTCTTTTATTGAGAGTATATATTCTAATATCTTTATTTCCTTGAATGCAGCTTGAAATAATTTTGATTATTTTCTGGATATCCCTAATACATTACTTATTACATTTTATTTTAAACTCACTCCATACACTTAAACCTTTTGCTTTCCTTTTCTCTGCTTTGCTTGCAAACTTCGCTGATAATTTTTACTCATCTCAGTCTAAGCACTTTCAATTTCTTGAATCGAATAGAAAGTAATGCATCTAGTTAGAAACTTTATGACATACAAATGTGACATAATGGTTTGTAATACCTAAAATAAAAGCTAGAATTCCATCGTTATAGTTTCTGAAATTTTCAATAATTTTCATAGTTTCATCAGCTTGTTGAGGGTTAATATAGAACTAATTGAATAGAAATTCTAGACTGATAATCCTTGCTAAGTAGTTTGGATTTTCACTTTTATTGATTTTCAATACTAAGCTATTGTTATCCATTAAATACTCTAGAAATGATCTTTCCATGTCTCCTGATCGAGCATCTTCTACAGTTCAAGGAAAAACCTCATTTCCTAGCAGTATCGCATGTTGTACTAGCTACTCTTAAATATTAAAATAGAAATTCCAAAAGTGAGCCAAATCTTAAAAGCAGCATCTGATATTTCATTAATTTTGCTTTTGATCTCTTAAATTTTCTAGAAGGCATGAGTTGGAATTTTTAAGCTTTTAGAAATACACGATCGCAAAGAACAAAGCATAATATCCACATGCATTCGGCAAGAACTATTTAACTACTCTAGCATGAGTTATATCAATAAACTAGTTCTTATACAATTTAAATTTTAAAGGCTAGGTATCATAATTAAAAATCTAAAAGCACTACAGTTCTCATATTTTTTATTTGATTTGTAAAGCTTCAGGAAGTTAGTCTTATTTCTCATTTACCAGGAATTAGTCAATGATTCCTAAAGTTATTTCTTTTGCAATCTCTTTAGAGCTCTAATTAATCATAGTTTTATAACTTAAATTACAAAAGAATCTTATAAGCCTTATTTAAGATTTAATTATTATATACTTATCTCTTTCTTATATGATTAACCAATATTGCTTACCTTTTTCTGGTTTAATTAATATATAAGGAAAATTAATTAATTACATAAGGTTAAATATAGATACTTTACCCTTACTCTTCATGAGCAATTATTAACTATAATACCTAAATTAATATATATAATAACTCATTTTATCCTCCTAATTTATGATCACATAAAAGATTATTTATTCATGTAAAGCAACATTCATGGCTATGGCTTAGAACGATTAATATAGCCTTTATTAAAGTTAAATTTCTAGAGTTTTAATAAGAAATTAAAATTATTTAAGATAAATAGAAAATTGATTTAGTTAGTTATAATATCTCTAGTTTGCTATCATTTAATTATTCTAGTCATTAGTTTATTATTTTTAGATCTACTTAATAGTATATTAGTCAGATTCACTATATTATTGCAGTTAAACTTATTTTCATCTTCCTCTCTATTTTATTCCTTTAAGTTAGATTTTATTTCTCTAATCTAAATTTTTGATTTAAACTAATTTTACTAGAATCCCTTTAAAATAATTATTTATGTATCAATTTGTTTTTTTTTCATCTAAACTTAATTCTGAATGCTTAAAGCTTTAATAAGAGAATCTTCTTAAAGAATTACATTATACCTTATATTAGTTATATCTTTATATTTATGTATTGGTATCTAAGTTAGTTAGATATATACTTACTTGCTAAACTGCATAATAACTTATTATTAATTACGCTTTTTTAATCTTTCTAGTTCCAAAAAGCTAAACCACTAGCTTTAGTCGATAGCTTTCTAAATTATCAATGATCTTATCAACTTCAGTTTACTTTAATTTTGTTACTTTTTATTTCTTCATTTTATTTTAGAATCCTTAAGGACTCAAATTTAATTAATCAATTAGAATGAAAAAACCCAAGCTATTTCCACTACAGCCAATATATAACTATTTCAATATTACCTGCAGGTTACTTTAATCACTGAAAGGATTATTCTCACCCTCTTACCTTATAGGTATAAATTACAAAGTATCTTAAGTAGTTAGAATAATTAGCAAATCTTAAAAGATTAAAGTAAGAATATGAAATAAATCCATACTTTAAAACTAAGATTAAGATATAAGCCTCTTAAGCAGAAATAAGAGTGGTAGGTTTCTACAAATGATTTGATTTAATTAAGTGATAATTCACAGTACTCTATTATTAGCATCAAACTTTATATATCTATTCTAGTTTTATTTATAGATAGAACTGTACCAGTTAATAACTATGTAATACTTAGAAGCTATTATATAAAACCTCTTTTGTTTAGAATTACTTAATACTATAAGAATTTTTTATCTTAGAAGCATAAAATAGATAGTAAAAGCAATAGTAGAAGCATATTTAGAGTATTATTATTTAGTAAATTGAGAATTATCAAATGATATTATAGATTGGAAGGTCAATAAAGTAAATACTAAACAGATAAGCAAATGAAGTAAACTGATAAAGGAGAAATAACTATACATAGTTATTAACTAGAATCTTACCTGCATTTTTAAGGTTTTTTATAGATTAATATTTCTTAGGGAAATTACTTGGTTGTTCATTTAAAATGCTTTAGCTTTAGGATGAAAAGTAAAGAAAGACTAAGAAAGGGAGAATAAAGGATTAAATGTCCAATAAGCATTTTAAAAAGGTTCTTAAAATATAGCAGTCTGCTGAAATAGTTAATTAGTTTTATTTGCAACAGAAAAGCAAAAAGAATCAGGCAAATAAGTAGTAGCCTCAATTAAAACTGCCTCTTCAGAATATTCAAAAAAATGTTATCTTAAGCTAAAATTCTGTAGAGGAGAGCAAAATAGAAAAAAGTGAAAGTTACAGAAATATTTATACATCATAAACTAGCAGAAAAAAGGAAAAAAATGACAAAATAGAACTTTCTCCATAAATTTTCCAATCAAAAGAGCTTTTAAGTACAAATTTAGATATCCCTAAAAGCGATAATTTTCTTAGAGCACCAAATTCAAACAATTTTAGAACCTCAAGTTCTTAGATTTAATTTAGAAAAGCTAAAAATGATCATACATAAGAATCTTTCTCGAGTTCAAACGAATTTTAGTCTTACAATTAACTAGGAGCAAAATACAATAACCAGTCTGCACAAAAAAGTCCTTAAAAATACACTATTTAACCATATAATGGATCACCTCTTTATACATCGTTTTTTGAGAATAATAAGAATCCTAATATAAATGATAATATGCTTTAAAACCTTTCAATTTGAAGCAATATTAACTAACATTCTACAACTGCTGATATGAAGCTTCCTCAACTTTAGTAGAAATGGGATAGGGAAATATTTTGAATAAAAAAATGGAAAGTCCAGAACAATGTATTGGGATATAAATTTTAATTAGGTATCTAGAAAACCGCTATACTTGGAAAAAAGACTACAGAGTAATTAGGAAGAAAATTTTTAGGAATTAGTGAAAATAATTCAACTAAGAAGGAGAATAAAGAAAAAGACCAACTTAATTGATAAACTTAGAAAATGTATAATTAGTAATAACCTTTTATTCAGTTTTGATTTTAAGTTTTAGTCTAAAAAATTGTTTTAATACCTAACGGTCTCGATCAATCTCTAATAGCACTACTATAAAAGAATTATTTTTCAAAAGATTAAACCAATTAAAAATAGCTTACAAATACTTTAAAAAAAAGAATGATACAGTAAAAAATTTAAGAGAGTAAAGTAGAATTTTAATTTACTACTATAAATTTAAAAATAGAGTTAGTATTAAATATATAATTTAAGTTTAATAAAAGAATCAAAGAGTAACTCAGAGCATCTGATTTAACAACTTGATACAACCGTTAATAAATGCATCGTTTTCCTTGAACATTCCTAATCTGGATCCATAATTAACTACTCCGTGAGGGTACCATTTGTAAATAAATAGATAGCAATCTTTTTCTAGATCTACTAGTCTTTTTAAGAATCTAAATTAGTCGTCCAACATGCAATCTTAGTCGCCTACTATCATCCTTATTTTTGGGAATTGCGATATAACAGAATCTGGGGCACTCAGTGGTGATGTGAATACATTATTTAAGGTGTCAAAATCACTTTGTATGTAAGAATTAATAAGGAATTTGATAAGACTAATGCTACATAGTGGATCTTTAAGAAGATTCACATAACTTGGTGAGAAAAGCTATTCACTTAGTTAGTAAGGAGCGTAAATGAATAAAACTCCGTCAGGTACTTTGACATTACTCAATATGCATTTAACAGTTAGCACAGCAGCCATATTTCCTCCTGCGCTGTCTCCTGCTAACAGCAATTTATTTACTTTAATTCCCAAACAACTCTAAGAATAATCTAAGATTCATCTATAGACTTACCAGCAATCATCTAAAGCTGCTGGGAAAGGATGTTCTGGACTTTTCCTGAAATCAACTGAGATCACTAGAGAATCAGTACGTTTTGCAAATTTTATTAGATAATCTTAATGAATTTCACTATCTCCTGTAACCCAACCTCCTCCATGAAAGTGAATGATTAGATTCTTCACCTAAGAGAAATCAGATGAAAACTAATTCTAAATGCCAAAATTGAAATAATTTTTAAACTAATGTAAGTAAGAAGGAAAATAAATCTTTTAAAGATAATCAAGCTTTGAATTTGAAATAACTCTGACTTAAATTAAATCATTTTCTGGGTTTTACTTTAGCTAAATATTGTAATTGCTCAAGAAAGCTTTCTTTTTGTCGTTTTTTTAGATTTATTATTAGTTTACTAAATCGAAGCCTTTTTATGATTAACTGATATGACTGTGGTTTTGCTATAAATTTTGATTTTCTTCAATAACGCTTTGTAAGGTAATTTCTTCGTATAGCCTAGGAATAAAAATAAGTTTATTAAGCATAATAGGCTCACAATTCAACCTGATATAGATTCTATTGAATTCTTCTTCCTGAATTTTTAAAAACTATCGAAATAGATGACTTTCATTTTATGCGTTTAATAGATTAAGACTTTTCAAAGCCTCATTTTTATTAAACCAATATATTCCTGCCACTAGATTAGCAGTTATTTTTTAGTTAATTCAGCTATTTGATTTCTATTATTGAAGCATTCTAACAGTCACCAAAGAAGTTTGCTTAGAAAATCTGTCGAAGCTCTTGGCCATTTATTCTTTAGTGAATGGCTCTAAATACTCAAAGTGCTTCTATAACTTATGCCAATCTTAACTAGTTCTGCTTTAGAAAATAATATCGTTTCTAAGATCCATATTCACTAGATTGTTAATACCTTAGATAAATGGACTTAATTAGTAGTTGGTCATTATTATTTAGTACTCTAAATGCTTTACATTTAATTATTTAGACTTGGTATTTCCTAGAGTTTCTGCTATTTGTTGTGAGTTTAGAATTTACTCTCCAATGGTACTTAGAACGAATTCAAAAACCTACTCATTCTAAGCTTCACTAAGATATTCATTTTTCACTTTTTCTCCAAGTTTTCTTAGATGAATCTTGATTTCTTTCAAAGTTTATCTCAAATTATCCAAGCATTTCTACAGCTTCGCCTATTTCTGAGGTAAAGCTAAGTAATTTTTGACTGCCAAGTTTTGATTTTTTACACAAAGTATGAGGCTGTTTAAATTCTCTAGATGTCTCCTTTATTCCATATCCTACTGCATGAATTATAAAGTATGTGGAATTCGTAATATCCGCGTAATTTTTAATTAGTTAATTATATTTAAAAAATGGACTTTAAAATCTCAAAATCTATACATTCATTAATCTATTACTCTTCTCATTACCCAACCTTACCATTTTAACTACACCTGCCACAACATTCCTTCAATCATTTATTCAGAATGTTCAGCTGAACTTAGAATAGTAAAGAGTATAAGAATTAAATAAGGAGCGTTATTTTCTTAATATTACTTCAATTTGAATAGTTCGTATTTCAGCATAGATTTATATGCATAAGCTGTTTATTAATAATCAGTACTACTTATTTACTTCTACTATATGATATTTAATTACTTTTCTTATAATGTATCTACATATATTATCACTTTTATGCTCTATATTATCTTCAGACTCAATTATATTGATCTTACGTTACTTTTAAATGTTTCTTTATGAGGTTAATTTTTAGTTTATGCATGTGTAATTACTTTCGTACATTTTCTGTCAATTATGATTTTGGACTATGAATATATGCTAGGTAAAAGATGATTAAGAATGGAAATGAGATATATAAGGAGATAGTGAATAGAAGTTTAAAGAGTAAGGCTTATTAAATATAATTAACTATTAAATTCTAAATCTTAGTAAGTAATCAAAATTCAATATCTTCTAAATCCTAAAACTTTAATGCTTTGTGCTGCTCAGAAAACAAAGAACCTCCTTCTTCTTCCCCTTCAAGATCTTCCTTCTTTTTCACTTGCTTCATAGATTTTTTCTGCAGATTCATTTGAGCCAGCGCTGAAATTCCTGTCTTAAGTTCTTCATCACTCTTATTTTCTTACTCATCAGCTGATGAAAGACTTTCTTCCTCTGGTTTCTCAATGGGAACTAACGATTAATTGACATAGAGTTTGACAGGCTTATTGAAAATATTTGCGAGTTTGCTTTTGGGACATTCAATATTGATTTTTATCTAAACTTCATAAAGGCTTTGATGTCTCATACTTTAAGCTTTTAAGATCTAACCATAACACAAATTCATAGCTGTAGTAAAAGCACAAAGTCCTTGATTTTTGCTTAAAGCACTCTGAAAATTTTCGAAAGTTTCTTGAGCAACTCTTTGCTTCAAAAGCTCAGTTAAGAGTTTTTAAGAAAGTGTCTTTGACCTGAAATTCAGCATTAATTATAAAAACTGAGTCCTGCTATTCATTTCGTTGTTTTCCATACTAATTCGCAAATTGATAACTTGTTTGCTTGCATGCTATAGGCCTATTATTGCTAAGCTTGATATTATATAGTGCAAGATTGCAAAGTTTGCTCTTATAAGATTAGGTATCGAAGCTAAGTTAATAATCAGTTAATTTTCAGAACTTATGCTCATATAGTCCAAGTTCTAGACCACATTCTCTAGAAGTTTAGTTAAATCAAAATCCAAGTAGCTTATGAATTCCATCTTCAACTCGTAGAAATTGGAAAGAATGCCATATGATTCCTTTTGAAAGGTAATTAAAGCTTACTACTATAAGTCCTAGGCATAAACCAATTTATCTTCTAAATCCTTAATTTGCTATGTAACATAATTAGCATGCTTAAGGTAATTCTTTTCAACTCTTCTTTTAAGCATATGAAGTGAAACTTGGCTTTATGGAGCATGCTTTTTAAACTTGAAAGATTCTTCCTGCTTCTCAAGAGGCTGAGTAAGTTTAAAAGGATGAAACTAAGAATCAATGGTAGTATTGGAAGAAATCAAACCTTAACTCGTTTCTTTCTCTTCTTCTTCACATTAGTAGCTAATTTTGCCTGCCATTTTAATTTAGTAGAGTGAATGATAGGAATTAAAATATCTTAAGTAGAGAATGTAATTAAAATCAAATAATGTTCAGTTTTTAAAATTAACCCATTATATATAAATTAGCCTTAAGTTCTACTATCTTACTTTTTTAAACTTATCTGTAAATTTTCCTTCTTCTCTATGATATCAAAAGTATAATAATCATCATATTCCTCCTATACTAGGCTCTATTTATAAGAATTACATAATAGTGTTAGAGATTTTTAGGGCTTTTATAGTGAAATGCAACGAAGATTAGATTATTTAGTTTGCTATCAGTTGATTTAAAAATCTGCTATAATGAAGATAGAGTGATTGACATATTAGTCAAAATGAGTAAATAATGTGGTGCTTAAGTTTATGTCGTTTAATAAGTATGCTATTTTCCTAAATTTCCTTTAATTATAATTAAAAACGTTAAAAATGGGATGTTCTTGTTCTGCATCAGTTAGACAGGAAACTTCTAATAAAGCTAGAGTGTAGAAGGAAACAAAATAGAGGGATGATAAGAAGGAATAGAGACAGAAGAAAGTGATAGTAATCCCTATTCTGGATATTTAAAAATCTGCTATCTACTAGAGACGAAAGCAAAAGAAATTGCTAACTTAAAGGAAGTTATATATACTTAATTCAAGGCAAATTCTATGTAGTGCTGAAAATACTACTGCTAATTCGTTTTCTAACGTTTGTGACTCCATGAGGTACCAATAGAGATAAGATAAAAGTATTTAATAAATTAGTTCTTGCAAGCATTCAGATTCGTAGATTGACGAATCGATGATATGATTTAAATGGAAAAAAGTACAGTAAATGTAGGTAAAGAGAAAGAAAAGGCAGATCAGTTTATCAATAAGCAAGAGAGAAGGAGAAAAGAGTTTAAGCTGATTAAGATATTGTTTGTTAAATAAATAAAAAGTATAGCAATCTTACATATTTTGCCCTTCTTTAATAACCATCTAGAATGGCTATAAATTAGACATATATTTATAATTTTATAGTTACTGCTAAAGCAATGAATTAAAACCATAAAAAATTCTTATTTACAATGCCAATAAAAACTAAATGAGTAATAAGAAAGAGAGGAACTAAGAATTAACAATAAAGTGTTTTATTATATCTAAATCTAATATGAAAATATAAATTTAAAGGCACTAATTAACATATTATTTAGCATATTTCAGCATTAGAATATTTTATACTTAACTAACGATTAATAAAAAGATTATTTTTGTGATTTAATTTTTCAACTAATTTGATTAGGGTAAATTTTAAATAAGTTAGCCTATGCTTTTTATAATAATGGAACTCTTTTTATTTAACTATTTACTGATACTTATTAACCCTAATTAATACTTAGAAAAGTATGTAAAGAAGTTATTTAAGATATATAACTAAAACATTTAACTTAATTTATATTAACTAGCCTCTGAACAATAAAGATAACCAAGATAGGACTTTAAGCTATAAATAGCAAAACTAATTAGTTAAATAAGAAAAAGCAGATTTGTTTCTCCTAACTATAGCTTTTAAGTAGCAATGATATATTTAGTATTTATATATAAAGAGTATATGAAAGCTTAGGTATGCTATTTAGAAAGAAATATGTATAAAGATTATTTGCCTTTAGCCTACACATCACATTTACTTGCAATCTAGAAAGTTAATTCAATAAAATTATCTCTCCATTTTTTGTGATATACACATTAAATTTATATTTATCTTATATTTGTGGCAAACAAAAAGATGGGAACTAAATCAACGTGCTTAAAATAAAAAAATAAGAAAGTTAATGGAAATTAAATGGGAAAAAAGACAGGATACATGATTATTGATGATGAAGAGTCTGAATCACCAATTGATTATTTCTCTTCACTTTAATTTAAGTTGGAAATTAAATTATCAAAAATGTATCAGAAGAGGAAGAATAGAAAGTTAAAAGGAGGAGAATTATATTTGAGGAACAAAGTAGCGTAATCTAAAATTATAATTAAAAATGATAGCTTATAATCAAAAATTAAAAAGGTTAATTTCATCCAGCCATCAGAGAAAAAATTAGCTTTTAATTGAGAAAATTTATCGAATAATTAAGTTAGAAAAAGGAGAAAAATTGATGAAGAGTTAATGAAAAAAGATGCAGATTTGGCTTTTGGATGATAGTATTGGTATATAAAACTTCAAGTTAAATTTAAATTTATAAGCTTCCTAATCCTTTAATAAATTAGCTTAAAAGGAATCGCATTAAGTATTTTCTAAATACAGATATTTAACAATTTGCTAATAAGAATCATTTACAAAGATCTTAAAGCAAAATCATTTTTAAATTTGAAAGAGACAACTTAGGAAAAATATTAGAATTAAATATCTTGTGGTATATATGAAAACTAATTAGCAGTGTCTTTGTTTTTTATACTCTGTATTAATAAGAAAAGTTGAAAAATTACTTACCATAAACCTAGCTTTCTCTCTAAGTTATTCAAGCAACTTTTTATTAGAGCAAAGTTTTTACTTCAAAAATTCCTTTTCTTTTATTGTGTTTTATATATTTTTCTAAATCTCCTTTATTAATGTTTTGACTAATTGGATTTTCTAATTTTCCAAATTTACTTCTTGATCAAGCTGCTAAAGAGTCTAATCAGTTTCTTAAATTTCTTTATTGCTTTTTCTTACTTCTCTTTCTAGTCCTGAAGATTCAGTGGTGATTATGAAGTTATTTGATGCCATTCTACTAGTGTTTTGGTTCTTTGAGATAGCTTGTGAATGTATACTTTCTTAATTTTTCTGTTTATTTAAGATCTGAATCTTAGTAGTTGAAATTTCGTTTTGTAACTTTTTGATATGATCTTTTATTTACTTTTTCAAGTTATTTTACTCAGCTATTTGATTCTTTAGTTCTTCCATTACTCTAGCACTCCTTTCTAAGTCTCTACCTTTTACATCAACTTCCAAAGCAATGCTATCTATTTTATATTTCTCCATTACAATATTTTACAGTCAATTAAAGTTAGAAACATTTTTCCCTGGAATATAAAATTCTGAGTTTATTACATCTGTACTTTTACCAAGTCCTGCCATATTTATATGCTATCTATTCTGATGTGCATCAAATGATTTATTTAGAGATCTTGCTGATTACATTGGCGTAGAATCTTTCTAAGGAAGATTTTACTTAATCAAATTTCTACCTTAGCTCTAAGGCCTTACAACATAATAATTTTTAGTTTTATCTCTTTACTCTCTACTTCTAAGAACGCTACTATTAGGTCTCATAATTTAGTTTTTCTCTTCCATTCTTTCAAAAGTTAAAAGATATGAAAAATAAATAATTAGAAAATAAAGTCTCTTAACTTATTCTACTATATCTAAACTATTAGTCATTACATATCTTTTCAGATAAGCTATCTCATTATAGGTTATTCTTTACAAATAGCTTTAAGAATAAGTTAAATATTTAACTAATAAGAGTTTTAATCTTATAACTGTAAGATACTTTCTCTTTTTAGTATCTCTACTTTATAACTTTACTCTCTTATTTAGTTATTTATAATAGATGCTTCTATTCTTTTTATTTCCTAAATCATTATTAATACTTTAATCAATCTAAATCTAAAAGCTTTTAGTTTTACTAGTAGTGTATAGATACCAAACTCTTAGTTCTAAATAACCATTTTACATACTGCATTTTATGAATTGCTACAGTATCTTATAATCTTCTAGTCCGAAGAGTTATAAACGCTCCTTAGTTTTAAATTCCTAAGTCTTAATTTGCTAAGCTTCTATAAATAGTGTAATATTAATAGGAACAAATATAGTAATTCTAGAAATGTCTAAGATTTCTAGGTAATTAATAAAGATTAATTAGGTTTAACTAATAACCTGCATAAGATAGAGGGATCTGATATTATTTAACTATTATATATTGAGACTAATATAAGCATATGATGTCGTATGCTAAGCACTCTATCTATAAAAGATTATTTGATTATAGTATATATTTTAGTATCTAGCAGCCTTTAAGAATCACTCGTAGAACATGATATTTTACCGCTTTATTAGATTTTAGTTAATTTAATGAAAAATAGAAACTGTTCAAACTCATCAAACAGTATTCAGCTTAAACAAGACAAGTAGAAGTGAATCATAATTTGTTGAGTTTAACAGAAAACGGTAAATTGATTAATCAATAAATAACAAAATAAACACAAGTCAATCAAAGTATTTTACATCCTATTACTAATATTAGGAAGGCTAAATAGCACATAATATTATCTCAATTAATCAAATATTCTATATAGCTAGCACTATAATCTAACTATTAACCTCCAATAATAAACTATTGTAAACAGTGAATAATAGTCTTATATTAAGTTACTAAACAATGATTCAAAAATTAAGGCAAGGTAGCATTATATAAAGCATGCATTTCTACACTATTTAATTATAAGGTAATATTTGTTAATATCTATTAAAAATAAAATGGATTTTAAGATATTAGAAGATGAAAAGTAGGTAAGTATAAGCTTGTAATAAAAGGATGTGTAAAATAGAATTAATACTTGAATAGAACGAAAGTAGACAGTATTAGATAAATAGGTGAGTAAAAATAAGGGGAGATAAGATTTTCAAATAGATAAAAGCTAAAGTAGTTACTTGGGGGCTATGAACAGTGAAGCAAAAATTAATATCCTTGATAAAGATTCCATCTCAATGTCATATGACTGTCTTAGTAGTAATTAGCAATAATTAGAGTAAAGTGAAAGCACAGGCAATCTAATTAGATGAGTTTAGTGCTAGTAAAACGAGGAAATAATTAAACAGCTGCTAGAGTAAAGCTATAATTGGGAGAAATAAATAGACGCTTCTGTTTAGAAAGATTTCGATTATTTTGAAGACTGAGATAATAAAGAAATGAATAGTCAATATATGAATGCAACTTAAAAAAAATGTAAAAAATAAGATAAACAAAAGAAAGAAAAGAAAAAATAATTTAATTCTCAAATCATTGCTTTTGAATGTTAGAGTCTAACTCAAGACTTAGTAAAATAGGATAATCAAAGTAAAAAAAATAAGTAAGTACATTAGAATTTTAAGCTGAATAAATCAGAGTAGAAGGAGGGCGAAAAATAGAAGAAATTAAAGAATGAACTAGAAGATAGGATATAAACTTTGAACTAAAAGTAGTACAAAATAGTAAAAATCTAAAACAAAAATCAATTTAAAAATAGTAAAATTAAATTTAAAGCACGGGTCAAGGATCATGACAATCATAAATTAATGAGGTAAAGATCTGGAGAAACTTAAAATTCCAACTAAATTCCTTTTCCCTACATTTTTCCTTTGAATTATTCAAACTAAAATTTAAACATACAAGAAGCAAAAAAAGCTATAAGCAATTAGAAGTAAACAATACCCACTAAAGTAATAACTCCTTTTTCCGAAGTGGATTCATTTAAGTAAAATCTAATAATCCAAGATTAAAAATAGAAAGCCTGTAAGTAGAATAAAGAAGACTATAAAAAGATAATCAAGAATATCAAGTTTCCTTAGATATAAATAAAGCAAAATACAAATGTATAATCTTAATCCTCCATTAATAATCTTAACACACGTAAACTGTGAAATTTATCTAATTAGTAGTATTTTTTACAAAAAAAGCATCTTTTTGGGTAGTATAATAAGAAGAAAGATCTTCTTAAATTGCTAGATTCTCTTCCTCGCTATTAAACAGTGAAAATAGAAAAAAGATTTGGATTAATACACTTAAATGATAGATTAGATTTCACTTTAATGAATGAATAAAATTAATCAATCAGCAAAAGCGTTAAAGCAATTGACTAATTGAAGTTAGAAAGAAGTAAATACTTAAGAACAAACAATTTGAATAAATTATTGATGGATTTAAATTTAATTTAGTCCTAAGAAGTCTCAGTAGAAACTAATTTAATTACTTAATAAAACTGAATCATTATCGATTCAATTCACTTGGATTTTACTTTGGTTAATTATTTTTAAGTTACTTATCAAATGCATATTATAAGAGTCTTTTCAAGATGAGAGTTAAGTTTTCATATCAATTTTTGCTTTATTTTGATTTATCTCTTTAGCCATTATTTCATTATAAAGCTAAACGCAATTTTTCTTGTCTATCTTGCTTTATTCTTCTTAATAATTTTAGATTTATTTTGTCGTAACAATTTTATAAAACTAATTTTAATTAAAAATTAAATCAAAAAGCTTTTTGAAGTAGTCGAAACAATTTTTTTTGGTTCCTCATAAGCAATAAATCCATATACTAATTTCTATAATAGACTTAAACCTCTATAATTATTTCCAGAAATTAAGCCTTATTATCTTAAATTTTAAGATTAAGGAGTCTTTATTAGACTTATTTTTGAAACAGCAATAATTAAATTAGGATTATCCTCTTAATTTTATCTACATTTGTTTCCTAAAGAAGTTATAAGATAAATCAGTTCCTTTTAGAGCTAATAATATCTAAATTTTTTAATTTAGAAGAGATTAAAATTTAATTTAATCTCATTCAGTTAAAGAAGAGTAGACTTAATTATTTGATTGGCTCCAAATAAAACTTAAAGCTTTAATCCCTAATTCTTTTATCGTTCTTTCTAATCACTAACTAAAGTTATCAATAATAGCTTCACATTTAGTATTAGAGTAGTTTTTTCACATAATAGCTTAAAAATAAATAATTCTTCCTTATAATTTCTTACCTTAAGCTGAGGAAATAGCTGATGTAGCATTTATTTGGTAATTCAATTATTTTAATAGAAGTATTGAGATAAAGAAAAGTCTTATGCTATAGATTATTTTATCTTACGTTTAGCTCATAAAGATTATCAATTAAAGTCTGTTCTTAATCATAGTACTCTTTTAATAAAAAGTATAAAGATAAACTTTATAACTTATAAGGCTGATTTTATATATTATGGTAATAGAATAGATTTAAGAAGATAGTAGAGAATAATAATTTAATTAAAGGATTCAACATAATTTTATAGCTCTAAAGCAAGTCTGAGATTTATTAAATAAATTGGAAGATTTGCATCTACAGTGATTCCATTTTACTATCTTTTTAGTAAAGCTAGTTGTATTTTATCATCTCTAAATTTTCTTCCTAAATCTCTCATATAATTAAGTCTAAACTTTTCACAAAATACTTAATCAAAGGCAAGATAAATTAAATATAAAAGAATGAAATGCAAAGCATTTAGAAATATTAAATCTGTTTCATTTATAATTCTCAGAAGTTTGTATTCACATATATTTCATAAGCTCTCTAAACATATAAATTACAATTTTCTTTCTATTTACATTTAAATGCTTAAAAGCATTTAAAACTCATAAGAGAAATATAAATTTACATAAACTCCTCCTAAATAATCAGCATTTAAATCACAGTTGGCTTTTATATTTATTTCTACCAAGAAAGTATTTCTAGAGTTAAGCAACATCAGCATTCATCTATGTAAATATAGAAAGTTATTTGATTCCTGGCTTTATGATTAATGCTATTCTTTTAATTTCTAAATTATCAAAATTAAATTAAAAAGCTAAATATAATTATATAAAGACTTAGATATAAAGAATAAGGATAGATTGATTTTATTGCTGCAAGTATTTTATCAAGTTTATTTCTTAGACTCAAAGGAAATTAACTACAAATACTATAAAATGAAAGAACTTAATAATCTCCAAAATAACTAGAAAGTAGATAAGAAATAAAACCTAAAAGGATAGTAATCTCTTTCATTGGTAGCACTTTTTGTCACTTTTATTAAATTTAAAGATCTAAATAAAAGTAAAACTTATCTTCAAATTGTGATTTCCTCTTTAGAGAAATTTAACTTATGAAAGGTTATATAGAATCTATAATCATAAAGATAAGCAAACATAATATATAATTTATTAATTTCTCTCTTATTCGATTCTTTCTCAAATCTTATACAATAACTTATGTATAAACTTATTTATTTGGTAGCTAAATTAGATTAATTAGTATAAGAGTCTTTTCATTAATTAGGCATCTAGTTTAAGGAAATTTGATTCTCTTAAAATTATGTTTTTATAGTATCATGTTTCAAAGATTCATGAGATTATCAAACATTTTATTCATATTTGAGGAAAGATTTTTTGTTTAAGCAAATTAGGTACTAAATAAAGAATTTAAATACCTCAAATCAAAATTTATTTAATGTAATTTTTCTTTTAATTACCTCGAATTTTCTTTCCATCTTAAGCATAAAGAAAATTTTGATCTTAAATGACTAGCTTTATATTTAATATAAGTTAAATGTAATTTAAATACTAAATTCAGATAAGATGTAATCAAATATGCTTTTATAGAAATTTTTTATCTTTATATTTAGTTTTTTTATCTCATTAATTACTTAACGGGCTTTATTTAAATGAGGCAATCTTTATATCTTTTATAAATACAGAACTCTATATTTTATAACTTTTTCCTTATAAATTGCTAGTTTTTATTAGTTATAACCAATAATTTAAAAGCAGTGAGGGGATTCAAATTTTAATTTACTATTTCTAAGAATCTTCCCTTATTAAACTCTCTTCTTTATACTTATCTGTATTAGAATAAGCCTTCTATTATTTTGTTATTAGTAAATGCTAATTAATATACTTTTATTAAGATTATCCTAGCTAATTTCTTATAGATGGATTAAAATATTTGTAGTCTAATGCTTATTTTTTTGATAAATGAAATATAAATATTTACTCTTAGCTTTTTTGAAGGTATCTTATGTTACAAGCATAAGGTTTGTATATCCTTTTTGTATAAGTAATTGCTGAGTCAGTTTTAATAATTAAAGTTAAACTCAAGTATGAGACTATTTTAGATTATATAAATATTCCTTTTATTCTTTAAAAATCCCATGATACTGCTATGTACTAAGTCTTTGAAGATACTTGCTAAGAATACTATTTTTCTTAGAAATCTTCAGGTATATTATTTATCTTAATCATCAGCAAACTTCACTCTTAGACACTGTTTTCTTATTACTCTTTTCGTCCTTAAACTCGTTTAAAATGTAAGCTAGTAAAAAATAAAAAAGTTAGAGTGTTGTTTTATTATGACTGTAGCTACAAGAAATGCACATAAAACTTAAAATTCAATAAAGATATTTTAAAAAAGCTTAAATTATGATTAAATGCTATAAGTAATTAATAACATTAAGATTGGAAAATAAACTCAGATATAATTGGCTTAGCTAGTAATGTTAGTTAGATTTGGATATTTTTAACCATAGATTAATCTCTCAGAGTATTACAACTTTATCAATTATATAATTAGCTTTCCTTTGCTTGCTTGACTCTATACATTATCTATTAATCGTTTAATAGGCAATCAGTGCTAATTACCTTTGTTGGAGTTTCAGTGAACGCTAACAGTTTTGGAAAAATATAAAGGGTTTAGAACTTTCTTGTTAAATTTGTTTTTCAAATGAGTATAAGGCATATTTATACCATTTATAATTATGAAAAAGTTTAGCAATTTTCTGGGAAGCCAAGTACATAAACTTTACCTGAAGATCCTTATAGCTAAACAGAAGAGTTAAGAATTGGATAAGTTTGATGAAGTTTTTATCGAGTAAGTTATTCATACCTTCCAAGTAGCATATCTCATCCTTTCTCCATTCGATATTCAGAACGATATTTTAATAATGTTTTATAAAGTAAAAACTTTTCTAGGTGGGTTTGCCGTAACGTCACTATTTGAAGAATCCTTCTACAAAATGATCTACTCTTTGTGACTTCGATTATCTATCTCGTGGTAATTATAGTGCTTTGCGTTATTTTACTGGCTAAAAAAGGAGAATAACGTCTAGTGACAAAGTTCTTGCTTTTTAGTTCTCAGTATTTTAACTATATTTTTTATATCCCTATATGCAAAACTTCGGTTACCAAAATCATTTTGCCCAAATTTTTTCCTAATGATATAGAGTATTTTTGTGCAACTCACTGGATCTTATTCTCAATATCCTTAATATTTATGATAGTAGTTTAATTTTACGCTTTAGCAAATAATTATTTACTGATAGATATCGCTTTTAAGGATAGAATTAATAGCAATTTTTTGTATCACTAAGCATATATTCATGCTAATGAGCTTATTTAGAACTTAATTACTATAATACTTAACACTTTTTAGTTGTAAGAGGCTCAAATCATAGTTTTTTCTAGTATTAGCTTCTAGAAACTTTAGGAATATTTTCCTTAGAGGGATGTATGTTAACCTCAATCTTGATCGACTCGCCTTTTAGATCAAACTTTTTGAGATTTGACTAGTGTTTATTATACTGAAAGTTCTGACAAAAGACGACTTTGCAATTTTATTAATTATCACTTTCCCTTTAGTTTGAAAGCTTGGAAGCTAATTATTCTTGAAAAAGCTGAAAAAGCTACTAAGCTAGGAAATAATTAATAAAAACACTTCTTAAGATTCTCTATAAACCATCAGTTTAGTCATTTAGCTATTCCTTTACAATGCTAAGTAATGTCTACCTTGAACTTTGAAGTTTTGGTTGATAGGATTTCTAGGACGGAATGAAGATTTGATGATGCTATGGCTTAAGATAAACTAGTGCGTGTTTGAAATATTAAAGGAATACAGCTTGTTTAAAGAGTTGATAGACCATATTTGTAGAAAAGTAGTAACTTGTAATATAAAAAACTCTACTCAGACATACTTGATACTATTCACTCTGTTCTTAGATCTAAAAGAAATGAAAGATATCTAGCAAAGCTTTGATATGATGATCGAAAGTTCTAAAATTCACTAGAACTATGTCATGAAATTCTACTTTATTTTGGCTAATAAGATGCTTAAAAAAGCAATAAAGATATAAAGGAAATCAGAAATATGGCAAATAAAGCAGCTTCACTCTTTAAAAAACTTTAATTAATCAGAAGCTATTAAATAGTTCTAGGATAAAGAATAATTAGATATCCATGATATTTTAAAGATGTACCAGCTTTTTGAGGATTTGAATAAGCTTTAGAACTAAATTTATGAATAGTATATTTCATTTTGGACAACTTTTTCCTAACAGTTAATTTGGGAAAATAAAGTTTGAACCCTTAATGATTAGATTTAAAAGCTTATATAGTAAATAAACTAAATTTACAGAAAGATAAAGTTAATCCAACCTTCCTTTTATTAAGTTGACCTTCTATACGCTAATTTTCTTGAAATAGTTTTATCATATGAAGCTTCATATGAAAGTTTAAAATCTAAAGCTGAGAAGTAAAAAGTGTTATTAATGAGCATTAAGAAGCTGAGAAAATTAGAAATGATCAGTGATATAACTTCAGACGATTCAATGATTATTGTAATAGATGCTAATGAAAACTATAACATTAGATATGCCAATACTACAGCTTCTTAGTTACTAAACATTAGGTAGGAAGTACTTCTAAACTTAAACTTTGGATAAATATGCGTTCCTTAGGTATAGAAGAATTTGAAGAAGTATATAGAGTACTCCAAAAGAAAGGAAATTAAGACTGCTTTACTTACTAAAGATGAGTTTATTCTTCCTCTGTACCAAATAGCTATGCCAAGCAAGCATCATAATTCATTATAGATTATATTTGCCTTTTAGCCAATTCCAATACTCTAGTAAAGTGCTTATTTTCTATTAAATGAAAAATAGCAAATTATGTACTTTTCGAGGGAAATATAGAACTCTTTTTAAGAAATATAGACATTAGCATGCTCAAAAACTAGAAAATCTTAGATGTTTTCTGCAGATATGACCAAGTACTGAACAATAATTAGGTGATTACAATGTAATTGCAGATTAAAGAATCTTAGCTATCAAGAAGCTTTTGCTTAAACTTAAATTCGTCATAAAAAGGTAGTTTTAGAACTTTCTCATTAAATTAGATTAAACGAAATTCAACCCTTAAGTAGATTAATTTTAAACATCTGAACATTCTAAGGATAGCGTAAGTTTTAATTTAAATAGGTTTAAAATTGGAATTTCCAAAGTTTTTTTTAAACTCAGCATCAAATTTCAATCATAGCTTACAAAATAACCTCATTATTGCCTCTGCTATTTTCAATAAAGATGAAGATAACTCCACTATTATAATAGACAACCCTTCTAGCACATTCTTTTCATAAAATGAAGACTTAGTGAGCTCATAAGAGTAACTATAATTTAATAAAACAAAATAAGGGAAAACATCTGATAATTTTGATTTAGGTTCAGTTTCAAACCTCCAATAATCGGAAAACCGGAAGTTTAAGGAAATTTAGAATAGAAAAATATAAAATAAATTCCCAAAGGTTCATAAGCGAGTGCTAGTGTTCTATTTTTTATTTTTAGGGCTGTTTATTAGTTCCCTCTTGATTATTTAAACTCAGTTACTAAACTTTTATACCCACTTTAAAGATTCTCACGAAATTCAAGAACATCTCCTATAAATCAGTAATGTCAGCTTAACATTAAGTATGTAAATGAGGTTCATGCAGAACTTAAACAATACTATATTCCGTCAATACCATGATATAATATTTTGGATTCCGACCACACTGATACTATGTAAGGTGAGCTTTTTTAATTACATTTAACGGAGATATAATAAAATATTTAAAATCTGCTTCATATACTAAGCAAAAGTCCAACTTCTACATAAGAAATTTCAGGCCTAATACCTTAAATCTATAGCGAAGACCTTGAAATTTTCCAGGAAGCTTATTTATTCAGCTTCAATTATGGAAAATCTGTATCATTTAAAAATTCATAGCAGCTGCAAGAAGTTTCATTTGCTTAGCTAGGAAATTTGATATAGAGAAATCTCGTTGTCTTGAGTTAGATGAACTAATAGGACTTTTTATTAATAGGGAACTCTTTTATTGATTCTGTTTAAGTCTATTTATTGAACTAATTTTTAGAATTTACTCTTTAAATAATAGACGATTCTTAGAGCATTCCAAACGATCACTATAATAAAGCCATTAATATATTGATCATACTCAGTTTGATTGCCTTCTTAACCTCTGTAATAATGACAGTTGCTATCTTTTATTAAATACTGATTATCAATCGAAATGAGTAGCGAATTATAAACTTTTTCCTTTAAATTGCTCAACAGTTTGCTACTAAGTATCAAGCATAGCTAAAGGAACGATGCTTTTAAGAGAATTTAAGAGATTCAGTAAGTTACGAGTAACTTTAGCTGAATAACATGATAGAGGCTAAATAAGAACAAGCTCCTAAGTTAGAGGAAAATTTAAAAGACTATAAGGTTTCTCAGCTCTTTAATGATAATGAAGGGAAGAACAATCAAACAGCGAATGTTTCTTAAATTATTACTCCAGACACTCATTCAATTTACTAAATGGATAAAAAAACCCAATAAAGAGAAAAAAGACTTTAACAGAAAGTTAGATAAACAAAAAGATAAACAGAATAGATAAATGCAACAGTTGGAAGAACTTTGCATTAAGATTTACCTTATTTTCCCTTACGATCAATATCTTCTTTATAGTTAGTTTGGTTAATTATATTAACTTCCTTAAAGGATTTTTGATTAGAATTGATGGAATTTAAATAATCACAAAACGGTAAACGCTAACATAACTTTCAATGAACTCCTTAGTGGAACTTTTGCTAAATTCTCAATCAGAGGTGATATGCTAAAATACATTAAACTATACTTTAGAACTTATAAACGAGTTAGATAAAACTGAAGATGACTTCTATAAGTTTTTTGAAAAGAATAAAGACTATTTTGGAAGTAAGTTTGTTAAAATATATGATAAAACTATAAATAGCAATACTTTTCTTTTCTATTATTGGAAGAATTATGAACATTGCGCTAACACTTTTGACGGAATTTTATCAAAAGGTGCACATATAGCCACAAAAGATTATGTGAGCAACTTAAAAGAATAATACTTTGTTTATACTAAGTCAAATATTAAAAACATAAATAATACCATTTTTACTAGCTATAAATTCATAAACCTTAAGAGCTTAGAGTATTTTTACCTTCGCTTGTATAATAATCTGCTGATTAAAGCCTTCCAAGATGAAGAAAATAGTTATTTCAATGAAGCAGATGATTACTGCTGGAAGTTTTTAGTTATAAGCATGATGTTTTTCTTCGTTTTATTTGGAAATATGTGGTTTATATACTTCATCATTTTAACAATAGAATATGGAAAAACTTCAGCATCTTAAGATTTTTGCCTAACACATTCGTTATTTAAAGTAGTTCGAAGAAGGAATTTATAGAAGCTACGAAAGACATATGATTATGCTTTAATAATTAATAAATATCCATTTTCATCTGATATGCTGCATATAAACTTCATACTAATTATATCTCTAAGTTATAATCATTCTAAGCTTTCTTATTTTCTACTTTCTTTCTAAAATCCATTGAATGCTTGGCGCTTGAGTCTTATAATAATTATTTTGTTTATTACTACAAATAATATTATAAAACCCTTGTTAGCTGAATTGCTAATTTTAAAGTCTTATATAACTATATATCATAGGAAAAGTTAAAACGATTAAGGATTTAAAATTTATGAGTCTTTCTTCAAAACTATTTAAATATTAGTCAGTTAATAAATAGCTATTTAAATTACTAAATTAGATTTACATCTTTGCTATTTCAGGATAAAACTCCTAATTTTTAATCAAAAGCATTTTTTACATTTTAATCTGAATCCACAATTTCAAGCAGTTAGCTCATTATATATTTACTTAGTGGTTGCTTGACTATTAACTAAAATACTTTTGCATTAATTGCTTACTATGTTTATTTTCTTAGCTTCTTTATTGGTTATTCTTCTTGATGATGTTAACTTATACTAATTTTAAGCTGCTAAATGAGTTGCTAATTTAACTTATGAACTTATTATATTTTAGCTTATTTTTCTTTATTAAGACTATCTATTAAAATATATGGAAATACATTTGTTATTCGTTAATTTTCTAGTTCTTTTGTTAGTTATTTCTAAGTTGGTACAAAAAAGAAAGATGCGGCTACACTATTAAGCGGAAATTGTCACTTTAGTCTTAGGAATTATTATAGCTATATTTAAGAGAAAGCTTTAATTCATTTGGCTTCTTTTATATATAAGGGCTTTAATTACTATATACGTTTATCATTTTTCTACTATGCATTATTAAGTCTTTCACTTATATGTGTTCTACTAACTGGCAAGGGTAATCATAGATTTGATAATAAAGAAGTTGAATATCGAAAATTTAGTAGAAGTTACATATTAAAGGGAGTAAAAGAAGGGAAAAATAAAGGAAACTTTACTTAAGTATAGTATGAATTATATTAAGAAGGAAAATATTATAAATATAAATGCTGAGTTTGAAATTTTAAAGGTAAGTAAGATATCTTGTTACCAATCCTTTCAAATATAAACATCCTGAGATTACTAAACTTAATGGAGTTGACTTGGAGAATACTCTACTGGAAAATCTTAAAGCCAACCGCCATAATAGTTTGATTAGTGTGTTGGAATATATGTAGACCATAGGATAAAGTCCGGAAAGAAAAACAATAAGAACGATAATAAAGCAGTTATCTGACAAAGGAGAGTTATAACTTGCGTATAAAATTCTTCAGTAGACTGAGCAACAGAGTGCAAGCTAATAAATAGACTCCTAAACTTTTCATTATTTTTTAGAAGCTTCACTTGATAACTCTTAGAATACAAACATGTCAGCTAACATCATTTATCAATGCATGCTGTTTGGAATTCAATTTGACTTGCCAATTTATAAGCTAATTTTCAAGAAACTTAAGAAAGCTATAAGTTTAGAAAATCTTAAGTGCATATGAGAAAAGATGATTAATGATGGTATAACTCCAGATGCAGATGTATGCTACCAAGTTATAAAAATAGCATAGCAGTTAAAAGATCAAGATCTAATAGTCTAAATGCAAAATATAGCTAAAGAGCTTGACTACTAAGTATTCTTATTATATAGATTCCTGATAGAGTAGCTGAAAAGACACAAACCAAAGCAAATAAGAAGAATAGATTAAAAATGGGAAAAATTTTAGAGATTCCAGTTGAGATGGTCCTAAATGATATATACGAGCCAGAAGAAAATGAGTAACAGAATATTTTATGTATCTTTGCTTTAAAATCTTAAAATCAAGCTTTAAAATTAGTGCCTTTTATCTCCATAAACTTAATATTATATGAAAATCTAGGTGCATCCTAGTATATTTAACAGAGTGTAAATTCAAGTTTCTTCTTCTTAGATTTAAACATAAATGAATAAGGTTAAATGTGGTGCAATATTTCAAAAATTTAGGAACCAAAGTAAAAAAATTAAAGAAATGCATTGAGAGCTAAAGTCAAGAATTAATTAATATATCATTGACATTCTAAAATAGAGTCTTTAAGGAACTCTGATAGATTTAAGATTAAATAAGGAGAGCTTTTAGTAATAAACTTAATTAAAGTTAGTAAATTAAAAGCAATACATCATTAAAGTAAAAGAATCGAATCTATTAACTTTAATAGTAGTAAATAGAAGCTTCTTTGTAATTTATTAGTAAATTCTAGTGTAATATTTAAAGATATAAGATAATGTCTTTATTTTCAGAAGATATATACACATACTTTCCATTCGTTTGATGAACTTCTAACTTTAAATGAAATACTTTTACTCTATCTTAATAAACAAAACTTCATAAGGAGAAAATTAAATTTATCTGATATATTCTTTCCATTTATTGATTTCAATATAATAGTATCCTTCGTAAACTTTGGCAGACTAAGATACTACAAGTTAAAACTGAAATTATGTTTATAGAACGTTTTTAAGAACTTCTTAAACAATATACATTAGACTTGCATAAAAATGGCAAGTTTGTATTACTTATTATAAATAGAATGAGATTTAGATTATACTTAATTTTATAATCTATATGCTGTTGTTCATTCAAGTGGGACGCACTTGTTAAGGTTCTTATCAAATCTTAGTCCCAAGCTTGCAAAGGCATCGACAGGCGAATAGTCCTCTCTTACTAGTTTAAAGATCTACTATAACTAGTCTTTAGTTAAGCCATAATATTCGCTATATTCATCTAAAATCTCAGCATTCCATTTTGCGGCTCTAAGCACTTCGTTAGATCTAATAGCCAACTCCAGTCTTGTCCACATTTTATAATTATGGAAAGATCTAGTTCTGTTCTTGAGCATATTGGCTTGGTAGCATGAAGTATGTTGTTACCACCAAATCATTAGCCCAATAAAGGCTAAAATATTGGTTAATCTATAGGGAGCTTTGTAAGAAAAGGAAGTTTCCTCATCAATTTCTAACGAGGCACACGAGTTCATGTCTACTATATCCGCATATCTGCTCGATCTCTACAAGTGTGCATATTATCCGACCTAATACTATCTAAGGAAAGCAGGAGTGTATTACTACAAATATTTGTAATATGCCATTATAATTAAATGATGCTCTTTAATAAATTTAAAATTCAATTAAATCTTCCATCTTAATTCAAAACTCCCCATCACTTTTATCTTTTCATTTTATAACGATATTTCCTCTGGATAGTTCATTTTCTAATAACTACTTCTAGTCATTTGTGCTTCTGACTATATTTTAGACTATTTTATTTATATTAAAAAGCTTAGAGTAGATAATGCAGCTAGTTACTAATGATTTAACTAAATAATTAAATATTTGAATGTAATTAAAAAACTCTCATATTTTGCACTTTTAGAACTCAATCCATGCATTTATTTACTTTTACTAGCTTAGTGATTTATTAGGAGTGTATAAAGGGAAAAGCTTCATCATTGCTATTTTAAGGTCTTTAATTACTTCAAGCAAAGCTATTAAATATCAGTTTCTTCTTAATTATAATAAAGGTAATTTAGCCTTGATATTAAAACTGAAGGAATGTGCTTTAATTCAGCAACTAAGTAAATGAGAGAATAGTGATTACTTTAATATTTTAATGAGCAATGGTATTATATGACATATATAGCTATAATGGTATGTTACTTATAAATAGCTTTGCTATTATTAATAAAATCAGCACTATAGTAGATTGAATTGGTATGATAAAGCAGTCTTTTAAGTGGTATATTACTAGATATTTCTTTATGGTGCTTTTATTGCAAATACATACAGTGATGGATATTAAAGCTTAATTTAAAAAAGCACTCCTTAGTTATAGGTGATCGCTCTTATACTTTTAATAAATCTAAATTGATGCAGCAAAGGATTGTAATAGCATATATAAAGGAGGCATCGTTGTATAAGGTATTTAGTTTTATATGGTTATATAAATTTAGAATTAGCAAAAATGTGGAACAATTGGCTTGAGAATAAAGAAGCAATTTGGTTCAGGAAAAGATGTTAAGATATCCACAAAAACAAGCTGAAACTGATATCTTCTTAAGGAAAGAGAATTGATAACAATCTTCCTTACTCTGTAACAACTAGAGAAAAAATAAATAAAGGAAAGCTTCTATTAGAGTCAGGTAAGGCTTTTATGTCAGATAAAATTATTGAAATTAGAAGAGAAAACTAGAAGCTTCTTGAAAAGCTGGTATCAATAAGTAGCTATAAACATAAAAAGACTGGATCAAATACTCCTAAATCACTAAATGTTCCTTATAGGAGAAGATAGGCCTAGTAAATTGCATAAGAGAATGAAGCGTTTGCGAGACGATTGGTGCATAAAAAAAGTGGATTTTCCAGAAATAACTTAAATAAAGACTGGGAAAACAAGAAAAAGTTAATCACAATGCTTAGTCGTTTTGGAAACAACTTACCTAATATAAACGAGTCCTCCAGAGTGGTAAGACCCAAACCACCCGAAGATTATAGAACTCTATCAGGCGAAATGAAGAGCGACACTTCTTTGAGTTGATAAGTATTTATTCGCTATTAAATTATATTAAGAGCATTTCTTTAGTGCTAAATTTGCTTAATTTAATTTCAAAATTCAAATTATAAAAAAGAGAGTAATGAATAGTATCTCAAATCAAAAGATATAAGCATTAAACAAATTCCAATTATTAAATTATCTCAGTCAATTTAATCTTAATTAAACCTTTTAACTTTAAATAATACTTCTCTTTTAGTAGAATATACTCTTATTTTTAAATAATTCTAGCATCTTTGCATAAATCATAGCTAATAAATAAAACTTATTACATGTTTAGCTTATAAAGAAAGAAGCTATAAACAGACTTGCTATTTTAAATATTCCACTTTTAAGTTTATTTAGCAATGCTTAAAAGTTAATTTATAGTTTGTGAACTACTGACTTATATTCCATTTCATCTTTTCTTGCTAAATTATTATCACCATTGCTAGTAAATTCATACCAAATATATAGTTCTGACTTGCAAGTTTAATTCTTATACCTAAGCTATGAAACAAAGAATAAAATGTTAAGTTATTTAACATTATCTCGCTTCTTTAGTAAGCTATAGTTAGTTAGACTAATAAATATACTCTTTCGTATGATACTATTTAACGTAAGCTAAACTAAAGGCAAAAAAGAAATGAGTATAACTAAGGTTGATTATTAATAGCCAAGTAAAATAGTACTAAAAGTAAATTAAAAAGCTACTTAGAAAATTACTGAAATTATAAATATTAAATAACTAATTTATTTAACGTTTTACATGCTGGTATACATTCCAAGCTTTCTGATTTTAATAAAATATGGCTAACAAAAAAACAGACGATAAAGATATCGAACCTTAGCCAGAATTTAAGGAAAGAGTGTCTTTCTTCGATTTTATGGAAAAAAATTGCACTTTGAACAGTTGTCCTTTACGAGGTTTTGTTTACTTTGCTTTGTGGTCTCTGTTTCTTGTTGATTGCGTCTACTTATATAATATGTGGCAGGGAAAGCAAAACTTGGTATTATGAAACAAAATTATTTAACATATCTGGCTTTGCTTATTCTGTTGGTTTGCTATCTCGGTTTGAACTTGAAATGCTTTCATTATTTAGAAACTAATAATAGCTGGCATGCCTAGGTTTTTAGGTAATATTGCCTAGTTTTTGGTATAAAAATGTGTGCTAGCTTTTATTTATTTCTGGGTATACGAATAAGATCTAGGTCCAACATAAAGTATGTTCATTTCAATGAGTGCTATGGTTCACTTTTTCAAGATGCATTCATATAATAGTCAAAACGAATATTTCCAATAAATTAAAGATCCAAGATATCCTGCTAACGTAAATTTGAAAGACTTTTGACTCTACCTTGTTTCACCAGTTTTAGTTTATTGTCCTGAATATCCAAGAAACAAGAACTTCCGTTTTGGATATCTAGTAGTAAAAGTGACGTAAACTTTTATGTGCTTTATGACTTCATATATAATAGTAGATAACGCTTATTTAGACTATGTAAGAGATTATAAATCATAAAATTTCTTAGGCTTAGCACTTGTTCTTTCTCTTCCTATGGGATGCTTTTGGATGGCCTGCTTCACCTTTCTATTTGAAGGTTATTTAAACAGTTTCGCAGAAATGAGTTGCTTTGCAGATAGAATGTTCTACGAAGATTGATGAAATTCAACAGGACTTGCAGAGTTCAATAGAAGATGGAACAGAGTTGTATATTTGTGGCTTAAACATCATATATACAATAAAATTATTTATAGATACAAGCTCTCAAAAAACTGGGCTCAACTCCTAACCTTTTCTTTTTCCGCCTTATTCCATGAAGTTATTATTTTCTTGGTGATTAGAAGAGCCAGACCATATCTAACTTCCTTTATGATGCTTCAAATTCCCCTTATAATTATGATGAATCCCTATAAGAAAACCATGTTCCCCAACATGTTCCTACATTCCTCACTAACTTTTTGGGCCGCCTTTTTAATAACCCTCTACAGTATAGAATTTTAGAGCAAAATATCAGCAATTCACTATATCCTTGGACTAGAATGACCTCTATTTTAAATAAAAATTCATAAGTATAAAGAATATATTTTCCAGCTTATATCTAAAGCTACTTCATAAAATCCTCATTTTATCCTTTACTTTCAATCTTTTTCTTTAAAACCTACTTAACTGAATATCAATCAAATATTGTAAGTTTATTATATTTCATCATCTAAGCAGATCTATCAGTATTGTAGGAATTCATTTATCTAACAAGAGAGTAAATCCATTATTTTGATTTCAAACACCATGCTTAAAATCCCTTTAATCGCTTATACTAAATATAAACTATCTTGATCTACCAATTTTACATTAGAAGACACTTAAAATTAGCTTAGTTCTTAATAAAGTCATACTAGGGATTTTAATTGAATTTAATTAGGATGTTCTCATTAGTATTCAACTTAAGCTATTTAGCAAGAAAGAGTTAAATATTGAAATCTAATAGACTAAGTCAGCATTTCAAGCTTAATAATCTAGAAGACTTTATTATTTACTTTAGCCTTTTATAGCTTTATTTTAAGAATAGCACGGCAAACTAAATATAGGATGAGAAAGATTGGTAAACTAATTACTGTTTAATTATATAAAGTTAGGAAAATAAATTTTAAAGGACTAAGCACTCTTATTTGTAATGAAGCTAATAAGAAATGGAATATAAGCAGCTATATACTGATAATGAAATAAGTTATCTATTTTATTATTTTTCCTTTATATAATGGGATAAACTAAAGGGTTACCTTGGTAAATAAGAGCTAATGTTAAGAGTATTATTAAATAGATTAAAAGTAAGTTAGGCTTTATAAGAAAATTAGCTATTTATAATAGTTATTAGTAGAATTAAATATAGTTAGTCAAATAAAAATTAATAAAGCTATCAAAGGGAATGGAGGAATTTTAATTAAAGTGCTTAGCTAATTTAATTAAATTATTTTAAATTTCTTCAAAAATCGTTTTTCTTTTCTATAAACTTGGAACGAAGCGAATATGCATATTTACTCTTACAAACCAGAATGAATAGTTTCTAGAGTAAAGGTTAATTCTAGCTTTACTTCTGTATTAATAAACTAAGAGAGTAATTAATTGAATATATAAGGATCTTATTTATCAGATTACTTAATACTTTTGACTTGATTTAGTGTTATATAATGTACCATTACTTTATATCTAAAGATAATATAATAAATAAAAAATGTAAGGTAAGACGAATTGCCAAAGCTGTGGATTTTTCTTTGATGAAATGTAATACAAACCTTACTAACTAGTCTGCTAGTGCTGATTCTGTTAAAAATGTATAACAAGCTTTTATAGTTAAGGGAAAATAGAGTGCTCTTATCATCATTTACCAACACATGTTAACTCCTTAGAAAGTTTTAGCAAATAGAATGCTTAATAAGCTTAACATTGGCAAAATGAGTCACTATAGTAAGAAAAGTCAGTAGAATAGTTCTAGAATTTTCAACATAATAGTTACCCTCAAATATTTGAATTTCAACAATAAAATTCAATAGTAGGAATCAAGTAAGAATTCTATTGTAAGTTTTAATTTTAGTTCCTTATGATGAAAACGAAAGCTAAACAGGAAGGAATAGCATTCAGCAAATATAAGATTTAACATAAATAAGAAATTCGAATTTGTACCAGTCTAATTCGCCTTTTTTATTAAATGTGGAGGAAGAAGAGAAGATTTTTGATTAGTAAAATTAAGAAACCTAAAATACTTTTGTAAAACCTGAATTATAAGCAATAAGTTCAACTGAGAGAGGAGAAAAGAAAAGAAAAATTTAAAATCAACACATGCAAAAATGTAAAGAGCATAGCTCCTTTCAATTGACTCTGTTTTGTCATACCTGTGTTGAACTCATATGTTTTTAATGCTCCTCTCTTGAAAAGCATTAGAATCATTAGTCGAATATTCAAGACTGAAACCTTGCCTGCAAGAGTCTTTAAAATGAATTGAGTAAAGTAGAGGAATAATGTAGCTTTTATATATCAGAAAATTAAAAATTTGACTAATATCTAATGAAGCTACAAAGTGAAGCAAATGAAAAAGTATAAGAATCCTGTAAGGGAATAGACGAAACTTATAACTTACTAATTCAGAAAATAAATACATACAAAGAACAAAACTTAAAAAAATTGGAATATTTTGAGGAAAATGTAGAGGACTTTTTATTTAAAATAAAATAAATCTCAAAGTTCGCTAATAACTAATGGTAAAATGAGTAGCTGAAAGATCTTTTAATGTTTCAATATCTAAGATCTGATTAGTTATAATCGAAAGCCATAAAATCAAAGTTCACTATAAATCAAAGACAAATATCTTAAGATTTTATGAATTCGTTTTATATAGTACTATAATTAAATAGAAAAACAAAGAAAACTGAATTTAAATGCAGCATTTTTGCAGATTTGATTAGAATTCCTTACATGTGTATTAATATGGCTAAACTGGTTAAGACTTTGAGATAGATTTTAAGTTTCCATTTCTCACTAGATCAATTTTGATACCGAATGGATTAATTGTTTTCTGTGGTGGTAAGAAAAATCTTCTAGATTAATCTCCTATAGCTGATGCTGGAATTATATAGGTTGGTTAAATAATACAAAGCTGAAAGATAAATGATATGAATGTTTGCAGATAGAATCACAGTTTAGCTTATTTTAAAAACTTCGTTTATGTGATTTCAGGCAAAACATTAAATGACTAATTTACAACAACATGTGAAAGGTTAAATATCCGCACTGGATAATGATATAAAATTAATCAATGTACTTAAGTAAGAGATAGTGCTTCTGCTGCTGTTGATAATAATAATGAATTTATCTATGTATCAGGAGGAAGATACTAAAGTAAAGAGCAAGAGAATATAAAATTAGACCTATGAACTACAATTGAAAAATATGACATAAAAAATGATAAATGGTTCCTTTTGAAATAAATAAACCTCCCTTACAAAATAAATCTCCATGGTTCTTTGTTTTACGACGATTAATTTTTACTTATTTTTGGAGGGTTAAATGAAAAAGATGAAATAGTATCAGACTGCTGTCTAGTTAATTTTTCTCCCATAAAGATTCATTTAATGAATGTTTTACCATAAGGCAATCCGATTGTCAATCAAGTAACTTAACATAACAATTCAATTTACTGGTTTTCATACTCATGTGAGGAAAAGTTGTATCTTCTTGAGAAGTTTGATCTTTGGAGCAATTTTCGTCATGATATAGTCCATAAGTCTCCAACTTATATTAAAAACGAAGAAGCAAGCAATTAGACTAAAGAAAATAGCGACTGCAAGATATTTTGAACTTATTTGAATTATAAATTTCCTAATTAAAAGTATTAAAGTATTAAAAGCTATTTAGATATAAAGCTTATTCATATCTTTCATTTGCTTATATCATAAAATGTCATCAGCTAAAATCTCAGTAAGCAATTTTATATAGCCAGAAGAAATTAATTAACCTAATACTTCGAAGTGGAGAGTTAAACTAGCGGAAGTAGTTTTTTCATGGCGAATGGAGACTTTTATTTTAAGCTTGATATGAATATACGCAATTATAGTTATAATAAACATTATTCTATAGGATAATCTTCATAGTGCTAAGAGAATTGTACTTTTTGTAGAAATTTGCATTTTGTGCATTTTTATGGTTGAGCTTATTTTGAAAATAGCTGCTATTGGGGTTGTAAGCTTTCATTGTAGATGTTTATTAAGGATATATGAAACATATTTGATGTTATTGCTGTGCTACTGTGCTTTACTTTTACTGTTATGGAACTTATAAATCCTCATATGGGTACTTTAATGTTTATGCGCTTTAGGTCAGTTATCAGACTTCTGAGAATTCTTATCATGTTCAGAAAATTTAATGAAATACGTAAGATACGAGAAAAAAGAAAGCACATAAAGAGGGGATTTATATCTCCTGTAGAGAAAGCGATAGATATTTTAAGGAAGTTAAAGGATTCTGTCTTTCAAAGGGATAATCTTAATTTCGTAGAGTAGTGCAAATGAGTAATTCAAGTCATCGTCTCTAACTAATTATATGATCCAATAGTTACATTTGAAGGTGATAATGAAAAAGAGTAAGAAATAATGTAATGGGTTAATTAATATTCTAAGTAACAAATTCAAAACATGAGAAGAAAGAGTGTATACAACTTCTAAATAAGACTAGTAGATTAGAATAAATAAGTTCCAGTAAAAGAGGAGCTGATGAATAAGGTTAACAACTGTTTATCGTAATGCAATACAATAGAATTTGATGTATTTATGCTTCATACGCTTACATAAGGAAATGAGCTTGTTTGTCTAATAGAATATATCTTTAAGGATTTAGGCTTATGTACATAACTGAATATTGATGAAAATAAGCTTAAGAAATATTTTAGTATCATTTAATAGGGCTATAAAGAAACTAACCCTTATCATAATAAACAACATGCAGCTGATGTTGTCCAATCCATCCATTACTTTTTTATTACAGGTGAAGGAGCAAATACTGCTAGACTGTCTGACCTGGAATATGTCGCTTCATATATAGCAGCGGCAATTCATGATTTTGAGCATCCTGGATTAAATAATCAATTCCTAATTGAAGCTTAAGATACTTTAAGCATTCTCTACAATGACAGTGCTCCTTTAGAGAATTACCATGTTGCATCAGCTTTTGAAAAGTTGTAAAGTTGCAATATACTTGAAAACTTTACTAAATAGGACTATAACTCTGTACGCTTATAGATCATTAATATGGTATTAGCCACTGATATGTCTAGACACTTTTAAGATCTAACGATTTTTAAGAGTAAGTTTACAGAACCACTTTAAGTATCATAAGTGAATAAACTGTCTTTTTTAGAAATGATGCTTCATGCTAGTGATATAGGAAACCCAGCTAAACCCTGAAATTTGTGTGAAAAGTGAGCTTTGAAAGTAATGCAAGAGTTTTTTAAGCAAGGAGACAAAGAAAGATAATTAGGAATTCCAATAGGTATGCTGAATGACAAATACTCAGTTAATATTGCTATATCACAAGTAGGATTCATATCAGGAGTTATTTTTCCAATATTTGAAGCTATAGCCGTTCTTCTTCCTAATACTTAAATCTTGTTTGATAACTGTAGAAGAAACAAAGAAAAATGAATCGAACTAAAAGAGACTTATTAAAAGCAACTCGATAGCATTTAACAGAAAAAAGATTAAGAAGAAGATAAAAAAACTAGTGAAAGTTTCGGCCATGAAAAGAGCTCTAGATTATGAGTTGAACTTATCTTATTGGTATATTAATTTCCTCTTTAGTTCTAACTACCTAATTAAATATAATGAACATTAATTAACTCTATTTAAAATAATTTGCTATAAATGTGCAAAAAACTATCATAGGGAATACTTCAGTTTCTACAATTCATAATATCCGTAATACTTTTAGGAGTGGGTGGCTTCGCGATATATGCAGGAGTTTATTTCAGGGATTTAGATGTCTTGGACTCAATTCAAGATGACGAAGACTAGAAGGGAATAGGAGATTTAATTAGTAATGCGTTATATTTCGCAGGGGCTGGCGTTATTTTATTTGGACTTTTTTCTATTGTAGCGATCCTGACAAATAACAAGATAGTTGTAGCAATCTACTTAGTAATGTCCGTTTTAGTGTTTTCAGCCTTTTTGGCAGTAGGAATAGGATCTCTTTATTCTTATGGTAAGTCTTGATTTCTAGATTAGGTCATTCCTGATGAATTCGATAAAGCATGCGATAAGAATGAAAATGGAGGACTCGCTAAAGCTAATGAAGCCTACTTAGTTGCTAGTAGTTATCTTTGCGGTAGTTACTGTCCATGTAAAATAATTGATACTTAATCATGGGAAACTCAAGAGATTTAAGATTGAAATATAAATCCTGATGGTTTTGACAATGTGAGAGACTGCAAAAGTTGCTCGTATAGCTCAGATTCAAATTGCTCTGAAAAAGTAATAGAGTCTATGTATAATGATTACTTTGGTGATTATGATAAATACTTTGATCTGTTAGAGTTTATAGAAGATAAATGGGATTGTGCAGGATTATGCGATTCACCTGAACCTGATAAATATGTTTTCACAGTAGTTGGCAGAGGAAAACCTGAAGAAGCATGCAAGGATAAATTATAAAACTGGGTTGAAAAAATTATAATTGCTATAGGATTAGTCTGTGTCCTTGTAGGGTTCATGCTTGTAAGATTTAATTTAGATTATCTCGTTTATTGTAAAAGTTACGGTATGCTACAAAGCAAGAAAATAGCCTTAAGTTTAAAGTGAAGCACCTTAGAATAAAGCAACTTATGAAACTGTACATCCAGAATCTGAAAAGCTAAAAATTATTGATAGGAAGAACGAGGAAACAGGAAGAATTAGCGATTCTGACAGCAAAAGTTGATCTAGCAACTTTTAATTTAGTAACATTATGTTTATATCACTTTTTATTGGCTTTAATAAATTTACTATTAATGCAATTACAAAACATCCTTATTTTTATTTGCTTCACATTTATTGATAAAATTATATTTTTAATTAGCGTTCAAAGAAATCTTCCCTATTCCAATTACCAAAATTCTGAACACAAGGAAATACAAGCGTGATCTCATCTAATGCAATATGTGCTTATAACTGCTAAAAATAAGTTAATAAAACCAAATATGCTTATGATTAATCTAATTTCACAGTCATAAACTTCCTTGTAGATTCATAAATTTATGTGATAATTTATGGTTTTTAATAAAGCTCAAATTCAATGTCAAATAGTTTATACTTGTAGCAAATTAATAACGGAAGAATAACTCTGAACTTAATCATAATAAAATTTTAAATACGAAACAAAAATGGAAATAGAAAAAATACCAATAGAATTAAAAACAGAATTGAATCCAGAAAAAGAAATAATTGCTACAAGTTTCATTAAAAGATTAGAAAATATAGAAAATAAATTATCATAAAAAAGAACGAAATAAAGACAATAATACAAACTTTGTTGATGTTGCAAATCAAATCAACATATTTTAAAAAACTGTTGACAATGAAAGAAAATAAACGAATAAGAGCAGAAAAGAACATGGAGACAACTCAATAAACTATGAATAACTCCAACAGGGATCTACAAATAAAAGCTTTTTGCAAGACCAGTTGAACGGTTACAGTGGTAACCTTCCACTTAATAAAAAGGTCGTGGATCACACCCACGTTAAAAAAACTGTCCGCAGGAACTGGTTGTAATTCCAGAGAATGCAAAACTCTACTAACTTTAAGTATATTATTATTATTATTATTAGTTTATACTTTTATTCGATGAGTTTATCATTACATCAAATAAGATAACTCATAATTAAATCATAAGCAGTTTATATAGAAACTTAAAGACTAAATTAAGCATATAATGTCTAAAATTATTTTTCCTATTTTTGAGAAGATAGTTATGGAAAACTTCCGAGCAATTTGAAATCAATATTAATCAGAATTACTCTTCCATCTAATATAATGGGATATTTTAGCTGATTAATTATTATATAAATTTGGTTTTTTTAACGTTATTTTAAATCTATTAATAAGAAATCTATAAAAGAAGCTTTAATTATCTGAGATTCAATACTTCAATCTACTTTCTTTTTACTAAGTAACTTATAAATCAATATAACTGCCATAAAATAATTCTTCCTTTGCGAAGCTAAATTTTTTTATATTATGAAGCAGTTAATTTTTATATTGCTTTTGCTAATTGAATTATACTAGAATTTGTTTTGTAAACACTGACTACCAGTTTTAATAAACTTTTTTATCTTTAAAAAGAGGATTTATCAATATATTAATGTAGTTGGAACCTCTTAATAGATATTTTAACCTACTTTATTTTAAATAAATATAGCAGCCTTATAATATTTATTTAATTTTCAGCTTAATTATTATCTCTACTTCCCGATACGATGAACTCTGAATCACTGGATATAGACACAGCATATTCATCACTAGTGTGACCACTCATGGTCTTACAATTTATTTGATATACTTCTTTCTGATTATAAATATTTTAAATCTTCATCTCAAATCAAATAATCCAGTAAATAGGCTTCGATATTTAATATGTGCATTTAGCATTTTAATGCTTTAAAATCTTTTTCAAATTAACTTTTTTCTTTTATCTAAGCGCTTAATCAGTTTTACTTTAAGAATTATTCTACTATCTTATCGCTTTAAGTGTTAGTTATTGAGTTAATTATAGAATTCTAAATATCAGCTGATTGCTTTTTACCTAGGAATGAGGAATTTATAGATGTTCTAATTGCTATCTTTTATATAATAAGGTTTTTTAAATATTTACTAGTATAAACTCTATCAATTTTATATAGTCAATTTTTGCTATATAGTTGGAAGTTCTTGTAAGCTACTAATGGAAGACGACAGTAGCAGCAAACATTTTAAGCAAAACTAAGTTTCAAGTACTATAAATTAAATAAAGCTTTTCAATAATTTTAGCTTAATGTATTTTTTAGCATTTTAAAACTGTGAAATATACAATTTGACCCTTGTAGTTTGATTTACTTAGCTATCTTAATAAAAAGATTGCAATTAAAATAGCTACGACTAAGAATGTTTATATATTGGGTATTAATATAAGTTAGGTAACAAATAAGAGCTATAAATATATAGCAATGGTATATCAAGTATTTATTTAGAAACTCTTTAATAAATACCTAAAAGACAGTGTCTTTAAATTAAGCAGTATTAAGATTAAGACTTAAGATAAAGTAAAGTGCTGATAATAAACTGAAGCACTTTATTATAAAGCAACATTTAATTTTAATTCCTCTTTACATACTAAATTTAGGCTAAAGATATTATAACTAGAATATAAGTAAAAAGTGTCGTATTAATGGATTATCTCTACAATTAAGCTATACCCTTTTAAAAGATAGAAGATACATTATATATAACTAGTGGTTTGAATGACGTATAGTAGTATACCCTAATGATTAAAATAGATATAATTACCTTAGAAGAATAATATGATTTATAGATTAACTAGTCATATTATTATATTTATCAATTGGAATATATTAGCAAGACTAGTAGGAAAAATTAAAGAGATACTTAAATTTTATCTTTCAACAAAATAAATGCTTTTTAAAATGACGTTTAGAGGAATTTAATAAACAAGAGTTAAAGAAATGAAAAGTATAGTATGATGTAGCATTTATAGCATAAATAAAATGAAATTAATTAAGTAGAATAAAGTAGAAATTACTCTAAAGTAAAGGAAGGCAAGTGATTAGGAGTTAGACTTGTAATATAAATAGTAGTAAATGTAAAGACAATGAAGCTTTATTATTTTAATTAATTAAATTTGTAAACATTAATTTTGAACTGATTAATAAAAATGTAGACAGAAGCAGACATTAGTACAGAAATCTCTAAAAAAAGAAAAAGTGTCAAAACACCTAAAATTTAAAGGCCAAAAATTTCTCAATAAGAGCTTAGAAAATAATTTGTGGAAACTGCACATGATTATTTGGGAGTTCCTTATTCTAGAAAATATCACGGTCCTGAATCTGAAATGTACAACTCCGAGCTTTTTCTAGACTGCTGTGGTCTTGTTAGAAGATCTGTCTACGATTTGAGAGAATAATTCGGATTTTAATTAGGAAAGTGGAATTAATGCTATTAATTTGACTGTCTACCTATAAATATAGAAGAGTAAGATTTACTTCCAGGGGATCTAATATTTTATGAAGGAATATTTTATGATGAAGACAAAAAACCTCAAATTCATAACATTGTTCATGTAGAAATTTCTTTAGGAGGATAAAAAACTATAGCTGCAAGATGAAATTCAGGTGTTGTATAAATTTTTGACTCTTATAAATTCACATCTTAGAAATACATGATCACTAAATACCATTATAAGTCTATCGAAACTTGGTTAAAGGGAGAACTTAAAGTTTTTTGTAAGTAAAGACATCCATGAAATATGAAGAGAAAAAAGGTTCCCATTTGGAAATAAGTTAAGCCAGTTCCAACTCGTGTTATTTTAGACTAGCAAGAAACTTAGGAATAGCCAGAAGTTGAAAAAAGACAATAGACACCCCCTCCACCTCCACCTAAACCTCCATAAATAGTAATAAACACATTCGTTGTTTAAAAAGGGCAAAATTATCATTTGGTATAAAATTACTTAGAACAGTTAAAATGGGTTTCATTCGCCTAATTAAATTCATAAAATCAACTTTACAGATTCAAATGAACTCAGTATCCGAAAGAAAACGATTTTAGTAAACTATAAGACAACTAATTTTACAATCACATACCTAAAATAATGCAAAGTCTAGGATGCAAAAATTCACTTTGCAATACTATATAAAAAATTAAGACAACCAATCAAATAGCTCCACTTACTTATAACTTAAGCCTATTTACAGATTACTTTAGCTTCTTAGGAAAATCTCCTGAAGCCTTTTGAATATGAAAGCCATTTAAGAATTAATAGAATGAAGTGATGATATTCACCAACACAACTGTTGCTAAGCAGATGGTTAAGGATAAAATTCTTAAAAAAGGTCTAATATAGGAATATATAACCTCTCCATTACTAATCTATAACAAGAAATTCACGATTAAAGTCTTTGCTTGTATTATATCAGAACCACCTTAACTCTATTATTATCAGGATTTCTATTTAGAAAAGTCATTAGATGACTTCATATGAGATAGTTTAGACAAGACTGTTCATATAACTAAAAACAGCATATAGCAAAACCATATATAATGATATGAAAAAAAGGATGAAAGTATATGAAAGAAATCTTAATTCTAGTAGTATTTAGGAGAAGCAAATGCGTCTCAAGTTGAGACCCAAATAATCAATATTATAAGATAAATAGTAAAAAACTCTGCTTTTTAAAGAAAAAAGGGATGTTATTAGTTACTTAGCTTCGATTTTATTCTTAGCGACTTTTTAATCGCTTATCTATTAAAAGTCGCAGTTCAGCCTTAAATAAGTCTCGACACATCAGTTTTGAAGGGCTTTTACTCTTTGTTCATAGAATCGACAATTAACCTAGTGATAGAAAACTGTACAAGCAATTGGCTGAAGCTTTCATTTTGAGAACTATATTTAATTTTAAATAGAAAAGCTTGATATTCTAAAGTAAATCGCTTTCTTTATTCTCATCACTCTATCTTAGCTGCCTAACATTTCAATAATCTAATTTATTACTGTTCATTCATATAATCGTATTTATTCTAGTTAGCATTATAGAATAGCTATAAACTGACTAATTTACCTAGGAGATCATAAAGAACTTTATAATCCTCTTAGTCTGTTTATATAATAAGCTATATAAATAAGAGAGTGAAATCATAAGAAAATTAAAGCTATTTAAATTCTTCATTTTACATAATAGCTCAAGTTAAGATTCTTAGCCCTTCGATTCTCCATTTAAATTATTTTTCTTGCTACTTGAAGAAAAAAAAGACATCAATTTAATGAGAATATCCCTTTAATAATTTTTAGTATAAGTAAGAAAAAAAATTAGTAAGTAAGTTAAGGTAAAGATCTATTAGCTAATATTTTAGCTATCTTTAATCCTACCCTTATTATTGTACAAATCTGCAGAATATTTAATCTATTATATAATAATTATTCATATCTTGGTGATAAGTTAACATATAGCATAATAGATTACTTGCCTTACTTTAACAGTTTACGCATTTAAGAATATATAACTAGAATCAAAATTTTGGAAACTATATAATTAGAATTTTCTAAGTAATCAAGCAATTTAAAAAAGATGCCACACAAGAAAGAAAAAATTTACCAATATCCTAGGTTTAGAAATAAATTAGGAAAGCCTAAGAGATGCTTTTATTTTATTAAATATAGAAAATATTATAAAGCTATTAATAAAAACAGTCCAAAGTAATAGTTTTTAATCTCAAGACTTATACAATCGCTTTATATTTCTAGCATCTTGTTTACTATTAAATTTACGTTTGATCTCCATATAACTATTACAAACTTAAAGTCTTATAAGAGTACTTTATTACTATAAAAGACCAATTAATAATTTAAAATTAATAGATAGGAGAAGCTAAACTTTTATTTGACTTATATTAGAGTTTTCAACGTTTATCTAACATCATATTACATTATAATCGAGAGAAAATTAGTATTTAGCTTAAAATAGAAAGCTATCTTATTGAGTAATTAAAGAGAGCTAAACATTTATATTAAATGTAGATTTTAAAAATTTAGTTTTGTTATTATTTTCTAGTAGATAAGCTACCTATTAATGTAATAGTTTCAAACCTTTTATTAAAAGGGCTTCTATATCTGTAACTAGTAAAAGTTGATTACTATAATATACTCACTTATGATAGAAATTACTTTATTAAAAGGTTTATAGACTCACTTGATGTTTAAATTAAATGTTTATTTCTTCAAGTAGTGCTAGTAAGTATTAATTCTATAGATCTATTTTATAAAAAATAGTGTAAGCGTATCTTAATTAAAATCTTTCATAAATAGAATTGCTTGGGCTTTACAATTCATAAGATCTAACTATTTTTGTTAATCCAAAACAAATCTGCTAGTAATAAAAATTTAAATTATGTCCAACTTGGGACTCGAATCCACATTCACCAAATTAAGAATCTGATTCTCTACTGATTGAGTTAGCCAGGCTTATACTTTAAAAGCAAAATGATCTTCAAATAGATAACTTGAATTTACACTAGTTATCCTAGAGTAACTAATATAATCTTAATAACTTTTGCTTAATTAAAGACTAACAAGTACAAAGCTTATATTTTTATAATTAATTCAGATTAATTACAAGGCTTTAGCTATTCAACTTTACTTCTATATTATGTTGTTTAGGTAGCTTGAAATAAATCCCTATTAACTTCTTCTTTAATCATTTAAAATAGCAACTGGGGTTGGAATTTAATTCACGATGATAAAAGAATATAGCTATAGCAAATTCTTAAGCGATAAAAAACATTGTCTAGCGTTTAACTGATATTTTGGTTTTAAACTAGTAATATAAGAAGCTAGGAAGGCTAAATAAAATATTAGAGTGGTTGATAAGATGAAGCAGTTAAGTTGATTAAATTAAATATTTTAAAATATAAATAAAAATAAATGCACTAAAACTAAGAATCCTCGCAAGAAGAGACTTAAAAGGTACAAGTTGATAGCAATTCTATGTACGAACATTTGAATGAAGATAAAAAACCTATTAATGCTGAAAGTACCGACAAGAATACTGATAAAGAAATGAAAAGTTTCGCTAAAAGGTCAATAAAATGAAATAGGTTATCTGAGCAAAGTTCTCCAAGTGATTCACCTCTACTTTCGAGGTTTTTTGGTCCTCTGAAACCTGGAGCATTAAGAGGAAGTATCTTTACAATAACAAGTAGTGCTTTAGGTGGAGGGCTATTAACTATTCCTTTGGTCATTTCTCACACAGGAATTATTTGAGGACCAATATTATATATTTTATGTGGTGCAGGCACTTGGATCCTTATGAAAGTATTAATTAAAAGTGCGCACATAACAGAGCAATACACCTATCCTTAAGCTGTAGAAGCTATTTTTGGAAGACATGCCAAAAATTTATTATTGACAATTATAAGCATCTATCTTATGGGAACATTAGTTAGCTACTTAATTGTTATAGGTTCTATGATGCCTGATGCTTTTAAGTAACTTTATCATGGAATTCACGTTTCAAGAATTCTATGTATTCTCATCTTCTTTGCTGTAGCAGCTTCTCTTTCTTACTTTCGTAAAATGACAAAATTGAGACATATTTCAATTCTGGGACCAATAGCTCTTATTTATGCCTCACTAGTTCTTATTGGTGAAATGCCAATATACATTAAGCATAACAATTATGATAAGATCGAATATTTCAAGTTTGATATTAAGATATTCCAGTCCGTCTCTATTATGCTTTTTAGCTTTATTTGCCATAGCAATATTTTTAGAGTTTAGGGTGAGCTAGAAAAATCTGATATAAGAAGGATGGGAAAAGTGATGAGAAGGAGCTTATAAATCTTAGTAGTATTTTATATTATAATTGGCATAACGGGATATATCAGTTTTATTGATGATGTTCCAAAGCTTTTTACAGATCGTGATAAACCTAAAGAAATAAAAAATGATTTCCTTATGACAATAGCCAAAATCTTAATTGTGCTAATTGTCACTCTGAAGATTCCTTTAAATCTATCTCCATGCAGAGATGCTATTTTTGTTGTTATGAACACCACAACTGAAAAAGCAAAACCGATATAATTTATTTCCCTTACATCAATAATACTAGCTATTTCTCTTGGTCTAGCTATTGCCATTCCTGATATTATATCAGTACTTTCAGTTTTAGGAGGCTCTTTGGGAGTAGCACATGCTTTCATTTTCCCATGCTTGATGGAATTTAAGTTAAGCAAGGAATTAGGAAAACTATACACTTGGTCTAACTTGCTGATTGGAATTATAACACTAATAATGACAATTCTAGGTTTCGGAAATGTTATCATTACAGTTATTGACGCCGTAAACTGATTACACATTAATTATCTTTTTAATGCATCTAAATTAATTAACATTAATGCTAATAAAAGCATACTTCTACCAATATTTCTTCATTAAGATAAAAGAAATCAAGCAATCATAGTTAAAGATCTTTAAATATTCGTATATTTGAAGTCTATCAAAACTTCTTTTCCAAACTAGAATGAAAACCTGAAAGCTAAAACTTTATTAACTATATTAATAAATCTAGCTTATTTCTTGTATTCTATATTGAAAATAAATCTAAATAAATTACGAAGCAAATTTACTAAAACAACCATATGGTAACCTTTTTATCGTCTTTTCATCCAAGCATTACTAATTTTAATCAAACAATCTATTACCAGCAATAAATTTAAGAATCATTTTAGAAATATTTAACTTATACGATTCCTTCATCATCATGTGAAATTACTGGAGTTTAAATTTTTCAATAAAGTAATTTAATTAACTTCATACCCAATAGAAGCAAATTACTAATTAAGCTTATTCCCCCTTTAGTATATAAGATTATAACCTTTTGAGAATATATCTTAGCTTTATAGAAATAATTGAATCTCTGTAGGAAAATTTTAAATATTTAAGAGATTTGATTATAATTGAGCAATATGATAGATTGCCTAGTATTCTAGTTGGATAGAACTAATTAAGATTTAAAAGTTTCAGATTCAATCTTTTAAAAAGATTCTATAAGAACTAGAGTTTTGAATTTATTAAGTTAAATTCTTGCTTTAAGTTGCAAAATTAGTAAACTCTATAATTTTCTAGCCATTTAAAGCTTTATTCCTGAAAATTAAGCCTTTTATCTACTTTTGTAGTAATTATCAAATTTAGTGTTAGATATCATTTTCAAGTGTAAATAATAGAAATAGAATATTCGTATATTACCTCTAAAGATTTCTAATTTATATAGAAAAGTATAAATACTTTAGCTAATTCTAAGACTAGTTTGGTCAAAGATCTCATCTATAAATTAATACTAAGAAACTAAGAGTCAAGATCTTTAATTTTAGCTATAAAGATTGGAGTTGAAGAAAAGGTAGTAAAAGTGACAGCTTAATAATAAAGCTAGTATTCAAATAAAATTATTTGAATATTGGTATTTATAGAACTGAATCAGGAACATAAGAGGATATTATCTTAAAATCGAAAATAGAAAAGGGATAAGCTAAATACTGACTAAAATCTTTTAAATATAAACTGTAGGTATTTCATATATGAGGTGATCTGCAAATTTTTAAGTAAAGCTAGTTTATAAGGTGACTTGGATTATAGTTTCTTGTAATAAGCTCTATGAAAATACTTAGAGCATATTTAGAAAATTAAAGTATTATCAAAGAGCTAGAAAATAGTGCTTTTTAACTATATAAATATAAACTTATGCATATTTATTTATTGCCTTAGCTTTTTTGATGTTGTATAACCTTCAAAATGGCAGGACTTACTTAGATAAGAATAGCAGGGATATGTTCAATGCTCGCATTATTAATATCAACATAATCTATTTGTAAGCATTTATTTAATTATAATGAACCTGATTTGCAACTGTATATATGTAGAATTATTCTTATGGTACCCGTTTACTGCATTTAGAGTTTCCTGTCTATTTTGAATCATGAAAATGCTTTGATGCTTGCTAGTATTAGAGATATTTACGAAGCTTATGTGCTTTATATCTTTCTGCAGTTGTGTATTCACTATCTTGGTGGAGAATAATCTATTGTTTTCTTCCTTGAACTGCAAAATAGAATAAAGCATCCCTGACCATTACATAACTATTTAAAACCTATTCCTACAGATAAGATATTTTATCGGAAGGTGAAATAAGGAACATTGTAATTCGTTATGATAAAACCAATTACTGCTGCCCTGGCTGTTTTACTAGATAAATTTTAAGTTTATAAAGAAGGTGAATTCTCATTTAAAAGTGGTTATCTATATATATCAGCTATCAATAATATATCTGTTAGTATAAGCTTGTACTGCTTGATTTTGTTTTATATGGCAACTGAAGAAAGACTCCAACCTTTTAAACCTTTAGCTAAATTCCTTTGCATCAAAGCTGTCATTTTTTTTAGCTTTTGATAGTCTTTCCTTCTGATGCTTTTAGTTAAATTTGGGATGTTTGGAGAAGATGTCTTAGCTTAGCAATATGCCACTGAGACCTAAGATTTCATGATCTGTATTGAATCTCTAGGATTCAGTATAATACACTCAATTGCTTTCACATATAAAGATTTTGCTGGAAAAAGACCTCACATACCTAATTTCAAAGAGGTAGCTACAGTAATTAGCATTAAAGATGTAGTAGTTGATGCTAAAAATACATTTATGAATAGGAATGAAATGGATGTAGATCCTAAGTTCATATATGACAGTACAAAGGATTTTTGGAGTTATAATTAATATGTTCATTAAGCTAATTCTGCTTTTCTTTCCTCATTTATTATATCTTTATCAACCTTAATATCTCATTAAGATCCTTATTTTATAAGTTATCCAGTTAGCTAGTAATACTTCTCCAGTTTCTCTCACATAAAATTTAGAAATTTAATATTGGAATACTTCTTAAATAAAGCCAATTTAATATAGACTCTATGAAGATAAATAATTATGGATATATTGTATAAAAGAGTCTTACATCTTAAGGCATTTGAAGCTTTTTATTGAAATAATGATTGCTAAATATAAAGGAGGAAATTTAATAAGCTAACAAAAGATTTAATTTCTTGTCTTATATCCTAAACACTATTGATGTATAACCTTGCTATTTGTTTAGTGCTAAGCAGCTTACTGATTATCTAAATAGATTAACTATTTTAATGTTAATGAATTTTAGAGTTCTTATTAACAAATTTTTAAGATTGGTAGAGTATTTTATGGAATAAATTTAATAATCAAATGATACTTTATCTCATACTATTTAATTAGTCTTAGAGTGCTTAATAATTAGTATCTTAATTGCTTTATTTTAAATTATATGTGAGAGAACTGCTTAGATTAGTATTCTGCTTGCTAATCTTGCAATTACTAGAAGTCTAACTTTGTATCTTCTAAGCTTAAATTTTATCATTTTAATCTACTATCCTTAACTGTTTCCTCAATAATTTTCGATAAAGATATCAAGTAATCTCATAATAACTAGAGAAAAATACAAAAAGTAGAAAATATGATTACTATAAAGATAGCTAATGGCTTATAAACCTTAACTTCTTTATTAATCTAAATGCTTTATTTTTCTTATCAGGAAAATAAGAATTTGACTTACTGAAAAAATGCTTAATACGCAGGAAATAATTAGTGCAAGCTTTTTATCAGTATACTGATTAGAACTAATGTAATATTTATATCTTAAATAGAAGAGATTTAAATAAGCCTTTCTTCTATTAATGTATAATGTAGCTGTTTGAAGATAAAGTTGCTAATTAGTCATTAAAGAAATTAATCAACCATAATACTCAAAAAGGATTTCTGGAATCTATCCTCCGTAAAGAGTTGTTCCGTTACTTTTATCATTGACTCCAAATATGGTAGTTTGAAATTTGACCTGGAAAACTTTACTTTCAGATGACTGAAGCTTGGTTCCTTCATTTCCTCCGTAGCTTGAAAAAGCGGCTTTATGAGAGTTGTCACATTTAATTAAGACTTTAACAGTATAATCAGTATGTTTAGTTATCTGTATTTTTCTATATGTCATAATACTTAAAGTGGGAGTATCACAATCTTTTGAGCGAATCTTTACTTCAGGATTTAGAAAATCAAGAGTTGATTATTTTATTTCGACCATATGATCATAAATTAGAATATCCGAACTTCCTTTGCCTTCATATACCATGAATTAATCCAAAATTGAATAAGTATCTTATACATCAGGTACAAACAAACCTATTCCAACTAATCTACAGTTTATATTTGTTTAGAAAGTTATACAATCTAGACCTCTCCCTGTGCAAGGCCATCCTTTAGTGATATTATCAAAGCGGTAAATAGTAATTGATTATCTAGATTGCGTACTTTCAATCTCTTCCTAAAGCGTAAATTCAAAAGAGTTATCAATTAGGTTTAAGAGCTCATTGATATTTATAAATCCTTAAAATTCTAAGGAATTAGAGTAGTTTTAATTCTTAAGAGAAGTCATAATTTCATTATACTTACTCTGTAGAGATTCCTATTGGGTTAAAACATTTTTAATTATTTCCTTTACTATTTCGTTCTTCGCATGTAATAATCCTTCAATATACTAGTTTTTCCAATCTATTAGTTATGAGACACTCTCTAATTAGTTTTTATCATACTTAGAAAGAACTTTTAGCAACGCCATCTTTTAAAGTAATGTTTGATCAGTCTCTAGTTATTCAGCTCTGAATACATTGGAAAATTCTTATTTATGAACTGTACAATTAATATCTTCCTTTTCTTCTTGCTACTATTCTAAGCACTTAAGACATTGCACGCATCCACAAGGTAAAGTTTTGGGCAATTTATCTGCAGTATCATATGGCATTTTACAACCCTGGCACAAAGTTTCCTGCTTAAGCTTATAAAACTAATCTACTCTGGATTCTATATCTTTACTAACAGTGATTTCTTGCATTATTCAAATAAATCAATTAAAATAGAAACTCTTTAATATACTTTAGCTCTTTAATTTATACTTTCCATTAGTTAAATCTATCCTTATTCAAGAAAGCTTACCTCATATCTTTCTACTTCTAACTAAAAAACTGTATTTCTATAAGATATCTACTAGTTCCTTTATATCATTGGATATTCACTTTGCTTACAATGAGCTATATTTATCAATCCAATATATTACTTTTAAGCTTTCAAGAGATGCTAGTATTACCTTCTGTCTTTTAACTTTCTCTAGTTTTTTCTTACTTAAATCTAAAATTTAGACATTTAATTGATATAAGGGGTTGAAATTAACTAGCAACTATATTTAAATTTAATAAAAATAAGTTAATAAATAATAGCTGTATTAGTAGCTAAGTGGGAAACTAGAAATATGTGTAAGATATAGTAAAACTATTGCAGAAGGTTTAATTACCTACTATTAACTGCCTATTAAATTAGAAATCATTAATATGGATAGAAAGACTATTTTTAGATATTTATGATATTTATTTCTAGATAATATGAGTAGATAAAATGCTTTAGGAGAAATAAATTCTATAATGATATAGGAAATAAGAAATAAAGTGTAATTAAACTAAAACTAAGTTTTATAATTTGTTTAAATCCTTTTCTTTAAGACAAATTATAAATCTTCTAGATTCAAAATCTAAAGGCTATACTTTAGAAATTATTAATCTGTTATAGTTGTAATTTTAAGGAATTAGTGGATATTACAGGAATGTTTCAGGATTATTTTTTCTGAATTAGTCTAACTATTATTTATACATTTATAGTTTAAATTTGTAGATAGCATTTAATTAGTAGAAGTAAGAATCTTAAAGGCTTGATCACATATAAAATAGAGAAGTGAATGAAATTATATATAAATTTGATGAAAAAGAGGCAAAAGTTCAATTAAAGTAGCATATTACTAATAATTCAATTCACAATAAGAATATCAAAGAAAAATAACTTGCGAGAAGGAATAAAATTCATTTAAAATGAGATATAATCATACAATATTTATTCAGTTATATGATTTGGACAATAGACTTAATTAAAGAGTAGTTTTATTATCTCTTTAAATTATATTTATTTGGAAATCTAACTTTTAAGTTAGATCTTTAATAAGTAAACTAGATCCAATGTAAGATCTATTGAATTTAAAGGTATCTTTTTTGTATTAAAGTTATGTTTTAATTTAAAGTGCTAATTATTCTTTCTTCTCATATATTAATTTTATAGTTCTTAATCACCTTAAATTTCAAATCACTCCATCAAATTTTTCTATTTATTCAAGGAAAAATGCAAATCTAAGAAAGGAATATAATCTTACTCTTATTACATGATTATCTAATTTAGAACCCTTAACTTTTAAAAGCAAACATCACCTAAATTCACAAGCTTCTAACATTAATGCTTATAGCAAAATTATAAGCAACTATATAAGCTTAAAACCTTAAAATTTATTAAGATAATGGTAGTTAAGTTGATATTAGATATTAAGTTTATTAAAGCTATACTATGAGAAGAGATAAATATATACAAGTATAAAAACTAAGAGCTAGTTATCTATACAAAAGGATTTAGTAGTAATCAAAGTGAATAGTATAATTGGTATAAGTTGGTTACCTCTATTATGAAATCATATACGAGTATAAGTTCTTATTCACTTCTTAATTAATTAATTAAGTTAAAATAGAGAATCTATAAGAAAGAAATAGAGTAATAGAGTTAGAAGGATAATAGCAAGAAATAGAGGAAAAGAGGTAGAATAAAGAAAAGATTGAAAATATGGATGATTATAATAAGACTTGAAGGTATTTGATGTTGAGGTATATTTATACAAGAAAAAGTAGTATTTTAATTAAAACTTGTTTATTTCTCCTTTTTATCACATTTTATTTAATGTAAGGAAGTTTAGCAACCTAAAGTTTAGAAAACTTTGACGCAAGCAAATTAACTCCGCTATCTCCAGAAGTTATATCTAGACAAGCTACTATAAATATAGGAACTATTGGCCACGTCGCGCATGGTAAAACAACAGTTGTCCAGGCGTTAAGTGGTAAAGACACAAGATAACACTCGAAAGAGAGAGTTCGTAATATCACAATTAAGTTAGGTTATGCTAATTGCAAAATTTATTAATGTCCTAATTGTCCACCCCCATAATGCTATCAAAGTAGAAACAGTAGCTTTCCAGATTAAGCACCTTGTAACATTTGTTAGGCTCCCATGGTTTTGCAAAGACATATTTCTTTTGTAGACTGCCCTGGTCACGATATTTTGATGGCAACCATGCTAAATGGAGCTGCCGTCATGGATGCTTGCTTATTGATTATTGCAGGAAATGAACCTTGCCCTTAACCATAAACTAGTGAGCATATGGCTGCTGTAGATATTATGTAGCTTAAAAAAATTTTAATCCTTCAGAATAAGTTGGACTTGGTTCAAGCTAATACAGCAAAGGACTAAGAAAAAGAGATAAAAAAATTTGTAGAAGGAACTCAAGCTGCTAACGCTCCAATAATTCCAATTGTTGCTGTTCAAAAATATAATATGGATGTGCTTTGCCAGTATATTTGCTCTTTCGTTGACATTCCTTTACGAGATTTTACCTCATCCCCAAAATTGATTATAATTCGTTCTTTCGATGTTAACAAACCTGGATGCACAATAAATGATCTAAAAGGAGGAGTTGCTGGTGGTTCACTATTGCATGGTGTTTTAAAGATAGGAGATGAAGTAGAGATTAGGCCTGGAATTAGCGATAGAAATGCATAAGGCTAAATTTAATGCACTCCTATTCTCAGTAGAATTGTCAGTTTACATGCAGAAGACAATGATCTAAAATTTGCAGTACCAGGAGGGTTAATTGGAGTAGGTTTATAAATCGACCCAAGTATTACAAGAAATGATAATCTTGTTGGGCATGTTCTTGGACATCCTGGATAACTTCCTGACATTTACACAGAAATATAGGTCACTTATTATCTTCTCAGAAGACTTTTAGGAGTTAAAAGTGAACAAGGTAAAAGCTCTAGCACAAAAGTAATTTTTAATTTTAGGTATAAAAACTCAAAAAAAACGAAATTCTTATGGTAAATGTAGGATCTACAACAACAGGAGGTAAAGTAATGGCATTAAAAGGAGATACACAAACTAAATTGGAACTAGTAAATCCAGTCTGCTGCACTGTGGGCGAAAAGGTGACATTAAGTAGAAAAGTTTTAAATCATTGGAGATTAATAGGATGGGGAACGATTGATAAAGGAGTTGTATTACAAATAAATTGATAAACGAACCTAAAAACTTAGTAAAGTTAAATTTATAATTAATTTCTATTATTTTAATGATTTACCTTCTTTTTCTTCACACACTCTTAGATATATTCTTTCCTATAGTATAAGTTAAATTTATTTTACTTCTAATTAATCGAAAATATGAAGTAATGACAATTTGCAAGAAGGAAATATCTTCCCATTAAGCTTACTTAATTTCATAGATATAGTTTCTATTCTTGTCCTTCATGAAATATTAAAACACCAAGTTAAACCTTGAATTTCTATTTTCTATATAGTAATTAAACTTATAATAATTTATTTAAAGGCATTTCCTTCTCATCTTTCTTAAGCTTTATATTATAATACTAACCCTTTAATTTGTACTAAATTTATTAGATAATGCTTCAATATTATCATCATAGAATATACTCACATTATACTGATCTTTTATGAAGACTGCTATTAAAAATTAACCTTTCACATTCAAAATTTATTTTCATAGTTTTGGTTAATTGATTTCGATTTCTCAATCCTTGATGTTCATTTATATCATTATAACATAAGCAGATTTTGGATAAGAGTTATAGATGAGATTGGAGTAAGTTCTATTTTGTAACTTCTAAATTTAGTAAGTATAAAGAAATTTTATGGTTATGTGATAATTCTGATGTAGAATTAAGGTTTCTTCTAAATATAGTTTTGTTTAATTAAATGAAAATTGCATTGATAGTTTTAAGGAACGTTACCAACTTTAGTAATTATTTTAGAAATGTCGAGTCGTCATGAAAGAAGACCTTGGTCGGAGTTAGAAGACAAGGTAATAAAGTATCTTGTCACTAAGCTAAATATGAAAAATTGGAGTTTGATAGCATATCAATTAACAGAATATTACAAAATGCCACCTAGGACTGGTAAATAGTGTAGAGAAAGATGAAATAACCACCTTGACCCTTGTGTAAAAAAGGGATCTTGAAATCAGCAAGAAGAATAAACTCTTATTGATTAGCACAAAATCTTAGGTAACAAGTGAAGTGAAATTGCTAAACATCTTCCCGGTAGAACTGATAATGACATAAAAAATCATTACTACAGCAATTTGAGGAAAAAATCCAGATAACAGAACAAAGCAAATGATTATCAAAAGAGTAAAAAGAATAAAAAGAAGCAATAAGTTACAGATAATTAAGAAGAGTTTTAATTAGCATAAAAACTTTCTTAAGAATTGCAAATGGAAATTAATTCCAACCTATTAAATTGCTATAGATAGTAAATAGAAAGACAGGAAAATGCTAATGATGAAGAATTAAAAGACTAACCAAATAAAAAATAAAAATTAAGTATTTAAATAACTAATGATAACGAAGAAAGTTAACCAAATCAAATTCTCAATCCTCTTTTTTTTCAATCCACATGATCGCATTTTCCTCATTCACCTTTTGGCACTTCATATATCTCTCCCAAAAATTCAAGCTTTTTTTCGATTCCATAATCACCTTGCTAGTAACTATCTGAAAGCAGAGAAAATAATTTCAATTATATATTAGGAGAGTGAAGAGAATCATAGACTATTAAATTTAATTGCTATAGTTTATAAAAAGATAATAAAGATATTGCTTTATGAGCTAATATCTTTCAAAAATATATGTTTTCATATTAATTCTAAAATAAACTTCTCTATACTTTCTATTAAATTCTACCAATTCTATCTTATATAAAAACCATCTTACTTACTTAACCTATAATACTTCAGTTCAAGCCTAAGTCGAATAAGACCAAAATGCTTTCTCCAAACCAAAGTATAGTTGAATATAGTTTTAAAAGGAGTAAAATGGATGAGGAAATAATGGCTATAGTTAATGATTTAATAAGTTAAAAGCTGAAAATATATATAAGAGTGGTAAATAATATAGCTATTTCTATAAGCCAAAATAAAATATATATTTAATATATCTTTTGCCTTTAATTAATATCAAAGAAAGACTTAATAATATTTATTATATTCCTATTTCTTTTATTCTACACTTGTTATTTATCAAAATTGGAATCATTTTAACTTCCTTTGCTTTATGGTCACTTATTTTTTCTTCCGTATAGAGTCTCATTTATCACTCTTATGAAAACTGGAGCTATGCTAAGAAATAAAACTAGAACGATTATTGTGCTATATTTGTATGTCATTGCAATGAAATTCTAAAATAAAATCTAGAATATAATTTCCAAACTAAGTAGTTTTAATTAATAGAAATATATCCTTTACATTATTATAGGCATGACATTGCAAGATTTAATTAGTTTAAAATTCTGAGCTATTTAATCAGATTCTTCTAATATGTCCCTAACTATATAATCCAATTACATAATTTATATCCGTTTCATAGCTTACTAATAGTCAGATTATTTTAAAGAGTGGTCTAGTAGAAGAATTCTTTAATGATATATATAAAAAGAAATAAAGAGAAGCATTTTCTATCTTTAGGCTACCTGGCTATGAATAGATATAGTTAATTATAAGCTAAAAGTAATCAAAAATATCATAATCATATAAATGGGAAATTTAAATAAATTATCATATTTCTTTCCTTTGCTAAAGTTAACTTTTTGTATTCAAGACTGCATAATGTTTTCAACTTAACTTTAACCGAATGATTTAATGAACATATCAAAATTAAAAAGTACAAAGACTGAGTTTTTAAAATCACACTATTCTATTTTCTTTTAGCATTGCTTATCTATTAGAAAAGCAAGAGCATAATTTTTTGATTAATAATAGTCCCTTTAAAAACTACATCTTAGTACAATACAAATTTTATAATTTCTGCATAACTCATATTGCTCATACTTTCCAAAGTTAGAAGAATCCCTAAAATAAGATAAACACTTAGAGAGTAACTTTTTAGCCTATCTGCTGCATATTTAACCTTAGAAACTTACATATTTAGCATTTGTCATATACTTTGCTTCTCTTTTGATTTCCTTCCTTTGCTTATAGCTCAATATAAATAAAAATTCCTATAATAGCCAGGAACTTAGTTTCTTAGTAATATAGAACAATAATAATGACTTATAACATTAGCAAGTACTAAAATAAATAAATGATAGGAATTAAATTTAAAGCTAGTGATACTGGTTAGCTCTACTACTAGAGTAGCATTCTTAAACAGTCCGCTAATTAGTATTATTAATAGCATTTTAGGAGATATTACATAATAAGTTTATCATTAACTAAATTATTAAGAGATATAGGTATTAATGACTAGTTTTATTATCTTAAAAGAGATAGAAAGTTACTAAACTGATTAAAAGGAATTTATACCATTAAATAAATTAAAGTTATAGTACTTTATTTAATTAGATGAAAGTATAGCTATTTTACATAATTTTAACTACCTTATTAGCAACATTTTCTTTTATATCAATATAATAAAATTTTAAGGCTTCTAATGCAATCAAATAAGAAAATTAGGAGACAGAGGAAATAGAAAATTAATAAGATTGACTTTAATCTCAAATTAGAGAAATATTATCCATAATAAGTTATATTTCAGTAGTATAATTACTTAAACCCATTAAATCAATACTTCATTGCTACTTATAAAGCATCTAGTCACTTCATTTATACTGATGGAGCAAAGAGAGTCTAACATATATAATTGAGTATTGCTATAGTTTACTAACTAGAAATAGATAACAACTACATTAATAATTAATTAAGGAAAAAGATTAGATTGAGTGAATCATTAGTGTGACTATTCTAATAATGTAAAGTGATAATAATATACTTGATATGCTAAAGATTTAAACTATAGAGAAACAGATTGCTGCTATAACGAATCATATTAAGTACTAGATATGTACAAAAATAAAATTTTTAGATATTAAAAAAAGATAAAAATGCTTATGGGACTAAACTATAATAGAGTTGGCAATATCTTTTTTATATTTATCTAAGGAGAATAATCTCTTTCTTTTATAGATTCTTTTAATATATTTATCATTTAGCTAATTAAGTAACCTAAAATAAAGCATATCGTTCACAAAATAATAGAGATGGGCGAATAAAGCTACAATAAGAAGAATATAAGCATCGAAAAATTTTAATAACTAAGCAGTAATAGTGAGAGAAGTGTAAGAATTATAAAGATATAAAAAATAATAATTATATGTAATGGTTAAAGAACTTTATAAGTATAAATCTAAAATTAAAAAGTACAAAAATAATTGCAAAAATAGCTTTAATATGTAAGAAGTGTATCTATTTATTTAAACAGAATATAAGAGCAAAAGAATTAACTGTTTAATTATTTAAAATTAAAAAAATAGATAAACATAAAGGATTTATCATTTAGTAAAAGTGACTATTAAGTTTATAGCTTAACGGATGCTTTAGCGTAGTCAAATATTTAAGAATAAAAAATATACAAAATGGATAAATTTTAGATAATATAATAATTACCTTAACGTAAAACTTCAAGTTGCACTAAGATTACTAAATTTAGTATATTAGATCACTAAAAAGATAGGTTCTACTAAAAGTCTACATAATTATCATTCTATAAACTAAGACTTTACTTAAGAAATAAATATAATTGTTAGTAAACTTCAATCTCTAAATTTATTAATAACTAACTATAACCATATCTATTCTCTTTTTAGCATAGAATTGTATCTTTTAGGGAGCAATATAAATAATTTAAAGATAGGACTTGCATTAGATTTAATAATTAAATATAGACAGCACATCTCTTTCAATATTTTGAAGCAATATTATAATAATCACACATTTTATTTAAGATTAGGATAAAAAAGTTAATTTATATGAAGAAAGGATAAGCAGTACTTAGATTGAAATCATATAATTGATAGAGATATATTCAAATAAAGCAAAGTAAACTACCATTAAGCAGAAAATCAGCTTAGTAATTAATAATTTTTGAATTATAATTTTATTAGATTAAAGGCATAAAAAAGTAAAGCTTTTCATAAATAAATTAAAAAGTATATTAATTTGCATTATTAAGTCTCTACTTTATATAAATGTATAAAGTAAGTTAATAATTTTTATATAGAAATATAAGAATCATATGAAAGAAAGGATAGATGCTTATTAAATTTAAAATAGTCGCTATTATCTTATAAATCAATTGCTTGCTATCTGTGAAGGCTTTTTTACTCGAATCTTGCATAATCTTATTTCCTTACATTTCCTAAATAGAAAATCTTAGAGATATGATTTAGTTTTCTATAAGTGAAATTAATAACTATGCAAGAGCAGAAAGTTTATTTAGAATACTATTTTTCTTATATAAAAATACTTATAATGAAGGTTTTTGCTATGTGTCAATTAGCTTTTACATCTTAATTTATCCTATCTGTATTAAAGATTACCTTCTTTTTCAATATTTTCATGTTCTTCTATATTTTAATAACAATAATGGATAGGAATTTCTTAATAGTCACTCACTATTGTTTTCTTTACTTAAATAGGATTTGATTTTAGAAAATCCCCTGATTGGCTTACTTAGCTTTCACTTATCTTCCTTGGAGTTAACACTAAATTCTTTCTCTTATCCAGTTTAATTCGCTTATCAACATCAAGTTGATCTGTAACTCTTCTTTAGATTTCTTAATTTAAAAATGATTTATCAGAATCTCCAGGAAAAATTAAATTGCTTTAAGTAACTTGCAAATCTGGTGTTTATTGAAAAGTAATGGAATCAACAAAAAAATTAGTATTTTTAGTGGTTTATTATTTATTCTTAGCATCTTGCTAATTCTAGCTTTCAATTAGAATTTCTTAATTTTGATTTATTTATAGCAGATATTCTATCTGTTCTTAGCTCTTTCTCACAATCCTTATTTATTTCTTCAGTTTTTTAAACTGCTCTACGTCTACTGATTCTAGTTAATGGATATTTTTAGATGAAATGGGCTACAATGATTTGGCGTTTTTTATGTTTAGCCCTTAATCTTCCTTGCACAAAGTATCATCTTTTTATTATTTTCTAGTGATTTTATCCAGATTTGATGATTTAAAAGGATTTGAAAATATGCTTTATGGTGTGCAGGAAGTGCTTATTTCGGATGATTTTTAAAAAGGATTTGTTACTTCTAAAAATTTGGGTGATTTTATCTTAGTAATTTTTAAGGGAGAGTTATCTTAGTTAAAGCTCTTTTGTTCTTCGAATTGTTATCATATATTCTACGTAGTTTTCTTAGAAAATTTCAAATTTCCAGTTTTTCCGGAAATGTTTTGAAGAGATTTATCGTAGTAAGGAGAATTTGAAATATTAGTTGGTATAGTATTTTCACTATGTTCTTTTTACCTTACCTACCATAAATCTCCCACACTTTTAGTTAGAGGATTAATATAGGGTAGTTTTAAGTTAGCAGTATTATATTTCTCACTCTTGATATTATTTACGTCAAATTTATCTCTTTAAGTATTTAGTTGAATGTTAAGTTTCCTATTTTTATTTTTATTGATTTGTATTTTTTTAAGCTTTAGATTAACAATCTGCTTTCCTTATTTTTGCTCTTAATTTACCATAGTTACTACTTCTGGCTTTGGCTCTTTAATAGATTTTTGTTGCTTTTTTGGTGTATTAAGTCTTTTAAAAATACTTTCTGCTAGTTTCCCAGTTTTATTTATTTATTTCGGTTAAATCTCCTGTTAATTTTACGCTTTACCAATTACAATCCTATTGAAATTAATGTTTTCCTTAGAGATCAGCCAGTACTTTTTTTTCTCTGGCTGATTTTTGGTTGTAAAATGATCACACAAGAAATTTTGTATAATATCTACGTCTGTCGGAGTCTAAATATCATCATCAGATTAATACTATACATTCGTCTTCCGTTGCTTATCCTTCAATATTTTGCTGTCAAGTTCAATTTGCTTACTGATCATATTCCCATAAACAAGGCTAGACAGTTTAAGCTTTTAATGAGAGATAATTTTATCGAATCTCTTAGCTGACATATTTGTATATTGTGATAAAGATTACCCTAATAATTACAGTTTAACTTTAATTAGTTAAAGTTAAACTTAACTATTTTTAAATTAAACTCTTAATATTACATTAGTACTCCTATCTTCCCTCTAACTCTTTCTATCAAATTAAATCTAAGAGCGTTACAGTTAGAAATAAAGTAAATTGTAATAGCTAGAGTAAAATATACTTACTTATGTTCTAAGTGGATAAATACTGATATTTAGCTTAATGATATTGAAAGAGTGAAAATTAAATATGAGGAATATCACTTTAATAATACATATTTCTATATAAAATCCATTTATAACATACTGTTTTCAACTATGAGAGTTTCATAATAAGTATGTATCTTTAATCTTTCTTACTAGCATATGTATATGCTCTCGTTTTAGCTTCTTATACATAAAACTGGAGATTTAATTGGTTCATTTAAATTTAAACTAAAGTGATTTAGCAATTAGTTATGCTTAGCTTAGATACTATTATTATAGCTGTAAATAGAGATTATTATAGATGGCTAATAGTATCTGTGTGTCTTTAGTTCTATATTTTAGATATATTTAACCATCTTTTAGATACCTTATTATTAAGATGGGTATAATTGAATGAGATCTATTTTTGATTAGAAAAGACTGCTAATTACTTTTGTATAATTAAAATAAATAAGCCTATATTTATTTATAGGAAGTATAAAATTGCTTTACAATCTAGTGATCAAATATCTTAATAGACAGCTTTGCATTCCAACTTGAGGATTATATTTAAATGCATTAAAGGAAGTTATTTAATTATAGTTGCCTAATTTCTTTCCACGTGAACTTTAGATTTCTATTGTAGCTTAACTTATCTTCTCAATAAGTTTAAATTATAAAATCCCCAAATAATGTTACTTTTTTAGTCATTTATACCAACTAAATGAATAAGCAGGACTAAATATAGTTAATAAGTGAGACTATATAAATTAGAGAAAGCTCTTAATAATTAGTTAAAGGAAAGTCATTCCTTTCACTTAGTGGTACACTATTATATTAAAGATATAGTTACTACTTTAAATATATCTTATATTGTCTTTTTGCTTATGTAGTTTGGATAAAATTATTATTCTCTTTTTCTTTAATTTTCTTTGATCCCTTAATGAGATTAAATTGAGTTCTAAAGATTCATAACAATAATACATAAATATTCTTACTACTTGTAAATTGAGTTTAACCTTCTGAACTATTTTTACAATAAAGAAGGGTAATCTTAAAATTGAATAGTGGAATCAGTTGGATAAGACTCTTATGAGAAAACTCTAAAATATAATCTCTTAAAATAGGTATTTTAGCTAAATTACAACATGCTCATAATTATCTAAACTTGCTTTTCACTATTTACAATTTCCTCTTTAAATGCTTAAGCATTATAAACATATAATATCTAGAAATCTCTTTTTATATATTTTTCTATTAAATAGTGACTATAAGGGTTGATAATAGAAACTAATACTGACAAATTATGTTAATAGCTGGGAAGATGAGAAAGTGAGAATATAGGACTAGAAAAATTTAAATCTTATTGATAAAATTTAATATTTACAACTAAAGGTGTATTGAGAGCTATAATAAAATGAAGATGAGTCTATATAGAAAATTAAAACATTCTTTAACTGGTTTAACGAAGCTTCAATAGAGTAAATTAGCTTCAATCACTAAGACATTTAATTATCCTATATTTATTAAGCTTAAAGGTATTTATTTTATTCTCTAAATTGATTGATATTAAGGTTCTATCTACTTATAGCTTTAAACTCTATATTATCTAAGAATTTAATAATCTTAAATATAAGTTAAGATCTATTTCTATACCTATTTAATTTATATACCTTTCTTGCTTTAGCCAAAGTATGTACAGTATTACTTTTAATCCTTCTATTGTCTTTAGACTTAAAATAAAATGAAATTTTTTAACTTCGCAGTTAATTATTTCAATGACTCTTTCAGCTTAGATTTAAATTTCAAGATTCTAATAAAAATTACCTATCTTAATTGAAATCTTTAAGCTTTATCTATATTTTACATACAGTTGTAATTGCTCCTATTAAATGGATCTATCAATTTAAACTTAAATAGCAAACTTATTAATTTAATTCCTTTCTTTCCTAGATCTAGTATTATTGGCTAGCAACTTACTTATTACTATTTTTACTACCTCTTAGCTATTATAATCATAACCCCTCATTAAGACAATTAAGCTAATTATCATTTCACTCTATTTATTTAATTCCTAATATGCTCATCTTTCATTAGCGATTTTCATATTATAATTTAATTGATTGAAGTTTTCATAATTCTACATGAGAAAGTAAGAGGATAGTAAGAAGGAATAAAGAGAGTAAACCTAAAGGGTGATAGTAGTGAATGGTAAATATACTCTAAGCTTAATAATTAACTTAGCATAAAATAAAGAGTTTAATAGCAAGCCAAACATAATTGCAACTAGCACTTATATTGTGCATCTATCTGAATAAAAGCTATTACATTGTAGCGTTATAAGACTTAAATAAGACATATTATAGCACTGATACTTATCTTAAGCTAAATATTTAGACTAGCTAGATCATAAACGTTAATAGATTAATAAATGATAAATAGAATAAACTACATTACCTTTAATATTTAATTAGCAGTTAATTCACCATAACTTATAATAGATATGCTTATAAAGATAAATTTGCTAAAGAACTTAGTATATTATATTTATTAGGTCTCATAAAAAATAATTTATTATTGCTGCATGAGTCTAAATTTATCAGCAACTACAATTATTTTTAAATATCATTAACATTTTAGCATCATAGTAATTGAAACAAATCTAAAGGTAAAATTATTAAGAGAAAAAAGCTACAATGAGTAAATAAATTAATGATGGAAGCATAATGAATGGAATAAATGTGATTAGTGCTTCTTAAGCTTAGTGTAGAATTAATTGAAATATTATATTTATTTTGAATAAAAAGTTTAAAGTTCATCAGCATTTTAGTGAGGCATAGAGATTTAGAACTTCTGTTACATTCTAAGGAGAACCTAAAATAACAGGAGACCTCTCGTGCAATTCTTGAGGTACTATTTCTAAACAACTTTTGTATCCATCAATAGCCATACCTCCAGCTTGTGTGAGCAAGAAAGCCATAGGGAAAACTTCGTAAAGTACACGGAGTTTACCCTTTGGATTTTTTGAGTCTTTAGGATACAAGAAAATACCACCATATAGAATAGTTCTGTGAACATCAGCAACCATAGATCCAACATATCTTAATGAGTAAGGCTTTGGTCCTTATTTAACTTTGTTTACATATTACGTAATTGCTTCATCCCAGTAAATTGAGTTTCCTTCATTAATTGAGTAAATAGGATTGTGCTATGGAATTTTTACATTCTATTTAGTAAGCAAAAATTCTCCAAGAGCTGGGTCGTGAGAAAAAATATTAACTCCATCTCCTACTGAAAGTACCATTTCAGTACTTCCGCCATACATGCAGTAACCTCCTGCAATCATAGCAGTTCCTGGCTATTTTATATCTTCAACTGTTCCGTTAATTCCTCTCCAAATACCGAAGATTGTTCCGACTGAGACGTTGCAATCTATATTTGAGCTTCCATCAAGAGGATCAAAAGTAACAACATATTTTCCTTCAGCACCTTCAACAATAATTTCTTTTTCTTCTTCTTCACTTGCCATAATTCTTACTTTAGTTGAGAATCTTAATGCGTTTACCATTACTTCATTGGACAAAACATCTATTTTTTTCTGCTAATCTCCTGATGTATTTTAATTTCCAGCTAGACCATAAAGGTTAGCTAAACCAGCTTTACGAATGCTGGTTGAAATGAACTTGCAAGCTAGAGCAATTGAACTCATAATCAATGTGAAGTCACCTCTGGCTTGTGGATGAGCTTGCTATTTCTATAATAGCCATCTGCTCAAAGTTAAAGGATTTGAATCTAGTTGCACGTTCATTTTTTATAATTTTTGTAAAAAATCTCGTAAATGAGTCAAACAAATATGGATGCCTTCTCAATTTAATTTAAGCAGTTTTTATTATATTTAGAATTAAAACTTAAAGGCTTAAACACTAAAATACTTTCCTTTGGCAAAATAAATTTACTATTCATTTATTTATTTTAGGCTTCTTTTTACTTTATTTTTAAACATTAGACTAAAGTTAATTATAGTAATCCAGATATTAGAGACAGAGGTAGTAATAATCTGCCCTATTTTTAGCTAAACTATGAATCTGTGCCTTATCAAGGTATTGATTTTTAGAAGCTTAATCTTATTTATGTCTGCGCTTTATTTTAAGCACTAACTAAGTTTGAAAATAACTTAGAATTTGAAATTTATTTAGTTTAATTCCTAGCTTTATCAATTTCCTTAAGAGTAATGCTGATTAAGAGATATTAGATATTTAATTTTACTAAACATTATTTCATAAAAAGGATACAATAGTAATTAACTGATTAGGACTTGTAGTAACTGACATGTATCTACGAAGTTAAAATAAAGAAGGAAAGTATAACTTCATAAGTAATTATAATTAACTATAATCTTATCTCTACAGTAGAAACTATGAGTATAATACTAAATATCAAAGGGAGAATAAGAAGATAGGATTTTGTTAATTTTTAGCAAAATTATTTGCCGTTATTTGAATCTAATTGCTTGTAACTAAGAGATTTACAATCATCCTTAATTTTTGATATGCAAACAATAAGAAAACATCTTGCTAGCTTATTACTTTATCTAGATATAATTATCTATAATAGTTTCAATTATTCTATATAATAAGTCTGCTATAAATTAATAATCAAACTGTTGTATGAAGCTTATGAAAGATAATTCTAAGCAGTGCAAGAAAATAAAGCAGTTTATAGTATTTTCTTCTTAAACCTAGATTTAATATTGGCTTGCTCTAAGAAATAATATCAATTAAATATAATGACGTGTATTTTTAGTCTATTTAAAGAGTCTAGACTTTATATATAGGGTTAGTGAAATAGAGATTTTTAAATAAGGTAGATAATTAATATGAATATCATTTCTCTATTTTTTGCTCAAATTTTGCTTGTTCTTGCCAATAGCATTATAGGAGTCCCTCCTCAATATAAAAGTATGTATGAAAGTTAGCAGTTTATATGCCTCAATGCTGTGGACCATTCAGTTCCTTCTTTGTTTATAAACGATAATTTCTGTGACTGTCCTGATGGCAGTGATGAACCAGGAACTTCAGCTTGTGATTTCGAGTTCTTTTGCGAAAATAATTTGTTGTTGTAGAAATTGATTCCAAGTTCAAGAGTAAATGATGGAATATGTGATTGCTGTGATGCTAGTGATGAATATTTAACAAGAGTATGCTAAAACACTTGTTAGGAATAAGTCTCCATTGAATAAGAGAAGTTAAAAGATAAGGCAGATACTATTAAGAAAGGTATAATAAAGAAGTACCAAAATCTGCTTTAAGCTTTTAACTTTTTCAATAATATTGAGAACGAAATCTAAGCTCTAGAATTGAAAAGTCTTGCTGCCTCAGAAAAATACAAAGTAGCTAAAGGTAATTTTTAATTTCAGAGCTGCATGAAATACTTTTTTCAGAGTACAGCTTTGACTTTGATTATTCGAACCTTAAAAATGAACATAAAGAGTTGGATGATTAATTAAAACAGAAATAGAAGTTAATAGATTTTGATTTTGGACCAGTAAATGAATTTTTCCATCTAGAAGGAAAGTGCTTAAAATATACTGATAAATAAAACAAATATGACTATGAAGTTTGCTTCTTTAAAAATGCTGTTTAAAGATAGCAAGGTTTCAGATCTGGTTCAACTTCAGAAACTACAATCGGCACTTTTTCCAAGCTTGACAAGAACTTTACTAAAATATATTTCAAGGATGGCTAATTCTGCTTTGGAAATATATACAGAAGTTTGACAATAGAGCTTGAATGCGGAGATATAGATGTTTTAACTAAGTTTTCAGAGCCAGAAGTCTGCTAATACAAGGCAGTACTGTAGACACCAGCCGTCTGTAGTATTGAAAATATCAAAGTAAGTTTTCTTAAAGATAGGCTTTATATTGAACTCATACTTTTTAAATTAAATCAACTTAAGTTTGAAATCTATTTTAAAGTCAATAACTACATTAAATCCTTCTACTAGAGTCTATTCTTAAAACGCTTAAATTTATATGTCTTTACAGCTAATTTTATATGCACTCAAGGTATAACAAAGCATACAGCAGTATCTTGATTTAGATTTATTAAAATAAAATAAATTTAAATTAACTTTTTGCTTAATGATTAGCATTATTTAAATCAAAAAAAGGAATTTACTAAACTTTTTATAGTAAATAGCAAAGAAGTTTTATCAGGAAAGAGCTCCTAGATTTTTTTAGATTTAGTTAAGCGCCTCTTTCCAAAAGATTCTTCCATGATAAATTTCCTATGATATTTTAAATGTTGATGTATAAAAGCTTAAGCAAGCTAATAGAATCGTAAAATAGTAGTGCTAAAAAGAGAGACTTAAGCAATGTTTCTTAAAATAATATACACAAATAATTGAATTAGAAATAAAGGAAATTAAACTATCAGTATCTAGGTATAAGTAATCAATAACTGTGATTTGAAGAATATCAAATTGGTATAGATTTAAAGATTGTTAATCGAGTTTAATAAAATGAGATGTTGTTAAATGCTATTAAAATGCTTTTTTAGTGATGAGATTGAAGAATAAATAGCCACTGAACTTAAATTCAATAAAAGAGATATAAATAAGTGAACTTTGGCTAAAATAAACTAAGTTAGAAGTAAAAAATCCTAGTGCTTTGCTTAAGCAAATTAGAATCAAGCGAAATAGAATATCTTAGCTCTTGACTTTAGAAGTGAAAAAGATAATGGTAAATAAGGAGCTGAATGAATAGATAATTTCAGAAATAACACTTAAAATAATTCAATTAACTGCTCATAAGATATAGTTGAAAAAGCGTAAAAGGTTGAGGAAATTACTTGTGAAGATGAAACCACTGAAGTTAATAAAATTACTTCCTAACCCATTTCTCTGAATCTTACACAAGGCAGCGGAACTCAGCTTAGTTAAAATAGTAGCATCAAAAGCGAAAAATAAGCTTAAATTTAGAAAATATGTTCTAAATAAATTGAAGGCTTGGGCCAAATTGAATTTGAAAGCTATTGCAAGTAACTAAATTTTGTTTCAAATCCATTAGGTCTAAGATAGCTAAAATTGCCAGAAATAATGATATAATCTGTATTAGTAGATGATGAATAAGAAAAAGGTTAATGAGATTTAATAAACTCTAAAAATATAACTATCAGAAAAAAATCTAGCCATAGCCTTAGAAGGAGCTTATCAATGAACTGAACTTTTTTGTTAATTATTTAAATTTATTAACATTAAAATCCTCACCATCAATCAGCAATTTTACATATCAGATTATCATTTAAAGAGTTATTATTTAATAGGGCTAAACTTCAATCATGATAATAACAATTTATCCCTTTATTAGATAAAACTTTAATAATAAAATAAATCTATAGGAAACTGCTTTTATCAAATAAAGCATAGAGCCTATCATATTAATAAGATAAATTTTATCTAAATAAAAGACAAAAAATGCCTAAGCTCATATAAAGTTTGAGTAAATTAAAATAGGAAAATTTAAGTCAAAATTGTTATTCACATCTAATCATATTGGCCCTTTTTATATGTCTATTACTTATTAACCTTTTATTCAAATATATTAACTGTAATAGCAATACTATATAGAAAAACTCTAATGATATTTTGTTTAAAATTTCCATAAATCAAAGAATATTAATGCTTTATAATTTACCTACAAAAGAGTAAAGGATTCTAAAATAGGAGTGAAATTTCTAAATAATAGAAGGATAATGATTAAGAAAAGTACTAAAACTAGCTTTAGTAAAGCTATATGTTATATTTGAAAAACAATCTCTAAGATTCATACAAATACATTTGTTTTCTATTAAGCGCTAGATTCTATTAAAATATAACAATTTATCTTAAAAGTTTAAAATACGATACAAGAAGAATAATTTAGATTAATTAGTGAAGATTTACTTAAGAATATTGTAAAATTAAATAATTGATTCAAATTTTTTAGCATTGTATAATGAAAGGACAATAAAATAAATTCGAAATAGCTTTTATATTTATCTAATTTTTTCTTAAAATAAGCTGTAAAAGGTCAGTAGATTCAATACTTACTTTTATAGGTTAAAGAATTTATTTAATCCTTAGATACAATTAAATGATTAGACGCAATAATTAAATACATATTATTCCTTATAATATTTACCTTCTTATAATCATTGAGGAATATCATTATGAATGCTTATATTTCAAGCACTTTCATATGTATTTAAATGTTTTACATTATAAAGCTTTGAACTATTTATATTTATTACTTTACTTTACTTTTCCTAGTCCTTCCTATATCTTTCTGAATACTTTATCCGATATCTTAGAATCATATAATGTTGTATAAAGCTGGAGTTATTTTTATTATATTAGTAATAAGCAGATGAATTAAAGGTACGAAGGTATGAATTTAAAGTGAAGACATTAATTATAAATGGAGTAGTTTCAAGCTAAATTTTAAGACAATCAAGAATTCCTAAGCAAGAAAATTAATTAAGCTACTCAAACCATTATAGATGCTTTTTCTAATTACAATCAGAGTGATATAATTCTGTCCTTTAACGGAGGAAAGGACTGTACAGTTGTACTATACCTAATTCTATTGCTAGGCTATAAATGTGATCTAGTCTGGTTTGGCTCAGATGATAATTTTTAGGAAGTAGAGTAATTCGTAGACTTAACTGTCAGCAGATTTCAACTAAGAATAGTTAAATTTGCCACATAAAATTATAAAGAAGGAATGAAAGATTTAGTGAATTAAGGCTATAAAGTAATTTTTATGGGTACAAGATCCACAGATCCAAATTCTAGTAATTTAGGACTAGTAAATGAAAGTAGTCCAGGATGGCCTTAATTTTTGAGAGTGATGCCAATTATTTATTGGAGTTATTAAGACATATGAACATTTCTACTTGGAATCGAACTTCCATTTTGTATACTGTATGCTTAAGGATATACTAGTCTTGGCAATAAAAGCAACACAATCAAATTTAAAAGCATTCCAGCTTGGCTTTAGGATGAACAAGAAGAGAGAGAAGGTAGATATGTTATTACCCATTAACTGTAAACTTTAATATTTTTTTATATGCCCATCAATTTCTAAAAAGCAACTATAAATGACTATATTTAATATAACTAATCTAAGTACACGAAACTTATTTTATTTTTCCAATATAGTATAAACTAAACTTAACAATCATTTAAATTTAAAAAGCTAATAGCTTAGTTTGAGATGAAACATAAATAGTTTATATTATTCTAGTTTAATTATAAGCTTATTAAAATAATTTTTAGGATTAATATTAAGATTAAGTATTTAATAAGAAAGTTCCATTATCTTTATTTTAGTTTAAGGCTTTAGCACAATACTTTATATCATTTAGCTATTTGTCTATTGTATTCTTTATAGAATAGATTATTTAGTTAAATGCTATTTTACTATTATTTTATATAATTACCATCTTAATTATGAAGCTGCTGGCTTTTTAAATTAAATTGCTTGCTTATAATACTTAATTAATATTTCTCTGTGTATATAACTAAAGTTCATTAAATCGAGTTCTAAGAAAGTCTTACAAAAAGGGATGAATATAGATTATAGGACAATCCTAATATAAGGTAGTTTGTCTTTATCAAAGGTTTATTAATTTAATCTCCTTTTAATTTTATTAATATTACTATAAATGAATTGCAGTTTCCATATTCTAAGCTATGAGCAAATAAATTAAAAATATATCCTAATGTAATTAATCTTTAATCTAATGAGTATTTTACTAGCTATTTATTCCTAGATATCTATAAAGTAATTATTATAACTCACTAGCTTTAGTTACTTTTAGTTTAAATTAGCGTATCCACTTCTATTTACAGCATCACTTATCATAAAATAATTCATCATTTGTATTTTAATTCAATTCTTAGGATTATATTTAAATCACAAAGAAAGCATATAATATAACTCAATTAATGAGTAACTTTAGGGAAGCATCTTCATTATTGAACTGATGATAATTGGTATCTTTTTTCTTAGCCAAAGTAAAAATAGTAAATAAGCAAGCAGTTGCTTCTTAAGGGCTTTCAATAGCATAAATAATGATAAATGCTTTTATAGTTAAAGAAAAGGATTTAGATATAAGCTTGATAGTTTAATTAGTATAAATATAGATTAAAAAGAACTAGACTTGTCTAGTGAAAATCATGCTGGTTATTTGGTAAGAAATTTCAGATTGATAAGTAGAAGTAAGGATGATATAAAAGAATAAATAAATAGGTTTCTTGCATGTATTGCTAAAGAGGTATTTTTGATATTTCATTTTTAAAGAAATTAAACGAGACATATATTTAAAGTAGCTTGCAATTGTAATAGTAATTATAATTATGGCTGAAGAACGTGGAGGCTTTAAAGGTGGCCCAGGTGCAAGACCAGCTGGTGGTAGACAAGGACCACCTCCAAAACAAGAACCTGATTGGATTCCAGTTACAAAACTCGGAAGACTAGTTAAGCTTGGAAAAATCCAAAAAATTGAAGAGATTTTCTTACACAGTTTAGCAATAAAAGAATACCAAATTGTTGACCACTTCCTTAAAGAGGAACTAAAGGATGAAGTTATGAAAATAAAGCCTGTACAAAAGCAAACTCCCTCTGGATAAAGAACAAGATTCAAAGCTTATATTGCCATTGGTGATTGCAATGGTCACGTTGGATTAGGTTGGAAGACAGGAAAAGAAGTATAAATAGCTATTAAAGGAGCTATGATTAATGCTAAGCTTTCTATAATTCCTGTAAGAAGAGGTTATTGGGGAAACAAAATCGGACTTCCACACACTCTACCCATGAAAGTTAAAGGAAAATCAGGATCTGTAAGAGTCAGACTTATTCCAGCTCCAAGAGGTACAGGAATTGTAGCTGCCCCTGCTTCAAAGAAGATTTTGCAATTTGCTGGAGTTGCGGATTGTTATACAACTAGTTAAGGACACACTAAAACAATGGGAAATTTCATAAAAGCTGCATTCAATGCTTTGAGTAAAACATATTAATATTTAACTCCTGATCTCTGGGCTCCAACACTTTTCATGAAATCTCCATTCCAAGAGTTCTCAAACGAGCTAAAGATAACGAAAGTACAATGATCAACTTTTTAAAACTATTAAATTAAATAATTGAAACAAAAATCCAAACTAATAAAACTTAAGCTCCTTTAAGCTTTCTTTTCTTCTATTATTACTAAAAATAGATACCTTTTTGTCTTCATTTTATATCGATAAAATCCAAAAATCATGTTCTATAATACTTAAGGTAAACTTATTGACTCTTATCACTTATTAAGATATTAAAACTATATAAGTCAGTCAAGTTGAGCTTCTAACCCAGTCCCTGCTTTTATTCCTTTGTGGCTAATAAAAAAATTTCTTAAGACTTAAGATTGATTAAATCTCTAATATTCATTTAAGATAGTCATTTTACAATGAAGGTGATTTTCTTAAACCTAGTTAAGTAGAAGCAAGCAAAGATATTAAAAATATCTTGCTTATAAAAATCTAATTGATTTGTATCTTTAATCTTTCACGTATTTAAATAATGATAGTGATTTTAGTTACTTTTACAAATATAAAGTTATAGAGTTACACTATTAAGAGAGTTTAAAGTTAAGTACCATATGCCTATAAGTTTATTGAATAAGGAAATAAAAGGTTTAATAATTAAGATAGTTAATGAATATCAGCTAAATATTAGACCAATAATTATAACAAACCTCATATGATAAAAAAGTTAAAAAAAGGGTTCGTAAAGATGCTATTGAGACTTGCAAAGTGAATTAATACTTAAAGACAAATATAGGATTGTTGAATTATGATGAAGCTGATAAATTATTGCTATTACTAGAAGGAAATTTACCCATTATCTATAAAGGAGCTAACTTTAATATACCTATTAGAATATACTTTCCCTGCTAATACCCTGAATATGCTGCAATTGTATATGTAATTCCTAATGAGACTATGGCACTTAGATATCCAGCTTAATTTGCAGATAGAGATGGAAAGGTTTAGTGTTGCTATCTCAATAACTGGAACTAAAAGAAAAGCAAAATAAATGAATTAATATTTCAGCTTTAACTAGATTTTGGACAATAATGTCCTGTTTACAGTAGAGGGAATTTTGGTTACCTTAATCATGATGCTTAATAGCAGCAAATCTTGAGAAATTCTTATAGTCAACAAATGTTTCATTAAGTAGAGTAGCAATAGTAATCAGCACAGAGATCATCTAGTTATGAACCTTTCCATAATACTTATTAAAGCATGGAAGATACTTAAACACATTAACAATTAAGACAGAAGATTCAGGAAAAGCTTAAGTACTTTAAAGAAGAATTAAATCAAGTTAGTGCAGAAACAGTCAGCTTAAAAGATTAACATTAGAAGCTTTTTATTTCATAGCAAAGAACAGTTTAGCAAATAAATTCTGTCTATTAAAACCGTGAGCTTATATAAAATGCAATAATTCAAATAAAGTAGAATTAGCAAGAACTTAGACAATGAATTGGTAATAATGATTAAATGATGCCTTCAGAAATGGAATCTAAAACTCTATTCTACACTTAAAATTAAATAAGCGCTAAAATTTTAGATCTTATATGCTTGAAAAATACAATCGAAGAAGCTTAAAAATATTTTGCAAAATGTTTATTTAAAGGCAAAATAAGCATCTAAGATTTGGTTCAGCACTATAAGCAATTAAGCAAACGATAGTTTTATGCGAAAGTAGAGCTTCGGAATGCTATTCTTATCAAAGAAAAAAAATGAATTTCTTGCTTTTTAATTAAAAATAAGTTTTTAGCTTGTATCTATATTTCTTAATTTTAATTTTAGGTTTAGTTGAACTAATTTAATATGCTTTTAGTTAATTTATTTCATGCTTATAATTATTATTTTCTTCTATTTTCAAATTATTAAATAGCTGTTTTCTTATAACATAATTAAAGGTATTCTTAGAACCAAAGAACTAAGGAGTTTGAGATTCCTTATTTATTTTTGTTTAACTTGCAAAAATAAATTTTAAATGCTTATGCCTACTCTTAATGATTTAATCTCTTTGCTTCAAGAATTTTAATCTATTTATATGAGGTTTAATTTTATTCTTATGTCTTAAACATATCAAAATTAATTTAAAAGATATAAAATATCTTAAGATGCTTGTAACTAAACGGCATCAATAAAATACAACTGTTTAGAGATTTTAATTGGAACTTGCATTTTATTATTTAATAATTGCTTAAATTTCGTTTTGCTTTGCTCTAGCATTTGAAGTATTTCCTAAACTTAAACTTAGTTACAGATTGTTTCTTTGTTTTTGAGATAATTTACTTTTTTCCTTTTTATTGTTTGGTTATTTCTTTATTCATTTATTTGGACTAAGAGTAATTGAATGTTTATAGAGCTAATTTAAAAGTCGAATTTTAAAGAAAAGAAAGATAATAGTTTGTTAATAAAACTTTTAAGGTTCTTAGCTAAGTAATTTATATAAAAGCTTTTTTAAATAAATGTTATATTAGTTGATTTAACTAGCAGATGTAAATCATTAGATTAAGTTAAGAAGTTAGGAATAAATTGAATTTATAGTAGTGATGGCTATTAATTCCTGTTAAAGATACTAAGTGTAGATAAGCTATTTTTGGTTAACTATAGTTCTAAAATTTATTTAAAGTTATCATTGTTATATAGTCATTTAAATCAGATTTTAAAACTAAAATACTACATATTTCTTTATTTAGTGTAATTTAGTACGCTAGTTAGATCCTAACTGTTGGCATCAAGAATTAGTTATTTTTTAAATAGAAAAGAAAAGGAGATATGGATAATATAAAAGGGATAAGTAATAGTTAGTAGAATTGGCTAGTTTAGCTTCTAATGCTTACAGATACTAAAGTAATAAATTAAAGTAATTACTTTAAAATTATTATCTAAGGTATCCACTACATTAATCCTTCTAAATTTGATAAATATATCTTTTTATAAATAAATCAAAATAAAGAACTAAAAGATAAATTTGAGGTTATCTGAGCTTGGTAATTACCTCAATAGTGATAGATTGATATAACAGAAGATTTAATCATAATATATAAAAATATCTTTTTGGAATCTATTTAAAGAAAGAGCAAGAATTTATAAATGTAAATATGTAATTTAAGTTAATGTAGAACAATCTTTAACATTGAAGTGAAGAGATATATTTAAAATTTCCAATTTTCCCAATATAAATTATTTTGGTATTTTAGAAAGCATTTTAGTTTTTAACTACTTATCTAATCCTTTTACTTAAATTGTTTCAAAGCGAATTCAAATATTTATATTACATTTTTTTTTAAATTAAGAAATGCTATTGAAAATATATATTTAAAATAATAAAGCATGCAAAGAAATTTGCATTTTTGCTTAGCACATAAAAAGGATAATAACTTAATAAAAATTTATCAATTAGACATTTTGCTGGCTTTTATAAAAAAGAATGTAATTTAGATATTCATCCTATTTCTTATATTTTAGTTTTAACTTCTTTCATTATCTTCCTATTATTAAATTCTTCACTTTTTCAAATAAAGTAAAGTATCTCCTTCAAAATTGCGTATAGAATAAAGTACAATTTTCTTAAAAAGGGACTAGAGCAGACTTTTAGCATCACTAAGTATATCACATCTAGGTTTATAAGAATTGCAAGTAGTATCAATCTTTATCTTTTACCAATTAGATTCTAAGTAACTTTATTTTCAGTGATCCATATTAATTTCCTTTAAGCATCTTACTTATGAGAATTTTCTTAAGTGACTGGTTAAGATTTAATTTATTAATAACGAAACTGAAACCATTAGAGTCAATTTATTAATATAATTGATAGTTGGGCTAACATTACCAAAGCATTCTACTAAAATTACGAAAATAATTGATTAGCTAGCTAGTTTGTTGTCATTAGCTCCTATTGCTATATGAACTTAGACTACATTTGAATCCTTTCTTAATCTTCTTTAGCTTCTTTTGATAGCTTTAACTATTATGCTTTTAGAAATGTATTTAGATAATATTCATTAAGATTTAAACTAATCCTATTTACATTATTAACAATATTTAAGCTACGCAATAATCAGTTTAAAGCTCAATTCAAATATATATAGATGTTTATCTTTGTAAGCAATCAAAAGTAAGTGCAATAAGAATAATTATGCCTTGATTGAAGTATCTGTGGAAGAAATTCTTAGCAAAAGGGAATAAATAGATTTACATTATCTTCTCTTTTATAAATAAGCAGATATATTAAGCAGGCTAAATGGTTAAGACAAATTTTGACAATTGAGAATTGCTAAAATAAATTCAGCAAACTTAATTGACATTTGGCTAGAATTGAAAGTTGAAACTAAATTAGATTACATATTATATTTTAGCCTTCTGTAAATAGATAATCTTTAGAATAAGTTTAGCAGAAAGCAAACTACTTTTAGATTAGAAATTTAAGATTTTCACTAGTGCACTAAAACTGCTCAATATCTATATAATGTAAAAATGCAAATAATTTAAATCCACTTTAAGTTGGTATAATAGAAAGTGTATAAAAATAAAAGAATCATGCAAACAGAAACTATTCATTTATAAATGCAATTAATAGTTAGGAGTTAGTTCATTTACCATTTATATTTTATTATTTCCTTGACATATTTTATAATCGAAAATGAAGTAGGTGAGCAATTGCTTGGAAACTCTTATTCATAGAACGTATATTAAAGTTCTTACTGCAAAATTGAATAATAAATAGTAGGATCAATTTGAAAGAGTTTTAATTACTTAGATTATAAACACGCTACAAATAACATATCTTATAGTTTCTCTGTTTGATATTAACAACGAACTTTCTATGTTACATTCCAAGGCGAAATTAATATTAGGAGGATTTACAGTAACTCCACTTTTTGAAAGTTCATTAGGCAACATGATTTTTTTATTTGTAGTATTATCTGCATACTTAGCCTTAATTCTAGCATTTTACATCTTAGCAATTATTTAAAAAAAGAAATCAAGAATGGCCATAAAATTTTTGCTCTTCAACGCACAATATTTTGTTTAGTTTCTTTACATTCCCGTATGTAAGACATTAGTATCAATAGTTGTACTACCTAAATATTTTCCTGATGATATCTAATACTTTTCCTCATCCCATATTCCTATCTTTTTAATTTCCTTATTTTTGATTATTTTGGTTCAATTATATTCACTGGGAAACATTTTTTTACTGGTTAATATCACTTTTACAGATAAAATTAGCAACGATTTTTTATTCAATTAGGCATATATTCATGCAAGTGAAGTTTTAAGAAACTTGATTATGATAATTCTAAACTGCCTAAAGATAAAAGAGGCTTAGACCGTTGTTTTTATTATAATTTCTATAAGAAACCTTAGACTAATAGTCAATAGTGGAATGTACGCTAGTCTCTGATTAGATCAGCTAGCTTTTTAGATAAAAGTTTATGAAATCTGACTAGCCTTTATAATGCTCGTAGATTGAGCTAAAGATGATTTTACTACCTTGCTAATAATCACTTTTCCAATAATATGATATGCAGGTTAACAGATTTTCATCTGGCGAATATAAAAGGAATTAAGCTAAGTTATAGTGCTTGATAAAGCTAGTTTATCCGTCTTATCAACTCTAAACATTGTAATTAAGATGTATTTCACAAATTTAAGGAAATCTCTAAGCCTTACAAACTAAATGTTATTATTAGGCTTTTTATATAAGAATAGCCCCTTTGAGATTGATGAAGAGAGTGAAGAATTTTCAGCTAGCTAGCTATTGAAAAATACAGAGATATTTAAAAAATGAATAGATGAAATAAGCAAATAGATAGTATCTCTTAATACTAATAAATCTATACAAACTTATATAAACTTGTTCGTTCTTTTCATGGATTTGAATGATATTAGGAACATCTAGGAGAGCTTTTAACTTACTATAGAAGGCTCTAAAACGTAATACAACTTCGTATCTCGTTTCTATTTCTCTATGGCTAACAAGATGCTTAACAAAATAATTAAGAATAAAAGGAAATCCCAAATTATTAAAATAAAGAAGCTTCATTAAACTAAAAACTTTGATTAATCTGAGGCTGTTAAGAATTTCTAGAATATTGAGCAGTTGGATTTACATAAAATCCTTAAATTGCACCAGCTATATGACGAGTTAGTTTAACTTAAGATATAAATTTTGAATTAATATATGAACTTTTGAAAGGAAATTTCAATGAAGTTCATATAAGAGATAAAAATCTGGACCATTAATCAATAAATCTAAATGAAAATTGAAGAGTTTAACAAAACTTACTAGAAGATTAAGACAATATAGCCAACCTTCTATTAAGCAGATCTAGTATATACTGATTTTCTTGAAACTGTCCTTTCAGATGAAAATGCATCGTTCATTTTGTAAGAATCTCTCTAGAAAAAAAGGATGCTTCTGTCGAATGTCTAGAAACTAAGAAAACTGGAAATGGTAAGTAATTTGACTGGTGATGATACGATGCTATTAGTGATAGAAGTGAATAACAACTATAAAATTCGATATGCTAATTCTAAAGCTTCTTTACTTCTTAACATTCATTAAGATGTACTCTAAAATTTAGACTTTGAGCAAATTTGTTTGCCTTAAATTTAAAAAAATTTAAAATAGTACATTGAAGATGCGATGGAAAAGGAAACAAAAACAGGATTACTCACTAAAGATGATTTTTTCCTGCCCTTATTCTAAATAGCTATGCCCAGAAAATTTCAAAATACTTACTAAATTTTATTTGCCTTTTAACCAATTCCATCTCATAATCAAAGTACTTATTTCTTTCTTAATGAAAAAAACCAAATTTAATATTTTTCACGCGAAGCCCAAAACCTTCTAAAGGAAGATTTTAACATTAAGAAGCTCAAAAATTTAAATATTTAAAACATTTTCTAGGGATATGAAAACGCAATTAACAATAATAGCACAGTTTCCTTTTAATAGAGCAATGAATAGATAATCCAATCATAAAGTTTTGTTCCTTTTTAGGAAATTGGAAAAAAATCTGCCAAACAATCTAATTCTCTACAAACTGAAACCCAAAGTAAAGTTTCACTACTCTCAACAGGACAAGATGTAAGTTTCTAGTATACAGATTTAAAATGCTAATGCAAGCTTATTTTACATAAACTCAGCTACTAATTTCCACTAATTAATCTAGAATAATCTAGTAGTTGTATCATCTGCCTATAATAATTTGGAAGATCTGTCTAGCTACAATAATGAAAATTATCAAAGTAATTCTATGGATTAAATTCAATAAGTTAATAATAACCAATAAACTGGTTTATTTAAATCCAAAAAGTAAAATAACATTTTGGAAAACGCAGAAATAAATTCAGTGTCGAATCCTTTGCCTTCTGATAACCTAAAGATTAAAACTTATCAAAGTAAAAGGCTATAAAAAAAGCTGCCTATAATAGGCAAACGCTTGATCTTTTTTTTGATTCTATTTTTTGGTCTAACGTTTTGCTTCTTATGAATAACTTAAGATTACATTTTAGATTACTATATCAAATTCAAAGACAATCACGATATCTCTTAGAAATTTTTAGAAATCAGCAATGTTACTTTAATTTTGAGCTAGCAGTTGAGGTTTCTGCAATATATAGATACTGATCTGATATACTCCTTTTGAAGAATTTAAAATGATGAAGTTTGAGATGCTGATATAATTGAAGTATAAAAAGAGTATTTTGATAAATCACAGTAAAATATATAGCAAATAATAATAGAACTAAATAAATAGTTCAATTCCTTAAAGGAAATTGCTGATTAATTTCCTACTATCTACTCTAAATCCTTTAATATTACATAAGAGTCTCATCTTGTTAACAAAAATACTAAAATTACTTTCCATTCCAAAAAGTGAACTTAGAAAGTAACTTTTACTTAGTTAGAATCTATTCTTGCAAAAGACCTCATTATTTTAAATACCATGGACCTTATAGATTTCAATCAAACTGGAAAAAGCTTCATTGAATAAGTCTTGACTTATACTCTAAACTAGTTTTTAGAATTCACTTTAGATGCTATTAATGATTCAGCTCATATCTCAGACTAATATTACGACTAAGCTTCTTTGATATTCATAGTCACAAGTGTACTAAATGCAGGCTCCACTTTAACTTTAATAGTTTTGATTCTATTTTAGATAAGAATTGTAATCAAAAGTGAGTAAAGAATCATTAATTTCTTTATCTAGATATCAAAGCTTTATGGAGAGAAGTATAGAAAGTAACTAATGTAACTTTGCCAGATTTAATTAATTCAAAAGATTGAAACCATTGAAAACTTCCAGCTAGATATTTTCAAAGAGGAACATAAAGAAATTATTAAAGATGAAACCAATTTTAAGGATGAAAGTCATTCCCAGTTTAGCAACGATAGTCTAGTAAATGATAAAAAGACCGTAAAAAATTCCTAGGCAAATAGTCTAGAAGCTTCATTCAGTAAGGAAAAGAATAAAGCAAAAAGGATGAAAACCCTTTCTATAAAATAAATAGATTTAAAGATCGATAGAATATAAGCATGAAAAGCTTGGAAGTAGCTTATAACTATAGTATCAATACTATCTTTGTTCTTAAATTTGTTTTTCATAGTAAATATTTTTGAACATAAACAGTATTTGAAAACATTTTTAATAAGAGCTGAAGGAGTTCGCTTAATCACTTAACGATAAACTCTTACACATCTTGCATTGACTTCTTTTGTTGAGTTGTTGTTTAATGCTAATTCCTATATTGTAAATTATAAGAATTAAAATTACATTTCTTAGTTGATTGAAAGATGTGATGAAGCTGAAAATGATTTTTACAATTTCTTTGAAAGTAATAAAGATTACTTTGAAGATTAGTTCTTAAAGATTTATGATTAGACTATAGATTCGGATGCTTGTAATTTGTTTGAAGATTATTAAAAATGCTTATCATGTTTAGATGGTATTCTGACAAAAGGAAGTCACATTGCTACTGTGTCTTACATTGAAATTCTCTAGGACTTATATATTGATTATCAATTATAAGATTACAGCTAAAGTGTAGGACTTGAAATACTTAAAAGTGATAAGTTTATCAACCTTTAGATTATGTAAAATTCTTACTTATCTAATCTAAATGCACTAATATTTAGCAGCTTTCAGTAAGATGAATTAACATAATTCCAAAGATCTAAAGATTATTGCATACATTTCTTAATTATCAGCTCTATTCTCTTCCTAACACTTTTCGTTGTTGTCTGATTCTATCTTTTGAACTATTTCAAACAAAAAATCTGGCTGAATTTTAGTATCCTAAGATTGCTTCCAATTAGATTTGTAATAATGAGCAATTTGAAGAAGGAGTTTATAGAAGCCACTAGAGATATCTGAAAATATCTATTTAATTGATTTTAAAATAAAGCCTTTATTATATAAAACAACAAATGTATAAAGCTATAATTAAATGCTACAAATCAAGCTAGTCAATCCATATTTACTCTAAGTCTTTAATCAACAATGTTCTTAGCATTCACAAATTAAATTTTCAATTCTGTCAAATTTAAACTAATAAACCTTATTTTTGCAAAATAAAGCAAGATAGAAAAGCGTTAAATAATCAGTATCAAGAAGATAATTAATATTTAAGAATATTTCTAGAGTAATTAAATTTGGATATATATGGTTTTCATATTTTAGAGTTTTGCTATATATTTAAAGAGAGCTTTAATTTAAAATATGTGCTATGAAATAATATTAAAATATAAAATATCTTTAATTAGCTTTATAGATATAAAAGCAATGCTAAAACAACTTTCTGATTAACTATTTTAATTTATTACTAATACAAATGCTTTTCTCATTCTTTTTATCATTATAAACATATTTTGAAATAAAAGTATATCTACCAATTAAATTAAAGGGTTCAGACTTTATATATTTAAGATTATTCTGCTATATGTTGGAAAATGAAATAAAGCAGCTTCGAATTGTTATGTTTTACTCATTATTGCATACATTTACATATGTCACTATAAGTATATTAAGAAAAAGATTAATGTAAAAGGTTAAAAATAAGTTAATAGCCTTATATTTATTAGCAGGTGGAAATAGCTTATGTTTTAGAATCAAAGAAGCTTTCTTAAATTTACTTAAATATATAATAATATGATATTCGCCCTAAATATCAGCTAGTTTTATTAGAATTTTATAGACTATTGCTATTTAAATTAGATTATACATTAAATATTATAGATTTGTATATTATAAGCTTATTTTTATTATAGCTAATAAATAAGCATTTAATTAATAAATTCAAATAGCAGAATGCTTTATAAGCTATTAACTTTCATTTTTCAGTTTAAACTAAAGCCTAAGTTAAAACTCATTTATTTTAATATTACTAAAATCACAGTCTAGGTATAATCGCGCTAGCTAATATCTTATACCATCAAATCTGAATCTTAATTGAAAGTAAATCTCAAGCAAGACAGATTCAATAAGTGTTGAGTATTGTTAATTTTCTTAGCAAGTAAGATTTATTATTTTTTTAATTTATTTTGCCTAAAAGGAATTGCTCTTATATACTTATTAAAATTATTGCTTCTTAATTCTCCCTTAATTTATCAAAATAATCGAGATGCATTATGTTTCAGTCTTCAGATTATTATAAATTAGAAAGACTTAGCTCAATCTATTTTAAATATCTATGTTCCTTAGCATATTTATTTTTTAACCTTTTTAGTTTTCAACTTTTATTTGAAAGACTTTTTTTGCAAAAGGAATAGTTTTCTATTCAAGTAATTAAGAAGTTAAACATCGACAACAGTCTCAAAGTATATTGAAGCTGTTATTTAAAGCGAAGCTACTCGCAAATCCAGCTACTTAGTCCATTTTATTACTACTAGGATTTTTATAGGCTTTAAGTATGTATAATGGCTATATATTTTGCTTTACCATATAATAAGAAGATTATAATTTATCCTTAAAGAAATAAATCTAAATTATCTATTGTAATATCTTATATATTCAATTAAAGATATGCTAATTCAAATCTTGATATAGTATTTAGAGTATATTCTAATATTTTTTTGTCAAAGGTATAACTTTAGAAATACAAGGAGTTTTAATTATAAAGACAATATTTTCCATACTGTTACCTAACAAAACTAAAACTGATATAAATTATACAATTAATACCTTAAATACCATAATTACATATATTTGCTATTTACTTTAATAACTTTAGAATTTATTACTCTTAGTAATTTTAAATTAATATGCTAGTTAGATTAAATAGGCTGGATTATATGAAATATTGACTATCAAATTATTTTAATTTTATTAGGAAAAACAAAATATGAGATAGCAGAGTTGATGGATTTGATTGCTATAACCTTTAAAAAGAGTAAGCTGGATAGGAGTTAGAAGCTAATTTAGAACTAAATGATTTAGAGTTACAAAAGTAAAGTAAATAGTAATAGAAATTGATTATCTTTAATTACTTTAGCAAATTTATTCCTAGCTTGCAAGCTTTATCTTATATTTGCTAGATTTGGCTTTGATGGTAAATTAAGGTAGATTTCAGACATTAAAAGTTACAATATTTCAGATTTATTAAAATTATAAAATGTAAGCATGTGCAAAGAACTTAAATAAGCATAATAGCCTATAATTATATAAAAGCTTATAATAACATAATATGCTAGTACTCAGATTTGATTCTATTCTAAAGATTCTAAGATTATTGGCTAAATTAGTTATATTAAATATAAGAATACTCAACTAAATTAATATATTATAGCCTTTTATTTAAACTTACAACAACTTACAACTTAAAAATCTTAAATATAATAACGATAGTTTATTTATCTTAAAACTTTAATTATCAAGTCAATGAGGATATTAATGCTAGATATATTTTTTTTAGCTTTAGTGATGAAGGTTATAAAACATAAATGGAAAGAATGATAATTTATAGTTATTGCTAAGGTTTTGATTTAAAATCAATAATTTGAGTGAAGTAGATAAGCATTGCTAAGAAATTGATTCCAATTCAGTTCATTAATATTGAGCTAAGATTTCTAGCTGATATTTACTTAAACATCATTTGATTCATTAACTTAATTTTGATCGTCAAGGTAAATTTTTTAATTTAAACATTTCTTTGAAATTTTTTGAAAATTCAAATATTTAATGTCGCAATCTTAGCAAGAGTCCTAAACGCAAGATATTGAAAGGGATTATAAAATTTGAAAGAAGAACGCTATTTTCCTTTATGATGTTATAATGACATATACCTTGACGTGACCTTCTCTCACTATTGATCAAATACCTCAGAGAAAGGTAATGAATGATGAGTTCTTTTATTATAATATGCTAGTTGGAACTTAAGCATTTAATGAGTAAAACTTTTTGCAATTAGCAAGAGTAAAGTGACCAAATGAAACCTATACACCTAAATAAGACGTAAATATAAATGATTATTAATAAATCACTGATAAGTTCACAGTAGAAGCTAAGTTTAAACATGATGGAGATGTGAACAGAGTAAAAGTTAACCATATTCAGCAAAATATTGTATCTACTTTTTCTAGTAATGGAAATATTTACCTCTATGATTGAACTTTACATGAGAGTAATGCTGAACCAATTCTAGCCTTTTAATTTCACACCTAAGAAGGCTATGGTCTTTAATGAAACCCTGTTCATTAAGAAATTCTGGCTAGTTCTAGTTAGGATGGAAATATTTGCATATGGTCTATTAATTCAACCAAACAGAATAGTAAACAATTTCGTAGACCCAACTTACCTAAGGCACATGAAGGTAGTGCTGAAGATATATCTTGGCTGGATGAAAATTGTATAATAAGTGTGGGAGACGACAAATGCTTAATTCTATGGGATAAGAGAACTTATGGTATGAGTAACATAACATATAAGGCACATAATGACGAAATTAGCTGTGTAGATGTCAATTAAAACAACACAAATTTATTAGTATCAGGCTCAAAAGATGGTTAAGCTTATATTTGAGATACTAGAAATTTATAAAAGCATATACATGAATTAGAATACCATAAGTCAGATATTTTGAATACAAAATGGGCTCCATTTAAAGAAAGTGTCCTAGCTACATGCTCAAAGGATAGAACTTTAGTAATTTGGGATACAAGTTTAGCTGGAAAGGAGTAATCTTCTGAAGAAATACATGAAGGACCTCCAGAACTAGTATTCATTCATTGTGGTTAATTGGACACTGTAAATGATTTCGTGTGGGATTATTTCAATGCTCCTTACTAATTGGCGACTGTAAGCTAAGACAATCAAGTATAAATCTTTAAGTGCAACAATTAAGTTTTACAAGCTAACAATGTAGAGCAAATGTTCTAGGAAGATATGGATGTAGAATTTTTTGAATAAAACATTTGAACTTGTAATTTAATCCAGCTTAATTAACTTTTTATAATATCAAAGCAACTAAAATTTAATACTACCTTTATTTATTTAAATCTCTTCTTTAATTTATTTAAAACTACTAAAATTTCGTAAGATAGAACTAATTTATAGTAGAAATGGAAAGATTTATTACAAGAATGCGGACCAAATAAAACAAACTAGCAATTATTAGTTCGGACTCAAAAAGTCAGAATCAGAGAAATGTTTCCCTAATTATTAAGGCAATTTTAAATATTGATTTAGCAGACTATTGTTTTAATTCCTTGAATATTTGATTAATTCGGCACGACGTAAGTTTTTCATTACTATCCTTTTTTGGTTAAAAAGTAGATCAAAAATTCTTAAAATTAAATTTACCTTGATTTATAAAATTATTCATTGATATTAAGAAAAATATGCTAGGATATTAAATCTATTTCTCTTAAATAAAGCATAATTCAACTTATTGAAAACGTTCAAACAAAAGATTTTTAAAACAATATAAAATTTACAATAATGCAAACTATAGTGCTATATATTATCTCTATTTAAAACTTTTTTACAGTCATTTAAATTATTACCAAAATTCAAGAATTAATTAGAAGGAGGATTATCAATATTCCAAATGAGGCATATTTTTCTACTTTTCATAAATAAAAAAATCGTTGTCATTATTTCTATGGCTTTACTCTCTTTTAATTAGATTAAATATTCTGAATTTTTGTATTTTTATGCCGATTTTAGAAATTATAATAGCTTAAAATTCGGATATATTTTATAAAAATCTAATTTTTAGAGGAAATACCAAAGAAACTAGTAAATAAGCAATAAAAAATAGTGAATTTGCGAATTAAAGTTAAAAATGCTCTTTACAAATGGTTTGATATATTTATATCGGGCAAAGAATAAATTAAGGCTGATAATATAGATAAAGTAGAATAAAACTTTAGACTACATAAAATATATAACTTAAAGGGTTTAATTTTAGGATAAGCATTAAATAAAGTGTTAGTTAATATTAATATTTCATTTATATTTCAATTTTAATTTCTGTAGCTTGCTATTAGTCTTAAAGAATTTGGACTCAATCCATTTAAAAACTTCCTCTTATTCTTTTATTAATTTTAAGCAAAATCGAGTATCTATAACAATGAAAGGAGTAATAAGATCTTCAAATGAGCCTTGCTCTTTTTAGTTTTTATATCAGTTATGCTTATCTTTAGAAAGTTTTACTTCTAATATTTTTGATTATTTTCTATTTTTTCTGCGTTAATCGTCTAATAACTTCTTTTAGTCTTTAGTAACATATTTATGCTTTATTTCTAATCATGTTGAACCATTATGTGCAAGGTGTAAGGACCTTCATCCTGATGTTGCGATTTGGCGCTTATTATATGCGAAACTTAGAAAGTCTTTAAGCCACATAACATGATCTTACCATTAAAAATTATTGATTCAAGTATTAAAAATATACTATGGAAGTAGATAAGAGGGATTAGTTTCTTCAGAATGAAACCAATTAAACTTAGTATTACCATCAGGTTCGTTTACTTCGCATTGTTCCAAATAAGGAGTTCCCAAAGCCGCAAAACTAACTGTTTTTCCTAAATATGGATTTTAAATTCAAAAATTATAAGAATAATGCATAAATTCATAAGCTTCTGGGGAAAAAGCATAGTCGTCCTCTGAAAAGAGAACTACAGGTAATTTCATAAAGCCAAGTGTGAAGTTTAAAATGAACATAATATTACTATTAATTTTATGTACTCTTTAATACAAATACTTCTATGCCTTAGTTTATATTTAATAATGATCTGGTATATCAGGAAAGTGCATGTGTAATAAATTTAATTTTTGCTTATAGCTTGTTATTAAATTTTCCATTTAAGTAGAATTACCTTACTAGGATATAATTACCAGAGTATTTTCTATTCCTCTTACATTTAAAAGAGATGCTAGCACTTGGGAAATATAATTGGTTCTTTTATAGGTTATTATACAAAAAGGAATCAAAAACTCTGGAAGTTTAGAAATGAGTTTTTGATATTCTTCTTTATATTTTTCGTAATAAGGAGTGGGATCAAGTTGCCAAAAGTTGGTAATATTTAACGATTCCTTATTGTTTGAATTATAATACTCCATTCCCTCATCATTTTTACGTTCAATAAAATAGATTTTTCTTTTTAGATTGTAAGCCTTTTCAGATGTTAAGTTAATAGTAAATGGATCTTTATCATAGCCATAATTAATTCCATATTCCTTAGCTACTTTAACTCATCTTTTGTAATATCATAAATGAATTCCGTAAGTTTAAGAAGGAAGAGTAACTACCTCTTCTCTTTCAAAATTAGTATAAGCTATATTTCTAGAGTAAATTGCTCCACCTTATAGCAAATCAATTATTTTCTGTTCATCTAAAAGCTAATCCAATAGCATAAAATCATCAAACCAACCTATAAAATGATTTCCTGTTATCTCTTTCAAATTTCTATTAACAGATTCCTTTGTAACAATTTAGCTTCCAAGTCTAAGAGATTATCCACCTTATATTAATCGGTAAGTTTTATAATTAGCATAAATTAGCTTTCCGTTTATATAAAACTCTACTTATTGTTCTGTTTTAAAACTCATTCCTAGAGCTGTAAATGCTACTGCTATATGATTTCATAATTAAGGTTTTAAAAGCTCGGAAATTTTAAGAATTTAGCACTTAACGTCATTTCCAAGGTGCATATAAACTATTTCGTTTTCTATGTAAATTGAATAGCCCCAGTCAAACACTTAAATTCCACACCCATATACATTGTTACTTACTAAAGTTTGTATTCCATTTTTGTTTTTATCTCTTTTAACTCAAAAAAGAATAGTTAATTAGGGGAAATCAAGAGATGGAAAGGGTGATGCAACTCTCAGTTGTTTCTCAGAACTTGAGTAATATTATTTAGATTCTTTGAAATACTACTTCTAAAATTATTTCTACTGTTCGTCTCAATTCCTGTTATAGCTCATTTCTCTTTATACCTACCTACCTTCTACTCTACTTATAACTTCCATACTACTGTTTTTATCTTTTCTATCTTTTTATTTACCAAACTTAGTCAGCTAGACTGTATAACTCTATTTGCTATAATTTAAAAACCAAAATGAAGCTAAAAAAAAGAGGCCTAGTAAAAGAAGCAGATATAGCTTCATAATATTAAACTTCATTTTATATTAATTAGATTGGTAATTAATTAACTCAATTAAAACATGCTTCCCTAATAGAAAACCTAACCCTTTCTAGATTTTTCTTTATATTAGCTTAAATCATTTAGGCATTTGTTAGATAGCTCTATTTACTCACCTTAACTATTCTTAAGGCTTTTTAATGTTTTACTTTTTTAATTTTCTGGTATTATCAAATTTAAGTGCTTTATTGCTTTTTTATAGTCAATAATCAAATAATTAGAAGAATGTCTAAAGCAAATTTTGAGCTGACTTAAAGAACCTCCATTCCTTATGAAGGTCCCTGCTTGGATTCAAATCTTGAAGGGAATGAATCTGGAGAATATCCGGCTTTGGTAGGGGCTTAGAATCTATGATTATGATACATGTATTCAATACACAAAAAATCCCCTTTTTGCAGAAACTGATCAATAGAATATTCTCACTATATCTATCAATAGGCCTTTTCGAGAATGCAACATGGCGAGCTAGGCTGTGAGCAAACTCTAAAAGTAAATATTTCTAATCACTAAATAAGAATTTAGTAAGTAAAGCTTTGGATTATGCTTTTTATAATATTTAGAAATAAAAAGAGAATTAAGTTAAAAATTAAGCTATGCTTTATACCCTAAACTTCAAAAATATTGCTTTTTATAGTTTTAGAGCTTTTCTTATGGCATTCATGCTTGATATGCTCATATAAATGTTGAGCTAATAACTTTAAAATAGTTATTGAGTTTAATAAAAACTGCAATAATAATCATTTTTCTCACTCATTGTCTCATATCGTTATTCCTCCATCAACTACCAAAGATGCCCCTGTTACATAACTTGAATCTGTTGAAGCCAAAAATAAAATAGAATTTGCGATTTCTTGAGGAGCTGCTAATCTTTTAAATTTGCTAAAAGATTAGAATTTCTCTAGTCCTGTTTCTAGTTTTATTTTTAAATGCTCTTCTAGTATGCTTCCCATTAGAGGAGTAGAAGTATATCCTGGTAAAACTGAGTTTACTCTAATTTTCCAAGGAGCTAAATCTAGAGCGCAACATTTTGTTACTTATAGCAAGGCACTCTTAAATGTTTGATAAGGCAAAGTTTCAGGATTTGCTTTTATTGCACCAGTTGACGAGACATTAATAATTGAACCTCTATAGCCAGCGTCAATTTCAGCTCCACCAATTCCTTAATCATTCTTATATTTAAGAACTATGGGTTCATTTTTTTGCATATAAGGAACTACTTTTTCTGTAAGTTTAACTGCTCCAAGTAGATTTATTCTAAAGAGAGTATTCCAGTCTTCATCAGTAATTTAACGATCTGATCCATACTTACTTCCTTTACCTTTTCCTTTGACATGTCCGAATATAATAGAAGAAGCATTGTTAACAAGAATATGAATTGTACTAAATTTGCGTACTGCTTTTTGCACTAGTTCATCTAATTCTTATTCATTAGATATATCAGCTTTTTAAAATATGCCTATTCCTCCCTTCGATTTTATTTCCTTTACTGTCTCTTATCCACCCTATTCATCAATATCAGCTACAACAACTTTGCAGCCTTCTTTTGCAAATCTATAGGCCGTATGTCTTCCTATGCCACTAGCTGCTCCAGTGATTATTGCTACTTGATTTTCAAGTCTATGAGAAATATAGCGGAATTAAGTTCTGAAAATAGCAAGAGAACGGATTTTAAGCATATTTAAATATTTATTGAATAGATCTCTTCTAAAGTAATATTCACATAGATAGCCATTTAATTAAAAATGAAATTCAATACATCTACTAGCTAACTTCTTAGTCTATTTGCTTCTATCCTATTTCAAAATATTATACCACTCAGTTAGTTTTAAACTTAAGGATTAATTAGGTTTAAATAATTACATTATCCATTCAAACGCTTTTAGCTTCATTTTATATGGCATATACTACATTCAATATAAACTGAAAATGCATAAAATAAACTTAACTTAGACTAATAAAATAACAGATGTTATGCATAAGAAGTATAGCCTAATTAGTTTATAAGAACTAGCTTTTTATAGAGTTAAAATACATTAAAACTAAAAGAGAAAATTGATTATAAAATCAAAAGAAGTTCAATTATTAATTGGTTAATCTAGCATTAATGAAGTAGTTATTTATTGATAGCAATTTAAATAGATAAAGTACCAATCATTCAGTGTTTGTAGACTTCAGTTTCTCATTTACTTAAATGATTTAAATAAAATACAATACATTTGATATTTAACAAGACTTTAATTAAACTTGAATTCAAGGCAGAGTTTATTTCAATAATGGGGTGTAAAGAGTGCAAGTAAAAAGATGAAACAGATTTACTTGCTGAAAATAGAAATTTCTATCCAAATTCAGTTATCGTGAATAGCGATTTTGATAGCTTAGCAATTTCTATATAAGAACTTAATGAAATGAGTTTAATGCCTTAATTACTGAGATGTAGACTAGATTATAAAATAAAGAATTATTTTATAATGAAAACTTAAAAATGCTCTACTTAGTCTTTGAGAGGTTTTATTTTCAATCAGAACTGCTGCTGTTTCTAGTCACACTACCTAATAATATTTAAAACAGACCACTAATTCTTTACTTTGGCTGATTATGATGTATCATCTTTTGTAACTTTGCATTTAAGTCAAAAGTTTATTTAAAACATAATGAACAACAAGAGGAAGTTTATATGATAAAGCAAAATTTTTAATCTAAGCTCGAAAATCAGCTTATTTAATGTGATTGAGCTATTCTTATAGTATGAAAATAATTATGGATTCTTTGACTATCAAACCAATAATACAGAACACTTTGGTCGTACAATGCATGAATGATTGCTATAAAGTGAATTGACATCTCTAAATAATCTTATGGTGGAAGTTAAGAAAACTAAGAACTAAATACAAAAGCCAATTACGGAATAAAGTCATATTATTGACGTTACATAGGAACTAGGAGTTGAAAAGCTGCAAAATTCTTAACTGTAACTTGACTCGCTACAAAATGTGAAGTAAGTTAACGCCGAAACTTCATCATAATAAGGATTAAATGACAATTGTGATTCTGACGAAACCATAAAAAGTGATTATGACTGATGCTATTATTGTTATTTATATTGCAAAGTAATTAAAATTTGATTTAATTAAAAAATTAAATAATCAGTTAAAATAAAATTTCTTTACAAATATTATCACAAAACAATTTAAAGCATAAAAGTAAATTTATCTCTTTAATCTTTCTGCTTTTCAAAGGGATTAAAATGCTCTAAACTTATTAAATACTATTTGTTACAGACTTAATCTCTTTTATGTTATTTTTACATATTGCTGATAAAAGAATTTATCTACTCCTTTTAACAGTTTCAGGTTAAAACAAGGAGGCTTAACTTAGTTAGAGTAGGCTAAGATTTAAATATTTAAATAGTAAGAAAAGCTGAAAATGAATTAATGATTATTTAGAGTTAGCATGCAAATAAGAAAATATAGCATTATAAAATTGCTTTTGATTACTTTTGTTCTTGCTATCCTCTTTATTATTTCGGTAGGTATAAAATAGATTAATTAATGAAGCCACCCCTATAGACAAACCTTGATTTAGTCCTAAAAAAGAGTTCTGGATATATAAGAATTTACAAGTAATAAAGAAAAGGCTACTCAGTATGTTTAGTAATATAAATCAGCCTCCACTTAAATTAAATTCTAGCAAACATGCTCTAAGGGATAAATAGACCTACAGATGTCAAATGTTAAAGTCACTTTTGATGATAGTGATTAAAGCATCAAAGGCATGACCACATAAAGATTTTGAGAACCATGAACTACTATAGCGTATACTAACTTAATAAAATCAAAGTTTATCAATCATTACATAGATTTCAAAAAGCGCTCTCAGTTATATATCCTTGAAGCGGGTAGTAATTATGGATTGCATACTCTAAAAATAGCAGCAATGCTTAAATCTTATTGCTTATGCAATAGAATTGAAAACTGTAAGCCAAAAGTTATAGCATTAGAAGCCAACTATCATGCTTTTAATTATTTGATTTACAATGTTTACTAAAATGATTTGCAGAACTATGTTCAAGCCTACAACTTGGCTTTATATGATTCCAACTAAAAACTAGAGTTCTAAAGTTTCAGCAACTTTTCCATTCTAAGCAAGGTAAACTAGAATAAAAACTTTTTTGATCTTGACTAATTTAAAGCTTAAGAAAAGTATATTCAAACATAGGCAATTAATCTAATAACGTTAAAGAAGCAAATTAATTGGTATTTAAGTGATGATTAATAGCTAACCAACTTTGATTTTATACGAATGGATATAGAAGGAGCAGAATGTCGTTCTCTGCTTGGATTCTTGTCTGAATAAGAACTTAATGCTCCACTAATTATCGAATGAAACCAACCTTTACTAAAAAATCTTTCCTATTCAGATATAGAAATTCAGTAGTGTATTAATTACATAACTAACTTTGGAAAAAGAAAAATATATAACTTAGATTCATGTAAAGGGCATTTTAAAATTAAAAAAATTGAATAAGAGTGATAAAAAGGAGATCTTAGATGCTAGTATGAAGTAATTGAAAGCGATACTTTACAAAATTATGGTTCAAGTTTAGAAAAATGGTGGATAGATATTTTGATAATAGAAAGATTTTGAAATAAACAAGTATTACAAACATTATATATCATTATTAAACTAATCAAATTTGCTACTCTTATCCTCTAAATACTCCTAAAGCTTTGATTACAATCTATTATAAGCATAGGAAATAACTATATTTATAAGATCCTAAGGTATCTTACTAAAAATGATAAATGCTTTAGAATTTATTTTTAATGAGCAATATCTCTCATTTCATTGATAACTCATACATTACAAAAGATTTAGTTATTTATATATATAAGTATTATATTCAAATAAACTGGCTTTTGTTACCTTTTGCCATAAAACATAAATAATATAAGTAATCTACTAAAGAAATAATGCAGATCCATTTAATTTACAAGCAAGCTAATTTTAAATTTAAAGCAGAATAAGATTAAACATTTATAAGATTAAGCAAATAATACATAGCACTAATAAGAAAATAGCTGATTATTATACAGTGAAATGTTTCTTTAAGGAAAATTGGAAATCGCTGAAACAGAAAAATTAAAGAAAGAATAAAAAGAAAAAAATTCCCTTAATTTAATAATCAGTAGCAAGCAATGAAAACTAAGATATTTCTATTAATAATAGCCAAATAATTATTTTTGTGGCTTATTATAATAATAAATGTACCTGATTAAAATTAAATGTAATAACTGCTTAATATAGATATTAAAATGCTAATCTATTTGTTTCTATTTTAATTAACTATATTATAGTCTCATTAAAATTATCAACCTTTACCTTTAATAAAGCTTAAAGGAGCATATTAAGCTATTTTTCCTTATTCTCTTTATTACTAAATCTTAAAATTGTCTATGATAATTATTTATCATCTTTATTGCCCAAATTATTGTAATCTAAACTAAGGCCAATAAATAAAAAATTTAGATAAGCTTTGATTGTATTTAAAAGCTTAAGCTTATTGTATAGGTATATCTTAGTTTAGTAAATATAATATAAAAGAGATTTAAATAAAGTAGTCTATTAAATAAAGAGATTAATATATTATCTGCTTACTTATGAAGATTTCTTTCTTGCTTAATTTCATTGTCATAGTCTTTGTTATTTAGATTATCTGCTTTTTATTTATTTACTTCCAACTAACTCCTAACAAATAATCTTAAACTGGATAGTAGATTTACCATGCTCATTAAGATAACTTGACTTAGAAAACTGAAATTTATAGTTAATTTACTAAAATTAACAAGATAAAGGCTTTTGATTGAAGTGGGTATTAAATAAGAGAGGTTAAAAGGGAGAAGCTATTTAATTATACAATCTAGTTTCCTTAATTCAATTTAACTTACTCTTGTAATTCTTTAGTCGATAAGGATTGCTAGACAAGAGCATAGAAAGATAGAATTATGAATTATGAATCAGAAGTATGACTTATTTATAGTAGAGTTTTGAACTTAGGAGGAAGAAATATTATCGATATTGGAGCTAATTATGGAGTCCACTCTGTTAAAATAGCTGCTTTGATGCAAAGACTTTCAAGAAAGATTAGATAAAGTAATATGAAGCTTTATGCCTTTGAAGCTAGTAATGCTAATTTTGAAAGCTTGAAGTTTAATATCTATCAAAATAATTTAAAGGACTTTGCTTACTTGTATAATCAATGCCTTTGAAATTAAACTGGCACTATTTTGTTTGAGAATAGACATTCAGCTGGACAGAGCAGAATTGTGTTTAATAAAGCAGACACTGCAAGTAGCTCAAATATTGAATTTATAAAAGTAGATAAGCTGGATAACATAGTCGATGACAGTGTCTCCTTATTAAAGGTAGATGCTGAGGGAGCCGATTGCTAAATAATGATGGGAGCTTTGCAGTTAATTAAAAAGAATATAGATGATATAGTAATTATAACTGAGTGAAATAAGGAAATAATCAAAAGCAACCAAGAAATAAACAAATGCTATTAAAACTTATTTTCAATATTAGTTGATCAGTGAGGAATGCAAATTGGAATCTTTCAAAAGACTAAACATTTTAAAAAAATGATACTTGAAAGATCAGACCAATGAATGCTCGGAAAATGGATTTATCCCATAAAGTTTGTTAATTAGAGTGATTTGATGATATAATATAAAAGCTATTTCAATATAATGCTAGTGAATAAGTTAGCAATATAGAAATATAGGTTTTGAGGGAGCCAAAGATAGTGCTTCTCTTTTAAAATAACTTTACATTATTTAACAATTTCAAAGTCTATTAAATCTCTGTATTTATTCAATTATAGGATATTAAGATAAACTAAATGAGTTAAAACCAATTTTCTTAAGAAATATAAAATGCTTAAGAGAATTATTTACATAAAAGTGATTTAATATTTTAAAAAGATGAATATTTATAGCCTTTTATGCAATAATATGCAATTTAAATCTTATTTTTTTATGAATCAAATAGATATTAAGCAAGGTAATTAATCTAAATGCATGAAAAAATTCAAAAATAGAAAATCATAATAAAATGATAGCAATTTAAATTAGTTTATTTATTTACTTAGTCTTTCTTCTATAAATTTTATTGATATTCTTACTTAGTTTTAGGCTGTATAAATATATGTAAAGTGTATTGAGCTTTCTCATTAAACTTACAAGTTTTAATTTAATTGATATACTTCATTCTATAGCATAATCCTTAGCTTTCTATCGATAATGATATTATAATAAAGGTACTGAGTTTATGGTTTTAGTAGGTTTAAAGTATTGCTTTATAATTTTGTAAATACTATTTAGCTTAGAGATCAATAAACATAATAAGTAAGAGGATAAAGCTTGTTAATATTCTAGTCTACAGTATGCTAAAACATTCTTTAAATAGAAAATATTATTTAACATTATACAATTAGGTATTAAGAATAAAGCCACAGTAATCTTTATATCAAACTTGTAGTTATATTTATATAGTGCAAGCTTATTTAAATTACTTAGCTCACTTGCTTATTAAAAGGTAAAGGCTTAAAGGGCGTAATTAAGTCTCATTTAAATAAATTATCTGAATTATTATTTTAGTATTGTTCTTTAATTTGGCACAGCTATAGTCATCCTTTTATATCTAATCATCTTAATTACTCTTTCTGCCTTATTTGCAAACCATCTTAAGCTAACTAGAAAATAAACTGATTATCAAATAGCTAAATAGAAGTCAAAGTTAAATAAATTTGCCTCAATTACAAAAGGTATAATAAGCTAAATTTATCTCTTTCTGATTGACTTATTTTTGCATAGTTAGGTAGTTTTTAAAGTAAATAAAAGTATTTAAAGAATAAATGTCCTAGTAAGATACAAATATCTACTAAGTAATAGATTCTTAATTTTAGACTTCCAGATCAGATAATAACAGCTAAGGTATAAAGAACTATGAATAAGAAAAGAATATTAATCAAGCTTTGTTATATCTTCATAATAACTAAATTAGATTTAGGTAGAAAGAGTCTTCTAGTCCTTTTAGCATATGAAAATTTAGTATAAAGGATTTTTAGTCTTATGGAATAGGATTATTTTTATATTTCGAAACACTAAAAGTTCTTATATGGACTTTCTTAATTATTAGCTTAATCAATTTGCCAAGAATAATTTTTAATGGGTTAGGAGGTCATTGAAGTAATAGTTAGGCAGGGGCTCTTGATTTCTTAACTATTGGCAATTTGGGTACAGGGACTTCATCTATCAATTATGTAAATGATCTGTAGATAGAAAATGATGATTAAATAAACTATGAAAAAAAGTTGGTTGATGATGGAGAAAAAGAACTTTTAAAGATATGCTGATTTGATTTTTTCTCCTGCCTTACTCTTTTACTAGCAATATTTATTTATAGCATAAGAACTACTCTCTTAATAGAAGAATATCAGTAAAAAAATGAAAGTATTGCTTCATTTACTATTGAAGTATTTGGCTTGCCTTCAAGGGAAGTTACTGAAGAAGATGTTAAAAACTATTTTAATCACTTTGGAGAGGTCGCTTAAGTTTCGTTTGGAAGGAGTTTCGGAGGGCTGCTTTCTTTGCATACCAAAAGATATGCTCTTATGATCCAAAGAGGGAAGGCTAATATACTAATCTCCTAAAGCAAAAAGAAGGGGTTAAAGTAAGAAGCATAAATATCAAAGCAAATCTAAAAAATTGATTAAAAAATACAATAAAAGAAAAGATTCAATCTTGAATTTTCAGAACTAGATATAATAAATGCCTATGTTACTTTCTAGTTATAAGAAAGTAAGTAAAAATGCATTAACGCCTATAAGCTTAGTAATTTTTAATATTATTTCCGATATCCAAAGCAGTTAAAATGAAAAGGGAATTAAAAATTGCAAATATAATAAGCTCCTTAAGTTTCTGATATTTTGTGGGAAAATCTTGAAGTTGGTAAGTTTGAAAATCTAATTAGAACTGTCTTAATTAACTTTGCAACTATGATAGTTATAGTATCATCAATTATAATAGTATGGCAATTAAAATAAATAGATACTGGAATACCTAGTTAAATAGAATGCTAAATTATGATTGAAAATGGATTGTATCTTCCATCTCTTTTAATTTATCAAGTTCAGAAAATTTATAAAAAAGATACAAATGAATATCTTTGTTGATGCTCAGATTAACCTACAAATGATGTGTATAGTAAAAATGAAATAGGATAATTCTGCAATAATTTTGCGAATAAGTAGATTAATTAAATAATTATTAACTTCTCCATTGGATGCTTTGTTATGATTTTTAATTTTGGTCTGAAAAAATGAATTACTTATGTCTCTAATTTTATTAAAGAGCATAGTCATACTATTCTTTCTACTTCCTTAATGTCTAAAACTTTTTTGGCTATATTTTTAAATACTGCTTTTGTAACTACATTGGTGGAGACTAAACTTCCTGATTGGCTGAATGAACATGATTGAGCTTCTTTCTTAGATGGGTCTTATGCAGATTTTACTCGAAACTGATATCTAGAAGTTGGAAAAGCTATAACAGTCACTTTATTTATAGCAATAAGTTCTCCTCCTATTATCAACTTAATACTATGGCCATTTTAGATTTGACTAAGAAACATTAAAGCTAAGAAGGCTACAAGTTAATATGAAGTAAACGAAATATTTACCTAGCCTTAGTTTAAACTATCATTACGTTACTCTGTGATTCTATCCATGATATTTTCTTGCCTTATTTACTCTGCTGGAATTCCTATTCTTTTGCTATGTTCCTTTCTTTTGCTATTTCTAATGTATTGATCTGATAAAATATTACTATTGAGACATTACGTAAAGCCTCCAGAGTATTCATATAATATGCATAAGAGGTTTTTATAGATTCTACCAGTTTCTTTGCTTATACATGCAGCCTTTTCAGTTTACTTATTAGGAACAGAAGATATTTTCCCTTAGGACTTTTATACTAAATAAGAAAGTAAAAATGCTACCTGCTACTTTTATACGGATTATTCATAGCAACCTCAATATAACTTTAGATCTCTAGCTGAATGTAATTGCAATAGCACTCTATTAGAGAATGGAGTTTGTGATTAAGAATGCAATAATATAGAATGTAACTATGATGGAGACTATTGCTCAAGATGTCTCTGTCCAGAAAATAACTTAGCAGATGGATTTTGCAATAGTGAATGCAATTCCACTGAATGTGATTATGATAGAGGAGACTGCTAGTAATGCAAAGAAGGTTGCCATAAAGAGTGATTAGAAAATGGAATATGTAACTCTTAATGCAATTATGAAGAATGCAATTATGATAATTAAGAGTGTGCCAATTTAAATGCAACTGAATGTGCTGAAGGATGTTATAATTACTAGCTGGGAGATTCAATTTGCTAAGACAAGTGTAATAATGATAAATGTGAAAAAGATAAAGGAGATTGCTAAAAAGTCAATAATAATAACTATACTTACTCTGGATCAGAATGTGCTTAAGGCTGTCCAGATGAATGGATAGGTGACAGCTAATGCGATACAGCGTGTAATGCTTTAAATTGCTCATTTGATGAAGGAGATTGCGGAAATTAGACTCAAACAGATTATTTTTCTCAAAGTGAAATAACTGAAGATTGCGCAGAATAAGGATGTTAGAATATTTGAATTGGAGATGGAATATGCGACTAATAATGTAACAATGAAGAATGCAAATGAGATAATGGAGATTGCAAAAGATAAAGTTATTACGCAAGTAATTAATGATGCCTTTATACTACTAAGTATAGAGCTGCATACGAAAATAAAATACATTAAAGAATATAATCTTATTCGGGATTTTTCTATCTTATCCTCACTGTTATTACTGTATTTTTATTAATAATGGAAAAGCCAACTCAGATCATTGTAAATCTTATTAAGAAAAGAAAGTTTAAAGCAAAAATAAAATAAGAAAAAGAGACTCTTTAGTTTTAAGATTTAGTCTAAAAACTGCAGGAAAGAGGTTACCCTACTTCTTATCTTATTGAAAAAAATCCTAAATACATTCCCATTATCTCAAGTATGCAAGATGCTTTCAAGGAATATAAAAAGGATTCTAGTAAGTAAGATACAAGATAACTTTAACATGAAAATAGCAAGATACAAGAAGATGTAAATAAAGCAGCTAAAAAATAAAAAGTTATCATAGAATTATAATTTCAAAATGTAGATTAAATAATCAATTAAAGTAATCAAGTATAAGCTATAGAGTAAAACGGATGGAAGGTAAAGATTGAACACAATGGAAATATGAATGATATTAATAAGTAGAACTAGCTCTTAGAGATTGAAAACTTATATTGACTTCATAAGTTTAATTATTTATTGAAAGTAGAATCAACTAACTTAATCTATTTGCTCAATTTTGTTTGATTAATCTCTTTTACTTTATTATTTAAACAAAGTCATATTTTAAAACTGAGCAAAGTTAAATTTGATTTCATAAAGTAATTAAAATTAATTAGATTTAGAATCTAAACTAATGGAGTAGGTAAAAATTATAGGCAGAGCTTCATTAGTTTGCAAAAGTTAATTTTCTATGCCATTCAAAATATTGAATAGAGCTTAATCTTGTATAATTTATAAATAATTCGGAATTGAACAACTGATGATTATATATAGTCATCAATTTTAAGATATAAAAAGTTTAGTTAAATAGTCATATTTTTAGAATAACTATAGGACTAATTTTACGAGTAATGAAATCAAACTCTATAAAAAATTGATTAAATCTTGGAAAATAATTCTAATTAAAGACAGTGAGAATTTTAATTTTTCTTAAATAATTTTAAACTAATAAATTCTTATACTTAACATAATTCGCATGAAATATAACTATAAGTAGTGCAATTATGTCCCAATACTCAAAGAATTGAAATTTTTTTATCTTATTATTATTATTTTAACCTATTTCACAATTAATTTGCGAGGCAACCAAAATTAATATGAGTATTTTAGCGCACTTAAAATAATAATGTCTTATTTAATTTTAAATGGATTATATTTAAGAAAGATTATAATACAGCAAATAAAGAACTATTAAGTAGAATAAAGTATAAGTTAAGTTTCTTATTTTATGCTTTAACAACTTTAAATTTTATATTCTGCTAATTTAAGCTTCCTCAAATAATTTTCGTAAGTATACTAGTAAAAAAGTATTTACAGAGTTATATAAAAATAAAAATCATAGAAGCTTATTCTTATTCAAAATATTAGCTCTCTTTAATTTAATTTTTACCTTTAAAATAAAATAACATTGTTAATTATAAATCCTGAAATTAAACCAATTTACTTATTTATAAAGATACTTAAGGAATTACTTAGATAGAGATAGAATGCTTAAAAGTTATTAGAATTGTAAATAGTATTAATCTTAATCTCTAACTTTACTATTTTCATTTTCAAATATCTAACTTCAATGCTGATTATCTTTCTCCTTCATTACTTTATCTTGTTTTCATTAAATAGAGTAATATAATTACTTAAACAGTAATCACAGGATTTCTTAGATTGGATTAAAAATTAAGACTTTAGCTTTGCGAATTTATCTTTAGCTAAGTTTTTTTCGGAATTCTAGTAATTTATCTAAAGGAGAAGTAATAATAAATTAGATAAAGTAGTGAGAATGCTTCAAGTTAAAATCTAAATTATGCATTGAATATAATTAACAAAGGAGAAAATTAAGGTGTATCTAGAAGCTAAATAGGTATAATAATATAAGAAGAGTTGAGATATGAAGAACTAAATATAAAACTAATTAATTATATTTATTTTATAAAGTCTTTGAATGTAAGTTACTTATATATAATTTAGTTACTCTTTATCTTCCTATTATATTTAACTTTATTCTTTCAAATTTATTTAGTAGATGACACATTAAATAAGCAGCAAAGTATAATGAGATTTAAGGCTTCTAATAACTTAAAGAACTGATACATATTAAACAAGCTATCTATTCGTTCCTAGTCTATCTTTAAACATGTAGAATAAAGCATTTTTAAATAGCCTAAAAATGATAGCTTTTAATAAATATAATGTAATAAACATTAATTATAGGATTTAAAATAAAACTATACACTAAAGCCTAAAGAAGTATAAGAGATTATCCATTTATAAAAGACCATTTAAAAAGGTATGAATAAGTTTCTATAATACAACATAACTAAAAAGAATGAGTTTTTTAAATATTTTTATATGTTTAAACTTCTCTAAAACTCTAACTTATTTAATGGATGTACTTAATACCAATTATTAAAAAGATAAATAGTTATTGATAATAGCATAATTAAACAAATTCAAATTGATAAAAGTTAGTAAGTGTAAATAAGAAAAAATAAGGAAAAAATAATTAGATGTAAAGGAAGTAGAAATATCATATCTTAAAAAATTGTAGTGCTAAGCTATAATAAGAAGAAATCCTTATGCTCTAGTATTAGTAGATAATACTTATATGTAGTAATTATATTTTCCAGTTAAATTTATGAAGGAGTAATTAGAAGTAAATATAGACAATTGTTTTTTACTGAGATATGTATATGAACTCATTTAAAAGATAAATAAAGCTTTTTAAACTTATTTCATTAAATATTAAATGGAAACTGAATTAGCTGAGTAATAGCAAGTTAAATCTGATAAATAAGAAGGATTTTATTAAGTATATGACTCAAGATTTTCTACTTAAACTAGCTTTGGGAATATTAGAGCCTATTGTGGTGGTAGATGTTTCGTTAATTAAAATTTACAGGTTCTTTGCTGCACTAGCCTTATGATAATTTTTCCTATGACCCTACACTTTGCACTTAGCATTCCTTTTATTGAGTAATTGCCTTTAAAAATAATTAGCACAATTATATCTGCTGTTTTGCTTACTCTAAGCATATGATACTTGCTTAGAACAGCTTTCTCTAATCCTGGAATAATCCTAAGAGGTAAATAAACTGATGAAAGCTAGACAGCTCCTACTATTAAGTATAATAATTTAGAGTTTATTCTTAAATGATGCAATACTTGCTACATATATAGACCTTTGAGGAGTCATCATTGCAAATAGTGTAACAATTGCATTGAAAGATTGGACCATCATTGCCCATGGATTGGCAATTGTATAGGGAAAAAAAATCACGCTTTCTTTGTTAAGTTTCTATGCGTTACTTCATTTCTGGTTTTATATTTAATGTTTCTATGCATTGCTTTGATAATAATAGAAGATGAAGAAAAAGCTTCAATAAAAGTAAAGAACAGACTATTTGAATTAATTCTAGGAATCTACACTTTTATCATTGGCTATTCAGTAGTTCCTCTTACTGTTTTTCAACTGCATTTAGTCTGCTCTAATTAAACTACTAACGAATCCTTACGAAGAATTTACAAGCAGAATCCATTTAATGAGGGATGCTGGAAAAACTTCAAAAATTTTTGAAAACTCAGAAAATCTTCAATCTAAGTTCAAGCGATTAAAGTAGCGTCCAAGTGTAAATCTTAAGAAAATAACTTAGTGCTTAATGTTTCATTCTTACATTTATTATATTGCATAACCTAATCTTTATACATCAACTAAGCAATAAATTTCCTTTCTAATATTAATTTTTAGGTTCCTAGCAGTTTTATTTTCTATACCTTTTTTGTTTAAAATAGAAGAAAAGTCTCCATATTTAAGTTACTTAATCACGTTAAAGCTTCAATATTTTTGTTAATCTAATTTTATGGTTTTTTATGAAATCTACTCACTTCAAATTTGTCTATTTAGTTGAAACTTATAATCTCATATGCTTATAAAGAGCTAGAAAGTTGCAAGATTTAGATTTTAGATAGTAAAGGTAAAGATAAATCAAAAATCTATTTTAAGTAAAAAAGAGTAATTGAAAGGTTGAAAAAATATAATCAATTTTAATTAACAGAAGAGTTAGTGAATTTCATTCCGTTCTATTCATTCTATTTTGAGGTATGAGAATGAACTATTGTTTGTTGATTGAGACGAACTTAATATATCCATTGCAGAAACATCGTGTAAGTCTTTTTTATCTATAAAATGATAGCAAAAAGTTAATTTTAAAGCAGGCTTGCTTTTAATTCTCCTTTGAAGCATTTGGCTTTTCATTATATCTATCTTAATAACTTTCTATTCTAGAAGTTTTTCAATGCATAATATTTGAAAATGCTTTTTAAGAAGTAATAATTCTTCTTTGTTCTTATAACTCATTGATGGAGTATTGTATTCAAAATACTTTTAGCAGGTAGCTCTCTTTTATTCTGTACAGCAGCAAACTCCCATTTTATTATAGAATGGCTTGTTAATTAGATTAATGAGGAATATTATTTAAATTATTTAAACTCTTTTGGAGAATTGTTTTTCAATAAGTTTTATCTATTTTCTCTTCTAATCTTTTTACTTTTGTAAAATTACTAATATTCTTATTTTGGTATTTTATTTACAGTACTTTGGCTATATTTATTTATATTAAACTCACAATTTACCAGAAATCATTATTCATCAATCAACCATCTCTTTATTATTCTTTTTTTGACATTCTGAAGTATCTATTACTTTTTAAACTTTTGAGTGTAAAGTTATGATAATTTTTAAAGCAAAAAGCTCTATAAATAACTAAGAGAAAGAGTTTAGTAACTATGCTTACATTGATAAGACTAGTCTTTCTACATGTGATTATACAGCATTATTCCAAATTTAAGCTATAAAGCATGATGAATACGTATACTACTATTTTACCCATATACCTACTAGTTATCTTTAATTATAATAATTAAGCTTTAGTAATTGTAAGAAAACCATTAAATCTTCTATATCTTTAATAGTAATTCATATAATCAATGCAAATCAGTTAGCTAGCTAAGCTTAGCTTTTATTGTATCTAATAAGTATATAGATAATTATAGCTGCTGGATGGTTGTGGTTAATAAATTAGTATATTAGAGATATCAAACACTAACCCAATTCGCAAATTTTTGATGACAAATAATATTCTAAAGATTATTTTGATATTTAAGTGGCTATAAATGTAGTTGCACTAACTGAGACTATTCGAATTTTATAAATTTAGTGATTATAATTTATTAATAGATCTAGAGTATTATAAATAAGGAAAATGCTTCATTTTAGATATGATTATTATAATAAGTCTGCTTGTATTGAAGTATAGGGATTGCTTATTTAGATAGAGTAGAAAGTTAAAGATTTGTGCTAATTATATTTTTCATAGCTTTAGATACTCAAATTAATTAATTATAAATCTCCTCACTTCTCAATATTCAATTTACTTTTTACTTTGCTAGAGTCAAAACTGCTAACCAAAAAAAGGCGTAAAAAGGGTATGCAATTTAAAAAAACATGAAGTTTATAAAGGAAATGAGAGTGAAAGAATAAAGCAATAAAAATAGAAAATAATTAGGTATTTAATATATTGGCTTAGAATATAGCATAGATATATAATTAAGAATATTATGTTATAAAGCATTTGCTTCTATTTCATCAAACACTACAACCTACAATTACTTTATAGCAACTATTTAAAATATTAAGGGTAAACTATTTAATACTTGTAAACTATAAGACTTATATAAGCTTTGCTAGCAGTGAAGTTTATTCAAGTTGATTTTGCAAATTAAAAGTCTATTTCACAATAGATAAATATTCTAATAGTATATTTCCTTTATGCTTAGATAATTAAATTGCCTTAGGTTTTAATTCGAAGCAGATGAATATTATATTTTACTATAGAGTAAATAAAGAGAAAAAGAGAAGAAAGCTAAGTATAAGATATAGTAGAAAGCTTATAGCAATAGATAAAAGTTATTAAATGAGTTAACTAATATGTTGTTGAGATCAAATGGGAAGAGTAACATCTTTCTTTCCTTCGCGAATAGCTTTGATGTAGTAGTAGAAGAAATCAGCGTAAAGCATGGACTAAATCAAACCCCCTCCAATACTGACCAAACAATAGAAATCTTCTGCATAGTATCTATAAATCCAATTCAAAATATATAGCATTCTATAGGCTCCTAGAAGGAATACATAATTAGCTGTTAAATTTTCTACATTTCTCATTTTTTGCAACATTGTTAATTGAGGTATTATAGAGACTGCTTCAAGGTATATGCTGAAAGTTCATACAATTTCAAAAGGCTCTAAACCATTGTTAAATACTAAAGCCAACACAGCACTCGCTGGCACTAGATATTTTCAATGTGGAAAAGAGTCACGCACTGGATCATAAGTAGTAGTATAAGGTTTTCTAAACTTCATTAAATAAATGATATAAACAGTGCTAACGATGAATCCTATTTTCATAAGAGTGTTATAAAGTGAGATAAAGTAAAGGAACAAGTCTAAATAGCGAAAAACGAATACCAACAAGTACAACTCTTGAGTTTTGCATGACAACCCATGACAGTTTTTAGATTTTTGAATTTTGTAAATAAGCACTAAAAGGCTCATTAAGTGCATCATATCACCTAAAAACCTAAACACGTTCATTTTATAATTTTTTAATTGAACTAAAGGAATTTAAAATAAATAAAATCCAAGAAATGTTGACTTTACTATTTCATATTGCTATAAACAAACCTTTATACATTTAAACTCATTTATATAACTAAGCTAAGTTTAAATACAGCTTTTTAACATTCTAAGAGGGAATTTTCTTAACTGTAGATAAAGTTCAAATCCAGATTAAATGGAAAGGAGTTAAAAATTTAAATAATAAACTAATAAAGAAAGTTATTATAATTTTAGTCTCAAAGTTATATACATTTATTTTACCTCTAGTGTTTTGATCTCTTAAGACTTTATATTAGAAGCAAGCTTTTATCTTTGAAAAGTATTACCTTAAGTTCATCCTTTTATATTCATTTTTGTCTATTTGAAAACAACTTTGACCAATAATTTTCCTATCCTTAACTTTCCGTCTGATAGATTAATTAATAGACATTAAGTTGCATATATGAGTTAATTATAAAATTGGAATCAATTAATAATTAAAAGGATTCAGAAAATGGCAATTTGAAGGAGAGTAATATGCAACGAATGTGAATATGAAGGATGTAAAAATCAAAGAACTAATAATGGTCTGTGCATAGACCATTCATTTGATTTTTTAATTAAAAGAGTGCAAAGGAAATTGAACTAAACTTATTAGAATATATAAAACGCCTTCAAAGCAACAGATGAAGATGACGATGGTATTATATAGAAGAATGATATGTGTAGATTATTAAATTTCCTCTAAATTCCATATTCAGATAACGAAATTACTTACTTTATGAGAAAATATGGAACTATTGTAAGGAACTTCGATAATTGAGGTATGAACTATCAAAAATTTTATCTTCTTTTTTCTCTATAATAAGTGGATAAAAAAAAACCCAAAAATGACTCCGTTGAAGTATTCTTAAAATAGCAAAATGTATAATAAAAATTATTTGAAGAGTGTTAATCATTTTTTACCTTCTAAGATTTTGCTTAACACTTTGAGAAGTGAGGAGGTGAAGCAACCTAATAGCAATTGAAAACATTTTTTGAGAATGTAGATAGCAATAATAAAGGAAAAATAACCTTCAAGGAGTTTTAGGATTACTTATGGCCTAATGATATGTAATATCAAGAGTAAAGTAGTCCTATCAATGTAAATTTGGGTACCGAAAATGAAAATACTCAGCCTGCTTACTAATTTTAGAATTTATAGAAGTAATTCAAGTTTGAGAACATTGATTTCTCTGATTTGAAAGATTTGCTGTACGATTCTCAACATCTAAAGTTTAAAAACTTATTAATGCCTGAAAGTGCAAGACCTAAAACGGCTCCAAAGCAGCCTAAAAGTCCCAATAGATTTTTATTACAATCTCCCAAGTAAAAGTAGTTTTTAGTGACTTCTAAAGAAGATACTCAGGCTAGAATCCTTAAATTTCTAAGAAATTAGTTTTCTAATCCCTAAAAACTGACTGAAGTTCTTAATTTAATAGAGCGATTCGATAGAGATAAGGTAGGTACTGTGACTAAAAAGGAACTACTAGCTATATTTAAATTAGTTTTTAGGGAGATGGATTTAACTGCTTTCGAAGAGCTTTTAAAAAAATTCAGCAATTAAATTTACTCTAGGATAGTACATTATCCATTACTGTTTAAGCATATATGTCCTGAAACTGTCAATTTCCTTTAAGGAAATTTCCAAGTACTAGAAAAAACTTAAAGATAGCTTTAAAAGCCAATTCCCGCTGTAAGACCTTCAACTCCGAATCCCTTAAACAGAAAATTCGAGTTAAGAAGTATCTACGCTAAGGTGAGTCCATGATGAAACTATATATGAACAAACTGCTAATTTCTAGATCCTTAAAAAAAGCATTAAATATTATTCGAAAGATTTAAAGGAATTCTACTTGAAAAGAACATTATATTTACTATTTCTGATTGAATGAGGATTCAAAAATCATTTTGCAAAGGAAAAATGCTAAATTATTTCTCCTTGAGCAAAGCTTTGGGTCTAAACAAATAAGGCAAGAATTTAATAACAGTTCTTGAATCGAGACAGGTAAGTAAAAAATAAATAAATTAGGTAAACCTTAAGGAAAAGAATGAAAAGGTAAATGAAAAGATAGTTATAAATGTAATAAATTAATTTATTCCTTTATTTGCTTCTTAAAATTAGTCTTTAAAGCATTAGCTTTCTTTAAATAATCATCTTATTTAAAGGCTGATTAAATCTTCGTTATTTGGTGTCCAAAAAAATGAATTTCAGAAGGTCTTATTATTTATTAATTAAGTTTAGCTTACTAATATTGCTTTTAACATCACTTAGCTGAGGCATTTATTCATTGAATAATTCGAATAAGCATGAAGATAGTTATTGGAAAGTGAAAAATCAGTAAATAGTGTACAAGCTTGGAAGAGGTATTAATGACGCAGAAAAAAAGGAAGACAAGATGTTAAAAAATAGCAAAGAAAATATAAAAGAAACATCTTTAGACTTTTCTAATCTTTCTCTTTAACTGAACGCTGACTTATATATATACTTTAGCAAATCGCTTGCGAAAAATAAATGCATTCCCTCAAGTTTTGGTGTCCCTTCATCCTAATCAAAAAATTTTCTGGTTCCTATATTATTTGAAAAATGTCCCTAAGTTCCCAATATAATTAAATGAAGCGATGATTAAGCAGAAATAGACTGCGAAGGTAGTACTAGCAAAATAATTTTGGGAGATTCATTGTAGAAAGAATTGATAGGAGCTAGTAATGTTGATACGCTTTTTTAGAATGGAATTAAAAATATAAATGTAAGTCACACTGAATTCATTTATGCTAGATGTAATGAAAGTAACCCATGATCCGCTCATTGAAGTGTGAAGCCTAAACCTTTTTATTCTCCAGCTATTGGCAACACTCAAGTTAGCATTTTTATAATTAGTTTTGATTCTCTTTCACGAATGCATTTTTACAGAAGTGCTCTTTAATCAATTTAGTATTTAAACTCTATCTCTCCTAGTAATTACAGAGTATTTGATTTCATTCTTCATCATGTGGTAGGAACTAGAACGGAGCAAAACGTATTTCCTTTATTTTCAGGTTAATTGATAAATCCAATAGAATTGTCATAAAGCTTTAAAAAATATGAAGATATGACTGGTTCTTAATCAATTTTACATAGACTAAATAAATATGGATGAGTATCCTTGATCGGAAGTGATTCTTGTTTAAAACCTTTAGCTATGGCTTTAGGAAGAAAACCAAATGCAACTCATTTGCTTTCTAAGTTTTTTTGCTTAGCTAAAAGAGTTAGAGTAATGGATATTACCAAACAATAAGGATGATGTATAGCAGGAAAATATACTCATTAATGGCTTTTTGATGCTCTTTTGTAATTTGAAGGTTAATATTAAAAAGCTAATAAATTTGCCTTTGTTCATTTATAGCAAACTCATGATGCTCTAGGTACAAATATTCAAATTATTGATAGAAATTTAGTTAAGTTTATGAAGGAATTTCTTTAACCTAGCAAAAATAGATTACTGATCCTAATGTCAGACCATGGAACTAAATATGGGAAAATCGTGAATAACGTTCATGGAATGTAGGAAGTAAGGCTTCCACTTTTTTTAATGGTGGGAAATACCTAACTTTTATAATAAATTCCCAATAGCATTGAAGTTCTGGAGCACAATTCCAAGCGTCTTGTAACTAAGTTAGATTTATATGCCACTTTTTAAAGTTTAGTAACTATTCCTTTTGAGAAAAATCTTCATAAACAATAACTTTCTTGGAAACCCAAAAAAGAAGATGCAAAATCTCATATCGATATTCTCCAACAAAAGATACCCTTTGAACGCACTTGCGAAGATGCTAAAATACCTCCATATGTATGTTCATGTTTAGATTAATCATCTCTTCCAGTAAACTCTTCTTTAGTAGAAAAGATGACTGATAAAATAGTAAGTTCATTAAACTTTAAAATAAGAACAAAAGATAAAGGCAACTATTTATGTGAAGAACTCCAACTCTAGAAAATACTGTTCTTTAAGAAGATTAAGCATCATGATTTATATAAAGAATACTATATGCTTAGAATTCTATTTCAGAACGATGCTGTTATCCAAACCATTATTCTACTTACTAAAACTGATGCCAACATAAATGTCTGATATGAAAAACCTAATTTCCATATTTGAAAAGACTAAAAAAATCTCTCGGCTTATATAATGGATTTCGAAAGAATGGATGAATATGCAGGACTTTGTGAAGAATTATCTAATTTTAAGCGTGTTAATTCTAAGTTATGTGTCTGCAAGCCAATAAGTTAAATGAAAAAGAAGTTTTTAAACAGATATAGAAACAGATTTCAAGCAGGCTGGGCAGATTAAGGTAAGAGTTGTGATGAATTTTGCAAAAGTAATGGAACTTCATGTGTGGACTATTCATTAGTTCTTTTCAACGATTGCGCAAGTCTTCAATGCGATAAATGTTTGGAAAACAGAAATGAGAAATTAAAAAAAATGTTACCATTAAAGCAAGGAAATATCTGTTTGATCGATAAAAATTTTCAATAAGCGAAATGTTCAGAAAAAGATAGTAACATCAGCAGATTTTGTGCATGTTGGACTTGGATAAATGCTATTGTACACTGATTTTAATCTAATTGAATTTTAATGCTAATAAGTAACTAAACTAAATAAAGTTGTATATTAATAATAGCTTAGATTATATTATGCAAGTAAGAAAGAGAACGGGTAATATGCTTTATAAATAAAATGCAAATTATTAATTCTATTAAGGTTATTAATCTAGTCAATATCCTTATGCCTTTAAATTAAAATTTTGTTTTCATTAACTTTAACTCTTTCTTATCCCTTATATTATTATTCCTTTAATATTATTAAGAATTATAAATAAAACCAATTGATAAGCTTAGCCTTAATTAATATTAATTTAGATATTTTTTTCTTAAGAAACGATAAATAATTAAGCAATGTAAAAACTAACTAATTTTCTGTTTATTGAATAATAGATTGCTATTATTTAAATTTTCTAGGAATATAAGGATATGCTAAATAATCAAAAAATAGCTATTTGAGTGTCTACTAATTTAGTTTGTCTTAAGATTATTTTTTGCTACTATTATTATATAATATTTCAATCATTAGAAGTATAAGGAAATAAGCATCTATTATTTATACTTTACTATATCAAATAAAAGTATCCAGATTAGCTTTCCCTATATTTTTACTAATATTTTCTATATTCTTCAAGCGATTAATTTTCAATAATTTTGATTGAAGCTTTAAGATTTATTAACTAGGAGTCTAAATAAAAAGATAGATCCAAAATATAAGAATTTTAGTCTTTCCTTAATTTAAATTAAATGAGTTGTATACATAAATGTGCTAGAGTCATAACAGAGAAAGATAAAGATTAGAATTAATAAAGAAGCTTAAAGCTTATCTTAAATGATTAATAATAATAAAAGCTATAAATGAGTATTGCATGTATTATAGATATTAGTTACTTTTATAGAATGTAGTAAACTAGTTTGATGATGTAAGCTTAATATTAAACTTATTATAACTATTTTGAAGAAATATGCTAAATTATTTCTTTCTGCTATACAATCTTTAAATTTGTATCACTGTATCAAAACGAAATTTATCACACAAAGAATCTTAAAAGTTCAATGTATAGTTAGATGTTATTACTATGGCACTTTTCTCTTTCAGATTTTTCTTGAGTATTTAAGAGGAAAATGCATAAACTATAATTTCCTTCAAAATTTGTAAAGCAAACAAACCATAGAATAGAGTTGAAAGAAAAGTATATCGGATATGACTTTGACTTTATAAAAAGGATATGAAGTAAATTTATAATTAAGAGTGCAATTCTGTTTAAAGTATAAAAAAGAAATTTATTCTCAATAATAAAGCTATTTCAAACCATTCATAATTCTTTCATATATTTCTGCCTACAAATTAACAATCATATCTACAATAGTAAAATTGTTATTCATTTCTCTTTATTTTATAAAAAAGGCAAAAAGTTGAATCTATAACAAGTAAATTAAGCCAAATAGTGATACTTTGTAAGATAATAGTTCTATGCTCCAAAAGTTATTTAGAAAGACTTAGTGATCCGCCTTTTTATATTATCTTCCTCTAATAATTAACTTTGTATAATTTTAATTCACTCAATTTATAATTTATCTCTAAGCTCAGTCATCTGTTTATTTACTTAATTTACTTTCTTCTAAACATCTTAAATAAGAATAGCATTTTAATGACTTAAAAGTAATATTTTACTTTTAAGGTTTTCAAAGAATTAATATTGTTTAATTAGTAATTTTTAGCATTTAATGCTACAAAGACCTATCAAATTGAGAAAAGATAAAGTAACTCTAATAATTAAAATTATTCTATTTTGCTAGTTTTTTATATTACTTAGTAGACTTTTTTAATTTAGAGAGCCAGAAACTAAAAGTCTAACTGAAAGGTATTCATTCGCTTACTATTGCAATTTTAATAATTAAACTAAAAGAAAAGTTAACCATTGCATTAAAAAAGGTTTATTGTAAATGCAAAAGGCAATACAAATTATTGATAAAGGAGAAAGGAAAATAAAAACTAAAAATAAAGCATTAAATTAAGAATATCAATTATTGAAATGAATAAAGTAACTTTACATGCAATTATTACTGTTAAAAGTAGCATTTACTTATAAAATTTAATGTTCCTTACATATTTAATTTATGTAATCCAAGATCTAAATAATTGTTAGATACCTGTATAAGGAAAAAGCATGGTCATATCCAAAAAGAATTATTTTAAAAACCAAAATAATTTTAATGCGTAAATTTTCAAAATAAAGAGGTATTAAAATATCAAAAGTAAATATTCCTAATATAGCATTAGAAGTAGCTATTTCATTATCTTTATTCACTGACTCTAAAATTATATTATAACTCTCATAATTAATATAATAATATACCTATTAAAGCCGAAGATAATTTAGAAAAATTAGCAATAAACAAATAAACTTACCTTGAAGACTTTTATTTAAAATATTACTCTGATAAGTTTAGAGTATAGCAATTTATATATTTAAGCATCCTTTAAGAGCTTAACTTATAAAATTGAAAGTATCTTTATTAAATAAAAAAGTTCCTAAATATAAGTCATAAATGATACTTAATTATATAGATAGTCAGTTTAAAGCTAGAGTATGGTATTTCTTATCGTATTCACTATTTAGAAGTAGTTTCTTATAAAACTTATAAAAATGCTAATTATATGATTTAAATATTTTATAAATGCTTTATTATGGATAATTTTTATGAGTTAAAAAAGTTAAAGTTAAAAAGCTTTGTTAAAGCCTTAGTAGTCAGCCATCTGGCCTATTCTATCAGCTCGTCTCTATTAGTTTGTCTTGAATTCCTACTAGGCTTAGTTAGGCGGTGTAGCACTTCATTAGTGCATCATCCTTTAATATTCGGAATAGTTTTGGTCTTGCACTTAGCGTTTCTAATTATTTATCCAAGGATTAAGATTTGAATTAAAGAATTTTTTTCTATAAATTTTTCCGCTTTATGTTGGATATATCCTAAATAGTTTTCTAAAAATATCTTATTTATTCTTTCTTTAAATTTCGCTTAGTTAGTAGCAGTATTTTCATTGGTGATATTTATTGCACACGTAGCATTTTATTCTTCTTTTAAACTATTATTCCTGTAAAACTTATTTAATTTAAATTTACTACTTATTTTAAATAAACGTTTACTGTTTATTTTAATTAGAGGCTTCATTTTCTATTTCCATATGATCTGATTAATTCTGTTAAAACGAAAATGGCGTTACCTGAATCTATTATTAAATTTAATGAATTCTTTGTTCCAGTTTGTTTTCTATTTCTTATGATTATTAATATTGTTTCTCAAGTAAAGACGTTATTAGTTTTTCTAATTTTTCTACTTTATCAGTGAGGTATCTATTTTTAAACATAAACTCTTTTAATGACTTAGATAATATTTCTATTTGAGTTTGTGTCGGAAGTTTTTTTAATTCTTGATTTCCAAGTGGTTAATGTTCGTCATATCAATCATATTTCTCACTTTCACTCATTGTAATTATTTCGCTTTTTTATTTTTTAGAGAATTTTCCTGTTTAAATGTTTTGTTCAAAGTTCTGTTATTTCTTAGAAGCCATTTTATATATATATGCTTATAAAAGCTTGATTAAGAAGAAAAGAATTATAATTGAAAAGATGGTGGGAGCTGAGAATGACCTTCGTGACAACACTTTCTGGTTTTATGGCTAGGAACAAGTTCCTTTCCTGTCGCTGAGAAAGTCCCTGATCAGAGTCATTTTCTGAAGGGAACGCTGTCTTTGAGATTATCCGCTCTTGGTAGGGGCTTGAAACCTGGCTTCTCATAGCGATGGAGCTCCCTAGCAGCTGTGCCTGGAGCACAACAGGATATCCCCGTTATTCCATAAAAAGAGAGTGTCGGGTCGTGCAATCGGAAAGGAATTTCCGGTCCAAAAACTTTTTTAGTTGAAATTAATTAAGAAGAAAAGAATTAGAAACAAAATTTAGCAAGCTATGTAAGAAAAAATAAAGGACGCTTGTAACAAAGAATCAATAAAACGTAGATAGATAGAAGACAGAAGAACAAGAGATAATGAAGAAGAAAATGATGAAGATATGCAACTCATAAGAGAAGAATTTCTATTACCTGAAGGCTTACTTGAAGAAACGGACATGTATTGAAATATAAAAAGAGCTACGCACCAACGAGAGTGCTACGCGCTCTATAATCAAATTTATTTATCTAATTAAATAACAGGTTAATGTAAAATTAAAAAGCATTCTGTTTCTAAAATACCCATAATCTTATTTTTAACTTTATTATTATATATTTTTTAAAACCGCCATAGTTGTTCGAAGGTGAACAACAAGGTCATCTTCATCAGAGGATGGGGGAGTTAAGTACCCATAATCGACTTTATGTCTTCCTCTGCTTTGGTTTGGCCTCGAGACATAAGATTCTTAAACCTTCGGCACTGGCTTAATTTTAATTTAATTTAATTCTGGAACTAAAAAGAAATAATATTGCGAGCTTCATCAGAGGTGGGGAGTTTAAGTACCCATAATTGACACATGTCGCCCTCTGCTTTGGTGATGTAATGAGACACAATCCTGCCATGTCCTTGGATCTCCAACAAGTAGATAGGATTACAGTATCCTTAAATTATATCAGTATTGAACATTTTTATCAGTACTGAATAATTATACCAGTATTGAACAAGGGCTACCAGTATCTGATAATTTTATCAGTAGCAAACATTCTTGTCAGTATGAAACATTTTTTTTTAAAGAGCTGCGCACCAACGAGTGTGCTACGCGCTCTATAATCAAATTTATTTATTATTTATTTATTAAGTTCAATGATACATTTCTTAAATGTATCATCTTCATATTTTATCTATGTAACTTCATATTTATATTTGGTATTCGAGCATCTTATTTATATTTTTAAATATTTGTATTTAAAAAGCTTCACCGTTTTACAAATTAAGCATGATAATTCCAATTTTTTAAAGGTTTAGAGTGTATATAGATAAATTAGGATTTTTATAGAGCTTTAAACTATTAATGCTAATCAATTCGACAGAAAGAAATAATAATTTTATGTCAATAAAAGCTTAAATCCTTAACTTTAAGAATTATACCTTCTATAAGATATATTCAAGTTTAGTAACACTTAAGCGAGTGTTGGTAATTATTTTTAGTAAGTCTTAAAAATTTACTTTAGATAACAAAAATTAGGATTTAAATCTCAAATATAAAGCTAAAGCTTACTTTAAATTATTTTACATTTATTTAAATCGAACTAATTTTATTAAAGCTAATAAAAGAGGGTAATTAACTATAGCTTTATAATACTATTAAAAATATTTAACTTTGAAGTCTCTATATTCATTATGCTATGTAATATTTGCATTTAATTTGTTTAAATTACTAGAATAGATAAACAAAATATCTTAATAAATCTAAATTAAAATTATTAGATTTATATAATTCTCCCTAATTACTAGCCTTTCTAATATTATATTTATTTAACTTAAACTTAATCACTAGTACAATATGAAAAACTAATTGTGAATACATTTATAGACCCAATAATCCAGAAATTTTCAATAGTTATAACTTTTCTTCAGTGATTTAATAATCATGTTTCTATCCAATTTCAATTAATCCTCATAAGTTTTCTGGTTAGATAATTTTAACTTTAAATTAGACTTTTTTAACTTATGTAAAAAATCATCAACTTCAAAAAAGAAATTAGATTGAAATGATTTATTTTATATAGTTTTAATTTAAAACATTTCAATATAATTGCTTTTAATTTTTCTTTATTTCTAAAGTTAAATTTAATCATCTCTTATTCTATATCTTCAAATAAAGTAATAAAGAACTCATTGCTATGATTATCTTAAGCTGCTAAATATAGAAAGTTTCTTTTCTTTTTCTTCAGCTAAAGGATATCTTTTATTTTTTTATTTTAATTATTAAATCTATGCTTTTTTAACTATTGCTATTAAGAATATTTAAATCCCTCCTTTTTTTCCAATTTTTCAACAAGAAAGGTTTTAACTTTTAAATTTTATGACTTTGACTTAATCTTTTTTCCATTTTCTTCTTTAATTTATTGCTTTTTTAATTGCTGTTCTATTGATAGTTCAATTTAATTATCTAAAAATTTCTTTAGTTATTTGTTCATAAAAAGACAGCTAAATGATTAAAGGATTTATACAAATTAAAGAAAATGATTCTTAGGTTGTTATCTTTTACCTATTTCATATATTCACTTTATAACTTTTTTTTGTATCTTCAATTGTTTAAAAATGTTTATCTCAACTAATTAAAACTTTATTTTATAAATTTGAGAGGGTCAAACTACCACTTGGACTAAAAAACCTTAGAATCTTTTTATTAAAACCTAAATTATTCTTTTATTGATGCAATGAACACTAAATCATTACAATACAACAATGGGGTTATGTAAGCTTTTTGACTTTTAATGATTTTTAATGATTTATCTATAAATAGTATCTTAATCTTAGTAAAGTCAAAATAAATTTAATTTAAATTGCTTATTCCAATAGAGACTTGCTTATAATGCTATTTACTTTGTTTCTGATGTAGCAAGCAATCAAATTAATAACTTTTTAATATGGAAACTAAGGTTTATGACTTATATTGAACTTGCTAGTTAAATAGACAGCTATTTAAGACTAGTAAAATATAATCATATTATGTGAGTTCTTAGAAATTTTTTAAGTATTGCTATTATATTATTATTTAGTGCAAAATAATAAATCTACCATAGAAAAATGCTTTTTTGCGAGTTATTTCGTTTAAAATTACTTAATAGATTGCTTTCACCAAAGGAAACATTTTTTGAACCTTTAAAGTATTTTAAAAGAAAGTTGATGGGAAATAGTCAGATAAAAATTTAACTGATTAAAGTATTTATGAGATTTTTACGAAAATATAAAAAATTTTAGATTTAACCTTAATTGATGAATTTACTTGCAAACTTAGAAAGATAAATATTATTTAGGTAGAAATATAGTAAGTTTGTATTATCTTAATGAATTCAAGATACCTAGAGGCATGAAATAATAAATAATTTATTTATATAGCAGTAGTAAATAATAAACTCTATCCTTTTTTTAAGATGAGTTGTATATAAATAACCTCATAATTTTAAATTTTTTCTAATAATATTAACTTTTAATTACAGTGATTGAATAATTGATTTTATCTTCTTCTATGTTATTCTTTTATCTCTTGTTTTTTTAAATATTTATAAAGTCTTAATAAGGTTATAGTCCAGATAGTATTCATTATTCTATCTATTCAAATACTGCTTAATGTGTTTAAGAGAATCATAATAAAATGTGAATACGATTCTTAGAGGTAACTCTTGAAACTATATAGGTTCTTTTTTATTTAAATAAAAGATCTAATATCTATTAATTAATTTAGATAATCCATAGCTATTAACAAAATCTGAGTAACTGAGTTAAATTTAATTAAATAAGAAGTGTATAAAACAGTATGATTGGTGATATTATTAGTTTAAACTAGAAAATTATAATTTAAATTATTACTTGAAGTATACCCCATAACATATTACTATATTTTGCTAAGTTCAATATTAGCCCTTTTTAAATATTCTTAATAAGAATAAAGTTATAATGAGTTTAATAGGATAAAGAAGTAATACGAATATAATAGCTTAAAACATTAAAATATAAGCAATAACTTTGCTTAGATATTAATGACTTGAGGAAATGATGTTTTTCAATTATTTGTTTACTATTAGTTATCTATAATTTTAGATTTATGTTAACTAAATAAATTATATAAAGAACACTTCAAACTATTATTCTAAATTATATTCTTAAAAGCTAGAATTGTATTAATGTGACTCTATGATTAGTACCTACTATTTATTTTTATCTATCTTTTGAGAAGTGAAAGCAAATAAAATTATCCAAAAATGGTAATAAATACCTCAAATTAGCCTTAATGTACCTATATTTATAGTAATACAATCCATATTTACTTTATAACTTCCAGAGAAAAGTAGCATTAAGTAATCTTAATAAACTATTAAAAATAAAAAATAATAATTTAGCAAAACTAACTTCAGATAGGTCTTAGTTGTATTTTTCTTATATAGCTTATAATATATTTTCTTTACATTTTCATTCAATACATGTTTAGATTATCTATCAAAATTTCATTAAATGAATGTTTCGTCTTTATTAATTTAAGCTAAAATTTATAACTCTTTTAATAATCCTTTACTTCTAAATCACTTGAGTAACAATATTCAATTAGTTCTATTTAAAATGAACTGAGGAAAATAAACAAATAACCTAAATTAGTTAATTGAATATTTATAAGGCTTAACCCTTTAGTTTTTACTTTAAAGTGGCAGAATAGAGGTAGAAATACCTACAGAACGGAAAACATTTAGTTGTGCATTAGTATTTGTATAATATTTGATTTTTTACTTACTTTTTTTAGAAAATTCATAGTTTCACAATTAAAATACTTGTTTGCAGAAAATTCCACTTAAAATCTTTATTGTATTAATCCATGAGCGCATCTTCTACGCAAAAATGAAAGAAGTATAAGTCAAAGCCCAAGTTCTGCATATAATGTTCTTTTTGTAAATTAATACATAGTTAAGTTTTTATTCCTATAAGTACCTTATTACTATATCATAATAAAGAAGTGAGATAAAAGGAATTAAGAATCCCTTACATAATTACATTGTTGTAATGAAATATTATGTCATTTACCCATAAATGAGAAAAGAGGAGTTCAATCTTTTGTAGAAAAGCTAAAGATCTATAATCAATCCCAAGGTATTTTTAAAATACTTAGATGCTTGAACAAAATCTACTCAATACTACCAAAAATTTTATCTAAATTAGCAAGAGAGTCTTTTTTCTCTTCAGTTTATTAAAGTTAACTATATCACATTATTCAAATTTTGTGTGCTGTATGTCTCTTTCTAGGAAATTCCTTTTATGCAAAGATGAAGAATTTATGTTTTTGTAACATTTTATTAATCTCTTTATTAAAGTATTACTGTAGTTTTCAAAATAGCAGTTATGAACGTAATTTATCTCCATCTGCTCCAATCTCTTTTGTATTATTTCTTGAATGTAGTATAAGCAGGAAAATATTTACCTTTTAATTAAATCTTTAAAGCCTAAACATATTCTTGATAAAACAGTGGCTTATTAGTCTATCCTTCTCTAGTATATTTAACGATTTCATACTCTATTGCATCTGGTATACTGACTTTCCTTTTTTAGAATGATGTATAAAAGCATAATTTTTAAGAATTATAACTCAGTGACTTAAAAGAGAGTCTACACTTATCTTAACTAGCTAATTATGCATAGAGATAATATTTACTAATGCATTAAATTAAAATTAAGATAGAAAGATTTGCTTATTAATATAGAAACAATAGCAAAGCTAGTAAGCTTAATAATTAATTTTAGGTAAAGGTATAGCAATAGTTATTAGTATTATTAGTAATTTCTAGTTACATTTCTTATTTATATCAAAGCAACATCATAAATATTTATATAGAGTCCAATATTCATTAGGTTTAGTTAAGTATAATAAGTACAAACTAATATCTATCTTTGATTAATTCTATGCTACTTATATCTCTAACTCAAATATTCAAATCAGCTGTTTAAAGTTATAGTTACTAGTCATATGCTTAGTTAAGTTATTCTTATATCTATCTATTGCTCATATAATTTCTAGGTTAAAGCTAATAATTCATTTAATATCTGATAATCAATAATCTTTACTCTCTACTAACTTTGATGTAATTAGATTATCTAAACTATTAAAATTAAGCATTTAAATGCTTCTAATTATAAATATCTATACCTCAGCTGTATTGTTTAGTTTAGTAGAATAAAGATAATTATAAGGCTTATAGTAATAAATTTTAAAAAATGGAAATGGAATAGAATATTCGACTATCTAAAAATTAGGCAAGGAACGCAAGAAGAAGAGCTAGCAAAGAACTAGAGAAGAAGTATAAATCAATGGAACACTTGTCAAGCTCCTCTTCAGAAGGCAAAGTAATGGTTGGACAAGTTAATGAGAGCTCTTCGCTTTCAATTGAAATGGAAAAGATTAAAAATTAATTTCTAAATATGAAGAAGAAACATATAATCAAGGAGAAAGAATTAGAGAACTTATGAATAACATTGAGGATCAAAATAACGAACTATTAATTCTTAGGAAATAGCTTATATAAAACAATATTGTGACAGAACAATAGCTCTATACTCAGTCTTAAAATAATTTAAAATAAGGGGTAAATATGAGTATTGAAGTCCTCCCTTCTTAAGCAAAAGATTAAGAAATAAATATAGAATAAAATGTTGATAAAAGTTTAATTAAAAGAATAGAACAAATAGAAAAATTAGTTTTGCCTTAGTTGAATAAAAAAAATAGACAAAAAATTGTTGATGTTTTAGGTCGAAATATCACTTATTAAAAAATTGTTAAAAATGATAAAAATTGAAAAAAAGAGAAGAAATAAAAACATGAATGATGCTAAAAAAACTTTGAATAACCGACTCAGGAATTTATAAATAGAAATTATTTAGTGGTAACATGGAAAATTCATTGTGGTAGCCACCCACATTCAAAAAAAGGCCGTGGTATACATCCACGTTAAAAAAAAGGCGGAGCGAAATCGGTTGGAATCCCGAAGAACTCCAAAACTCTTAACACTTAGTTTACATTATTATTATTATTATTATTATAAGGCTTATAGTAAGTCATAAAGTAATTATATCATTTACTAAAACTATTAATTTAATTCTAAGTCCCATAACTAATTTTATAACCAAGAATCACTCTTTAGTATATCTAATAGTTATCTTGTCCTTTAAAGCTACTAAAGTTTAATAATAACAAAGATTAAACTATATTACTAAGGGATTTACAAGCAAGTCACTTAAAAAATATGGGTGGTTATAAAGAGTTTATGAAAAAATCAGATTAGTATTTAAACATAGTAGCTTATAAGAACAAACATACCATACAAATATTTTAGAGTAGAATAAACAAGATATTTCTACTTTTAAACTAAGCTACTTGAATGAAAATGATATTTATATTAAAGTTCTTAATAATAAGATAATACCTTTGAATAACTTAATTAGCTGTTTATAAGTTATGCAAATCTTTTCAAGAGTTATTATTTAAATATCAATACAACTATTTTCGAGTTTTTTCTAAAAATTAAGAAGAAAAATAAAAAGCTTAGACAACATAAAAAAATTAATTATGGCAAATCCAACCCAGAATTGAGTAATTATTTTTTTAAATGAAACAAAAAGTATGCAGAGGTGTTTGCTTACCTCTCTAAAGCTTTTAATATACTCCCTTAATATGAAGAAACAAAATAACTTAAGAAATAAAGTTAAATATAATTAAATAGCATACTGAAGCAGTTTAGTGTTTTAGCAAACAATTTAAAATCAGCCCTTTAAATCTGAGAAATGAAACTAAAATGACATAAATTTGAAAGTTTTTGAAAAGTCTTATATGCTAAAAAGTATTTTAAACGTAATAAATTGGATTACAAAAAGCTAGCAATAACCAAGATTTAAAGTTTCATTAATATAAAGATATTAGATTGTTGTTGTAAAACAGTAAGAAAAAACAAATTTTAAGATACTTTTAACAGCAAGAATTTTTTAGATTCAAGGCTTATAGTAAAATGCTTTAGATCAACTCAAAATATAAATAGAGTTAAAGTAAAAAATCCTAACAGATATATATATTAGCCTTGTTCAAGGATAGAATAGAGAAATGTTGAAGAAAGAAATTTTATGATGAATTATTTAACCAGAATTAAAGATTTTATGCGTTTATGTAAAATGTGTTCGGCTATGGATTTCAATTGGAATTAAAATGTTAAAAATATTTATAATTATGATAATTTATACCCTTTAGACTTCATAACTTCAATCTATAGGAGCTTTACATTGTAAATTGGTTGAAAGTTAAGGAAACTCTTAGTGCTTTAAAAGGATAATAGTAAAGACTCTATCGCTTCTTTATTTTATGTAATCACCATAAGATCTTAATCATGCATCAACTTAGAATTCTAAAAATCCTAGTAATTAAACATTATCAAAGACTACATTATAAAACTCAGAAAATCACTCCATTACGGAAGATTTTTTACTCTAGAGTAATTACCTTAACTTTTTTTATTTCGATAAAATACCGACTATCGAAGTTAAAAATTAAGGAGCTAAAATAGCAATTTAAGCAGCCAAAGGATCAAAAAAAGTTAAGAAGTGATAAAATAATAAAAACTTGAATAAGAAGAAATTGAGATAAAAAAGTTCATAAGATAAGAAAAAAGATAGTTTAAACTTAGAGGATAGTGAATCAATATTCTAGCTAAGGTTTTTTGAATTCCCTTAAAAATATCTAATAGCAAGTTACTTAATCTTTACTAGACTTTACTATTGATCAGTATAAGCAATAATAAATATTTTAGTTTAACTTCAGCTGGATTACGACTCAGTTACTTTAAGTCTAATATTTAGGTAGATTTTAGGTATAAATGAATTTGTTTTAATGAGTGACAAATTACTACAATTATTCTACTTAAATTCAGAAGGGATGTACATAAACAATCCTCTGATGTTCCTTTTAATGAAAAGTGTAAAATTAATTTTAGTAGTCTTAAAGCAAAACATTTTAAGTTAAATATTCCCTACTAAATATGTTCTAATCAATAAATTTGCTAAGATGTTTATTAATCCCTTTATCCCTTTATCCCTTTATCCCTTTATCCCTTTATCCCTTTATCCCTTTATCCCTTTATCCCTTTATCCCTTTATCCCTTTATCCCTTTATCCCTTTATCCCTTTATCCCTTTATCCCTTTATCCCTTTATCCCTTTATCCCTTTATCCCTTTATCCCTTTATCCCTTTATCCCTTTATCCCTTTATCCCTTTATCCCTTTATCCCTTTATCCCTTTATCCCTTTATCCCTTTATCCCTTTATCCCTTTATCCCTTTATCCCTTTATCCCTTTATCCCTTTATCCCTTTATCCCTTTATCCCTTTATCCCTTTATCCCTTTATCCCTTTATCCCTTTATCCCTTTATCCCTTTATCCCTTTATCCCTTTATCCCTTTATCCCTTTATCCCTTTATCCCTTTATCCCTTTATCCCTTTATCCCTTTATCCCTTTATCCCTTTATCCCTTTATCCCTTTATCCCTTTCCCTTTATCCCTTTATCCCTTTATCCCTTTATCCCTTTATCCCTTTATCCCTTTATCCCTTTATCCCTTTATCCCTTTATCCCTTTATCCCTTTATCCCTTTATCCCTTTATCCCTTTATCCCTTTATCCCTTTATCCCTTTATCCCTTTATCCCTTTATCCCTTTATCCCTTTATCCCTTTATCCCTTTATCCCTTTATCCCTTTATCCCTTTATCCCTTTATCCCTTTATCCCTTTATCCCTTTATCCCTTTATCCCTTTATCCCTTTATCCCTTTATCCCTTTATCCCTTTATCCCTTTATCCCTTTATCCCTTTATCCCTTTATCCCTTTATCCCTTTATCCCTTTATCCCTTTAATTAACTTTTATTGAGTAAATGAAAGTAAATAATAATAAATAGTACCATTTAGATAAGATTTTTGACAGAACATATCTTATTTACTTATCTCTCAAGTAAACTGCATTATTCATTTAATGATATCTAGATTTGATAGTTTAATTGGATATGTATTTAACATACGCATAATAGTTCTACTTTTATTTATAATAACTTTGTTTCTTTTACTAGTGATAATTTCTATATCATATCTCATAATTTGTATTTATATCTATTCAGATACTCTAATTACTTTATGTTATGCAGAGTTTGAAGCTTGATTCCTTTAAAGTCTTGATTACTGTCTGTCTGTTAAACGAATTAGGTCTAACTTAGCATTTTCTAACTTCTTCTTTTATTTATTGATTCTCAGATTTAAATTATCTTAAAGAAGATAAATCATCTTAAACGATAACTTTAAAGCAATTTATTAAAGAAGCTGCTTGAGTAGTAGAATAAAAAAGCTTATTATGAGCTGCTTACTCAAATTAATAACTATAATATTATACTTAAAAGATATCTTTAAAGATATCAAGTAATTAAATCCTAAATATTCTCATTATTTAGTAAGCTTAAGAAAGAGTAAGATACTTATTAGTCAACTCTATATTTAATATCAAAATCTTTGCCTTATCTTATTCAAATCTTTAATATATTTAAAATTAATCCTTAGTATTTTTCTTATCTCATTTTCAGATATTAATCAAATTTAAATATTATCTTGCTTATTTGTTAACTGGTCCTCTAAATATTAGCTCAGTTAAAGCTTTTAAGACATTAATATAATAGATATTTTAAGTTTTTGATTTAAAAGAATATCTTAAATGTTTGTATTTATTTAACATTGGCTTTATTAAGTCTTCTTTATTCTTTTTATTGTTCTTTTTTATTAATATTCCGCTACATTATTATATGTGATCTATCATTCTATTAATTTCGCAAGATTTTTAGATTATTTCTTCTCTTCATTGAACTGCTCATTATGTTTTAAGGAATTACTTTATATATTTACCGCCTGAATTATATTTTTTTACTTGATAGATCTAAAGGTACCATCTCTCTATATTTATGCAAGATAGAAATAAATCTTCATAATTTCCAGTCTATTTAGGTTGAGTATTATATTTGGCTATTTAATTTCCCTTTGATTTAATAAACTTTAGAGTTTTCTTAATTTATGATAGGAAATTCTAAAATTAGTACCAGTATTTATTCTTAATTCTGCCATTCATTCTAGCTATAGGTTTTTTTAGTTTCTACTAAAATACTCTTAATACCCATAAAAAATTAAAGCTTTCTTTTTATATAAGCAAACTAGCAGATCTCTTAATATCAATATCTATTATAAGTCAGCTCTATAAATCACTGAAGCTTGATTGAGATAAAATTTTCTTTCTTATCTCTTATCTCAAGCGTTTCTTAGTTTAAATGAGTTTCTTTTTATGCTATTTGTTAATAATTTTCTAGTTAACCCAGATAATCATTTTGTAAGCCTTTTAACTTCAATATTCTAGCCTTTCGTCAAGCTATCTTAAATCGCTATTTTATATTTGAACTTTATCTTAATAGATCTTTAAAAAGGCACTTAAATTAGCAAATCATAAATATTGCTTAGCTATTTAATTTGAATATTACTTCAACAAAGCTAATGGAATTTGTTTTATAAGAGAATAAGCATCCCAAAGAGATCTAAAACTGATGCAAGCAAATTAGGCTATTTTTAGGTATTTTAATTTAAAAAGATTAAGATTAAAATATAAGGTATTTAAGTATCTTTTCTATTAAAGTTCCATTAAGAATTTTTAGTTCTACTAATAGAGGCTTAAGTTATGTGGAAGAAACTGGATTCGTACTATTGTATGAAACTTTGGATAAATAAGTGCTTTTATCTTTTAAAGTTGACTGTTAAAGCAAGAAAAACAAAGGAATTGTAGTGTTAAAGAAGCTTGAAAGTTTTAGAGTGACATTGCTATTTAGTAAATTATATGATGGATTAATAAATTAAATTAAGCTTATTTTAAAACTTATAATATCAAAGTTCCAAGCTTTTATTATATAAAGGAATTAAAAATATTAAATTGCCTTATATCAATCTTCATTGCTATTAACAATAAAGAGATTCTTTATTACTTTCTAAGTTAATAGCATGAAACTTTAGGTTGGTCCGTAAGAGCAATAAATGTAAGTTTTAAAAAGCTTAATTAATTATTTAAAACAATCTTACTCTTAGAAATTAAAAGAGGTAATTTGAAGTTATAGATATGATGAAGAATTATTAAGATTGAAATAAATATTACATTATAAGCTGCTAAACATTAATTTTGATTGATCCTTGTTTTGGCTTTTCTTGGTTCTTCTTGAGTCATTCTTGAGTCAGCTTTGATTCTATCTTGAGACACCAGTTTCTCCAAATGAAAATTCCGTTGAGATCTTCATTTTTGGATTTTTCAAATTCAAAATTTCAGAAAATAGATGAAAAATTATAAAAAAGAGATTTTAGGATTCCTCCATATCTTACTACTTCACTTACATCTTCTGCCTTGGTACGACATGTGAAGACAGAAGATTTAATTTAGAGCCAGAAATCTTAATTAAAAGGCAAACCGTCAGTTGACTAACTGTACTATAAATAAGCTAGGCTTATCCTTAGAGCCCCGTCCACATTTATCCTCAGTGGTTGTTTTTAGTATAACTGGCGGTAATCAGCAACCATATTTTATATTATTCCCGATAATAACTTTTGTACTAACACTCAATGGATTTTATCTTGACGCTTAAGTAAAAAAAACACTAGTTTTTAGAACTTCCCTTAATCTTTATTAGACTATCCTTTAAAGACTCAAGATTCAATCTCCTTACATTAATTAAAATAAACTGATAATAGCAATTGTTTGTTATAGCTTCCCTTTAAAATATAGTTTCTTTCCTCGTTCTAATAAATTTTGAGATTTATTGATTCTCGAATATAAAAAAATAAGTTATCATTCAAACTTTTTATATAAATCTTTTATATTTTATTTCTTATTTCAAATCTGAAGATTTTAATTTTTAACCTTTCTTTGCATAGATAAAGCATTTTAAAAATATATTATCTCTTACACTTTTAATAAAAATTAAGCTGAATTTTGGTTTAAAAAATTAAACTAAAACAACCTTTTTCAATGATTACCAACTCTATGTACTGAGGGTATTATAACTTCCCTCTCATATCCATCTAGTTATAATATCTCAACCTTTTTAGTTTTACTTGAGATACTTTTAAGTTTGATAATCTAATTTTTTCTTTTTTACAATTTTTCGTTCTAGCCTTGATTAAATTCTAGTTTTTTAGTTATCTAAAGAGAATTTTATCTAAGATGCTTCTTCAGCTCCTCTATTTAAGAAAGCAATTATAATTTCCTTGACATTATAATGGTTTAAATAGATAAAGAAGCAAAGCAAAGAAAGGGTAGAAAATATTAGAATTAGTGAGGTTAAACAGAGAGAAAAAGTTATAGATTTGAGTAATAGTATTTTAAGAAATATAAACAGTAAATAGAATAACATTCTTAGAATATCAGTTAAAACCTTTATAAGCCAATTTGATCTTCAGAGAGTTAGAAAAATACTTTTCCAGATCCAATACTAAAAGACGTTTAATTTGCTTTGGAATTAATAAAAGAAATGAAAATAATAAAAAGTAAAAGTTATAATAAGATATTATATCAATATTTGCAGTAGTCTAAATGTTGTTTATTAAAGATAATAATAAATTATTTCTAATCATTTAAGCTGTTGCTATCTTTACTGTCTGTGTGGTCTTATGAATGTTTATAAAGTTATTCGTAAATAAAGAGCATTTTATCTTTAAGATATATAACTTTTCTGATTAAATGTTTGATTTGGAGATTAGAATATTTAGTTATAAGCTATAGTTGAGATGCTCTAATCTTACATTTACTCTTAGCTAGTTTATAAGCTTACTTACAGTAGAGAAATGATTCCTTTCTCTATTATTTACATTAACTCTTTTTTACATTATATAATTGGTACTTTTACTTTATTATTATTAATATTCAAACTACTGTTTAATTCAACCAATAATATCCATCCTTTTTAAGGAATAACTTAAACAGGTTAAAGGTAAGCAAAAAAGAAGATAAATGTTAGAGCTAACCAAATTCAGCTTATATGATCTAATGAAAATAAATTTTGGATTTGGTATTTGAAAGCTCTTGAAGGTTCTTATCTATAAATATATAAATTGAATAGAAAAGAATAAAAGTATACAACTTTTAATCTATTTAAGCTATTAAAAAGCTAATGACTCATTTTATTACTTTTGTATAGTTGTGTATTATCTAGAAAACTAACCATTTTAGAGTATTTGCAGAAGAACAGATTCAAAATTTAAACTAATAATTTTGCCTATAAATTAAAGGACTAAGAGCAGATAGATCCTTAATAGAATCACTAAACTTAACAATAAAACTACCAAACATTTCTTCTAAGAATTGATAAACTGGAAAAGATAAATAATCTTAAGAAAAATAATTTCAAAGGCTTATAAAAAGCTAATTCTATAAATACCCTGTAATAAGTAAATCCTAAAACTTTAATTAACTACAGAAGATAGAGAATGATAAAGTTTAAAAAATATTAAAGATTTTCCTGAATCAATAGCGAAAAAAAAATGAAAAAGTATTATTTAATCAACAAAATATATATAATTAAGAAAGAATCAACTTGGCCAGCCTACTTTTGTTGTATTAACTGCTTATCAATAGTGTGAATAAAACCATACACTAAAACTAAAAATAGCCGGAAAATGGCTTATTTTGTAAATTAGAGCAATGAAATGATTCTAAATAAATATCTTAAATATCTTTATTATTATTATTTAATTCCTTATTAATTAAAAGATTCCTAATAAATAATCTATATTATTTAATTAATTACCATGCTATTATATTTTTCACTTCTAATAATTGAAATACTTATAGTATGTCCAAGGCTAATATTTCTTTAATTCTAATCTACAAAACTTTAATATAAATTAGGTATTTAATTAAAGCAGACAGCTTCTAATTAAGGTATATCCATATAAGATACTATTATTAATATTTTATGAGTTACTTTCTATTAATAGACTTATCTTATTATTTTTAATTTACTAAAGTAAGGTATTTAATAAGAATTTAGGCTATTTTATTAAATTAACTATAAAATAAAGATTATTTAATGTCTTTATTAATCAATATTATGCTTCTTTATTCTAATCTAAGTTTTGCACAGTTAACATGTTTTGTAGAAAATTTCTGTTTAACACAATCAAGTTTGATTGATACGTTATAGAGTTCAAATTCTTTTTATTTCTGAATTAATTTGTTCAGAACAAAAATTTTTCTTTGGTAGAAAGTTTACTTGGATTTAGCTTTATAGCTAAGCTTTAAAACTCTATTTCTTCTTCAAATTTGCTTTGCATATTTAGCCAAGCTTTTCCTTTTATTAGCTTCATCATATGGAGAGTTAAACTTACTAGCTTAGTTAAGTTTCTTAGTTTCTTTTCATCTAAGCTCTGCGTTTCAAAATATCTCTTTCGATGGCAAAGTATATAATCAAAGTAGGATCTAATTAAGTATGCACATTTAAATGTTCATAGCTTTATTAAAGGTACCTAGACTTTTAAAAGTGTCTCCTTTATTATTTCTAGCAATAGCATGATTAGAGGTTAGTTAGAAAGTTCCTTCAAAGCACTAAACAGCTTCTTCATTTTATTTATTTTTTCCATTTCGCTTCTTTACGGCAATGGGAATCAATAAGATCAGAATTTAGGCTATTTCACTAATCAAACTCTTGATTCCTTTTTCAATATTACTAGTTTTGCTGAAAGAATATCCTTTGCTACAAAATAAAAATAAGATGAAAAATTAAGTTTGAGCTCAATAGCTTCTCTATATCGATTAAAAGCTTCCTTGTAATTTCCTGAAAATGTATAAGAAATTCTTTACTTCATTAGGCTGATAATATGGAATTAAGTTTAATAGACATGTTCGGACATTCTAAAGCTTCTTACAAAACATATATTAATAGGGCTACAGCATATTTTTATTTTGTTAGGATCAATTTAAATAAGCAGATCATAACACTTAAAAGATTGTTCTTTTTAATTAAAGCTCTAGATTAGAGAGGATTACTTAAATCTTAAAATGTTAAGTCAATCTTTAAGCTATAAATAGGTTCTTAATAATTTTACTGAAGCTACTATAGATTATCTTTCTAAACAACTTCATCTCTTTGACTTAATCTTATTTGATTTCATGGGATTAAAACTTTTAAAAGTCTATGAAGAACCATTACACAAAGTTATTTGATCAACAATTTAAATAATTTATACTTTCATCTGTATCTTATTAGAAAGTTCCATCATCTTCTTAATGCCTCTAAGTTTTATTAACAAGAGAGTTGCTTAGCATTTCAAAATCTTACACCTTCAAGAAAAATTTTGGCTTTTAAAAGGCACAGTTTTTTGAAATAACTTAGGAAAACCTCTGCTAAAGTTTTAAATGACTCAACATTAATAATCTATCTTTTTTCTCCGCTTATTAAAAGTCTTTTTAGCAAATAATAAGAAAAATTTTCCTTCTTTTTCTTTATTTCTTTTTTATATAATTTTCCTTTAACTCAAGATATTTTTTATTTATATGATTAAAGTTATATAAAAGCATAAATATTGGATTATAATAGTATTAAGAAAATTAATCTTTAGTTTAGAATAATTATGAAACAATTACTTATTTTAATTATCTTTTTCTTTTCAATTTCTACTTAGATATCACTCAAACTTACCAAATTTTTGTTCTAATTAATCATATATTTCGATTTTTTTAAAAATACCAAAGTCAATTTATCTTTATTCTTTACATTCTTGTTTGTCTGTTATACAAAATCCATCTAGTTAAGTTAAAGTTAAGTTTAAATTTATAATTCTTAGGGAGAGATATCTTCCATTTTCTCCTGCTCTCTCCTAAACTAAATGATGTCGTAGGACTTCATTAGTCCGCCATCCTTGTCTCCTTTCTGAAATCCAATTATCCTGCAGGTTCCTTCTCCCGTTATTATAGTCGTTAGCTTTTGAGTTGTAGAATTTCTTTCTGTAAATTTATCTTGTCCTTGTTGGTCAAAAGTGAAATAGTTCTTCTAAGATTTCATTCTTATTATTTCTTTCAATTTCCGGTTTCTTTCAGCAATTTCTCCAGCAGTGGTTCCTTTAATATATGTAGCACCGTATTTTTCTCAGATAGAATATAATCTACTTTTTTTCTTATTATTAGAATTCCGAATCGATTTCCATTAGGATACTTGGTTACTAATAAAATTATTTTTAGATTATTACTTGTTATTATTCTTATTTTTCATAAAGTTACTTTATTTGATATTCAAATTTAGAAAAATGATATTGGAATATTTGAGGGACTTCGTTAAATTATTTATCAATTTATTCCAATTTTATTATTATTTACGATTATATTTTACTTAGTGATTATTCTATAGGGGAATTATAGGTCTAATTATTCAATCAATTTTTCTGGCTTGTCTTCTAGTTTTTCTATCCTTTATCTTTGTAATTTTAATTCGTATTAGATATTTGATGCTCTTTCTGTACCGATTATATGTAAGCTTCCTTCGATTATAATTCTTAGATTTATTGCGGCTCTTATTCAGTTAGGTTAGATTATTATTCTTGTATTTTAAATGAGCCGAAAGAGGTCTATTTCTTAGGTGCTATTTTTTCTCTTAATAATTTTTGTCAAAAAGAATAAAAATAATAAAGGTTTCTTATACAAAATTCCTCTTTAGCTTTTTGAGTTTGTAGTCTTTACCTTCGAGTTCAGCTTTGAAAGTTAATCAGTCGATGATTGATGTGACAACTAAAAAGATAGTACAAAAAAATAAAACAAGGTTACATCTTAAGTAGTTTTTTATGCATTTATTTCTAAATGATTTCCCTTATTAGTTTAGAATTATTAAATTAATCCTTATATTATTCCTATAGCATCTTGAAACTTTAAAATCAGTATCTGATTTCGATTACTTAGCTCTTCTTTCTCTTGTTTTGATTCTTTACACTATTCTTGTTCGCAAAATGATTTCATAATAAGTCTTAAAGATTATCATTATTATTAGTCAATTCATTCATATTATATTTAAATTATTCTAAAGAGTATTGATTACTTAAAAAAATTACTCTTTACTATTAATAGCATTTTTATGAATTATAGCGAAAGGATATTAAAGATATAAAGCTTAGCTAATGCTTAAATTTTATTAATACTCTTAATAATTAAGGTATTTAAATTTTATTAAGTAGAGTTAATTAATAAATAGTAGCTTAAAACAACAGCTAACTAAGTTCTTTAATTTAATTGTTGCAGATTTAACATTCAAAAGCCTAATTTTATAATTGAAAATAGGCATAATAATAATGTTCTTTTAATATAGCTTATGCTTAATTAGTCTCTTATTTGATGCAATCCTCTTTAATTATGTTAAGCATTTCAATTCAAAATATAATAGAATTTATTATAGAAAAGCTTTAATTTAGTTTAGCTTTTTATTAGTTCAGTTTTGAAAAGAACATTTTAAATCACTTTTATTATAAAACTTAACTTTTTATTTCTAAACCTATGATATCGTTTTCTACTTCCGTTTTTATTTCCTAGTTTAAAGGTTCTATTCTTTTTTGTCCAAGTTGTTTTACTTCGATTTTTTAATTGACTAATCTTTCTTCAGTATTTTAACTTTTTTCTAATAATTTTTTATTTTTTTATCTTATTATTTTGATTTCTTTTTAGAGAATTCGAACAAATTACAAAAGAGCTTGAATTAGTAACTATTCTTCATTTTTCTGTTTTTGTATTATCAGATTTCATATAGTTACTTGGTCTTGGTTTAGGAAGTAATTAAAAATTTTATTATTTATTTTATTCTATTTCTGCTTATTTAATTTCTTGTTTTATTTAATTTTCTACTGTTGGAGGTTATTAAGATTCAGAAAATTATTATATAATTAAAGAAGATGTGTTGGATGAAAAATCAGAAGTCTCTGGCTTTCGCTCCTTTATCTATGGAGCCTGCAAAAAACCCTTTTTGAGACCTTCTGCCATTTTTTTTAATTTTAATAGTAAAATTTATAGAGTTAATTGACCATTGAAGAATTATGTGTTAAGTTATGTATAAAATAAGATAATAAAATATCCAAGTTGTAAATCGAAAAACTAAAGTTGATTTAGTACATTTTATCTATCTAATCTTATTCCGAGTACGTTATAGTTTACAATTTTAATGTCTACATTTTTTAAATCAACTTTGGTTTCTTACACTATCTTAAACTATACAAATCTAAGAATTAAAATTTTAGGTTAGAACACGTTTTTAATCTGATTTAAAAGAAAATCAAAATATTTTAAATAAATTAATCCCTTTTAGACTGTTGAAATTAATAATGATAAACTTTAGGTTTAATACAAATAAATTGATAGACTCTTTTATTATGTTTATTCAGCTTTTAATATTAAATTTAAAATTTTTTGCAACATTTCTATTTTTTCTTATATTGTGGTAATTTATTTATATTCAAAGTAAATATATAGAATACTCTAAAGCAGCTATATCTGAAGATAAACTTATTAAATTAAATAAAAAGATTTAGGCATTTGCTTATTTATTTTGTTGAATGTTTTGCTATTTTTCTTTTATGTTCAAATTAATTAAAAATTTGTAGATCTTATAGTAGTATAATAAGTCTTCTTTATTAAATCGTTATTTATAAAATAAGCAGATATTAATTATATTTGCTACTAAAATATTGCTAACGTTATTTTTTAATTTTTATCTATTTTATTTCTTTTTACTTTTAGTTTTTTCTTAATCTTCATTCGATGTTTATTTATTATTATTTTATCTGTTTTTAAAATAAAAGCATCCAGTTTATTTAACTTTTATTAAAAACTACTCTCTTTAACAAAAAACACTAGAAATTTTTTATTTTATTTTATTACATTTATTATGTTTCGCTTAATGCTTTAATTATTCCATAGATTTATTATGTATCATAAAGAATAAGCATTAAGTATTTATCAAAGCTGACTTACAATATTTTTAAATTCATTTTTTTAATTTTTTTTAGTTATTTACTAAAATTTTACCTCAGGGGAATCTATTCTAAAATTTCTAAAATATTCAGTTTTATTAAAATTATCTTAAACTTAAATGTTTTGATCTGAGTAAATTAAAGGTTACTATAGTTATACCACAAATATTTTAACTTTCATAAAATGCTGACTTATTTTATTCAGCACTCAAGTAGAAGTTTATGATAGATAAATTCATACTATCTTTAGAAAATGTAATTAAGAAAAAAAGTTAATATAATAAACAATGAACATAACAAATTTAATGATAGATATTAAGATTACTTGTAGAAATATTTAAAGAGTTCTAAACTATCTTATAATAGGCTATGTGAGATACTTTTGATTGCTATTATTAGATTATTATTTCTTTATTAAACTTTAAATTTTACTTCTATTAGTTAATTAAACAGATAGAGCGATCCTAATAAATTTATTACTTTCAACTTTTTGCGTTTTATATGAACCAATCATTCTTTTTGATTGATGTTAATTAATTAATTCATCAGCTTAACATCACACTTAGAAATATGTGAAAATTGATCTTGCAACAAATAATAAAAATAACTAGCAGAATAGGAACTACAATATTATTATAAATTTTGCAACAATAACTAAAGAAACAAGAGCTAAGTAACTATTTTTGACTTAGTAAAATCATAATTAAATAATATAATGTAACTATAGAAAGCTTATCTATATAAATAATTTTAATAGTTTATTTACTAATAAAATCCTAATTTACTAAAGAACTAAAGTTATTAATAACTACCTTTAATAATATAAATGATGTTCATAGACAACTAAAAGGAATATTAGATAGCTTTATTTTAGATCAGAAGGAAAATTATTTTAAACATTACCCTTTGTTTATAATTTGTTTTCTCTATAATTTTTCTAAATTAATTTACTTTGCAAAATAAAATTATCTCTTTTATTATATATCTTAATATAAGCTATTAATCTTTCATTGTAGATATAGAAATTTTAAAATTATTTCTGTCTGTAAAAGTTCGTGAATTTCACATTACATGAATGAGACTTTATTTATCGAAAAAGTTGAAGCTTATGAGCAAATTGCTATAAAAATAATATTAAGAATAGAGGATAAATAATGATAAAGATTTAGTATATTTTTTCTTTTTTTAAGAATAATAATAACTAAATATAAAGTATTGAAATCTTGAAGTTGGGTTTATTGATTTTATAATAGGTCTTTACTTAATTTTCTGTTATTTTTTTAAGAAATATATGAAATAAATGTATAACTAAAATTTATAGTTAGATGTCAAATGTATTTTTATTCACCTTATAATTTAAAATTTTAGATTGAAAAACTTGAAAAAATTATATAAAAGGGAAACATTTTATTAATGAGAAAATTCGATTTATAACTTACTCATTCAAATAAACTTTAAAAAATTTTCCTATAAAATTAAAAATTTATTATTTTCTATATTTTTCCTAATTATTTGGTTCATTTTAACAAATATCTCTATTACTAGCATTGAAAATTAACTTTAATATGCATAATTTAACTAGGTGAAACATAATTATAAAGATAAAAATATTTTAATTAAAAAAGTTAAAAATTCGATTATCATACTTCTTCGATTTTTATCTCTTCCTCTATTTCTTTCTTATTTTCTTTATTCTTGTGCTTTCTGCTCTTTTTTTATTGCTTTTACTTCGCTTCATATATTTATGGTTTTTGATTCATATCAGAATTTTATGTTTAATGTGTTGTATTTCTTATAAATTCCGAATCAGTTAGGGATAGTAACCATTTTAACCAATTATTATCTAGATTTTAAATCTTTGGAGTAGATCGAGATTTCTTTGTTTTCTTATTTTTCTACTTTAACTTTTTTAGCTTTTAAATTTCTTGTTTCTCTTTTTCCTAAAATTCAATTTAATTATCTCCCCTTTAAAATAATAAATCTTCATTCCAGTTTTTATCTGCTAACTAGTTAACTAATTGTCTTTAAGTTGATATTTAAAGAATACTAGAGTTATCTATGGCAGACTATTCGTCAAGAAAAGTATCTCTATCTCTATGATCTATCTTACTAGTCTTTTTGTTTTATTAACCTTGACAGCTAATAAGTTAGTTCTATTTTTATAACTAAGCTGATTTTTATTATTTTTCTAGTTCTTTTATTTTAATTTTTTCTTTAATTTCTACGATAATTTCCTTTATCATTGCTATTATGCAAATCAATATTCCAATAATTGTTATAAAGCTTGAAATTCAGACTATGAACCTTCCTAAATTATATGCTTAGTCTGAGTCATTTGAATTTAAATTTCTATTTTATTGTGTTTTGCTAAGTCAATAGAAGTAAAAATTAAAAGAGTATAAAATGGAAAGTCAAATCTCTTAAAAGGCTTGAATTATATTGACCGATTTGAATTTAAAAGGTTTGCCTTTAAGAATGTAAACAAGTTAAGATAAACTTATTAATAAGCAAAGGACTTTCTAAGCTATTGCATGTTCCTATAAGCCCATTAAGATGATAGGTAAAAGAAACCTTCTAAGCAGAAATAAAGGATAGAAAATTAAAGCTTTCCTTTCCCTTTTCAGTCTATCAAATACAAGAAAGTATTTAATTGTGATTTCTTCTAACTTCTGCTTCATTTCAATGCTTTATGTATTTATTTCTTTGCTAATTTAGAAATAATTCTTTATAACTAAAATCAAACGAAAAAATACAAAAATTTATAAAATCTAATTTTAAAAAACTTACTAAGACTAATCAAGAGGCTAGGATATTGAAGGTAGTGAAAGCGGTTTTTAAGTTAGGGTTAAAAATTTGAAGAATGCATGAATATCCAATTTATAAACTGAAGAGAAAATATAATGTCAAAGGTATCCTATAATGAAAATATTAATTTCTTAACTTTCTTAATCAAGGGAAATTAGAAACTTTTCAAGACGTAAATAGAAGAATGTTTATAAATAATACTGATAAAATAAGCATATTTAATATGAAAGAGTTAGCTAAAAAATTGTAGCTTTCATACCCTAGGTATCGTAAATTAAATTTATGAGGTTGACTATTTTTTGAATCAAATTTTAATTTATCCTGTAGTTTATTAATATAACTTGAATTTTAAAGATAGTAATAAGCATTTAGAATTGGTTTTGCCACTTAAATATATGCAGTTGAATAGAAATTCTCAATTGCAATCATTAAAGTAAACCAGTTCCCAACTGTATTTGATTAAGAAAAAACCTAACTCGCAGTAGATGATGAACATAATCCTGCTAATAAGACTGATAATTTTGCTTACTATTTTGCTTAATAAGCTATTTGTCTTGAATGGATATGTTAAAACTATCAATATTTAAATCTTAATGTTAATTTTTTTTAATATTCTCTAAATCTCTTTTATTAGCATACTCTTTTTATTTCAACTCTTAAGTTTATATCAATTCACATATGAAATTTTCTGTTAAATAAATTAGTCTGAGCAAGCAATACAATTACTTCCATCATCGGAGCATTGAGAACTCTTTTATATTTTCTATTTGCAAGACGTACAATTTTAATTAGCCCAATCATAATATTCAGTAGAAGAGCAAATATACAAGCAGCAATTGTCATAAAATCTTTTTTTATTTTTAAAAGCTATACAAGTATTTTAATCTTCTCACTAACTAGAATCTTTACACAACTCTTAGCAAGAAATGCATGTTTTGTTTTATAAAAAGAATACTTCTTAACAATCTTAGCACTTCATTTAATTCTAACAACATTTACTGTTTATTTCAATTTTTGTCATGAAGCATAGCAAATACTATCTTAGTCATAATAAATTTATATCTATGAGCAACAATCAAGGCATAAATTTTAATATAACTTTTTAGAGTAAAAACAAGAATTGTATATAGTACTATTTTATGAAAGAGAAAAAAAATTATTTATTGTAAGCAAAGAGAATAAATCGCTTATTAAGTCGCATTTCTTTTATAGTAAAAAAAAGATCCTGTTTAAATTCAAAAAAATCATTCTTTTTAGCGCATCAAATCGAATTGATAAAAACTAGTATCTTTCATAAATTATAATTCTTAATCGTTAAATTAAAAAATATTGACAGTTATTGATCGCAATAAATGATCAATATGTTGATTATAATCGTACAAACTTAGATTAAACAAAATGAGTAAATCATCTATGCAACTGATTTTAATAAAACAGAGATAATTAGAATAAAAACAATTAGTTTAAATTTAATTTAAAATGAACTTAAATAAAAAAAATCATTTTCATAAAAGTGTAAAATAATTAAAAAAAAAAATCAAGCTTTCAAATAATAATAAAACATATCTAAAATGAAACGTCTAGCAATATAAAAAAAATAAAATCATTAAAATAAAATCCATGATGATTCTATTGTAAAAAAACAAAATCCAGATAAATAAATAGATTTATAATAATTAGCAAAGGTAAAAATAAAGAAAATATTAGCTTAGTTTTCTTAAAATTTACCGCGTTTCTAGGATACTTTTGATTTGACTTATCATAATGATGCAAAGTCTCATCAAGATGCGTTATTTGCACTTACTTAAGTCGATATTATCTTTGCGATACTCGATAAATCTAAGTAGAAAACTGCTCCGTTATTAGCTTAGTTTTCTTAAAATTTACCGCGTTTCTAGGATACTTTTGATTTGACTTATCATAATGATGCAAAGTCTCATCAAGATGCGTTATTTGCACTTACTTAAGTCGATATTATCTTTGCGATACTCGATAAATCTAAGTAGAAAACTGCTCCGTTATTAGCTTAGTTTTCTTAAAATTTACCGCGTTTCTAGGATACTTTTGATTTGACTTATCATAATGATGCAAAGTCTCATCAAGATGCGTTATTTGCACTTACTTAAGTCGATATTATCTTTGCGATACTCGATAAATCTAAGTAGAAAACTGCTCCGTTATTAGCTTAGTTTTCTTAAAATTTACCGCGTTTCTAGGATACTTTTGATTTGACTTATCATAATGATGCAAAGTCTCATCAAGATGCGTTATTTGCACTTACTTAAGTCGATATTATCTTTGCGATACTCGATAAATCTAAGTAGAAAACTGCTCCGTTATTAGCTTAGTTTTCTTAAAATTTACCGCGTTTCTAGGATACTTTTGATTTGACTTATCATAATGATGCAAAGTCTCATCAAGATGCGTTATTTGCACTTACTTAAGTCGATATTATCTTTGCGATACTCGATAAATCTAAGTAGAAAACTGCTCCGTTATTAGCTTAGTTTTCTTAAAATTTACCGCGTTTCTAGGATACTTTTGATTTGACTTATCATAATGATGCAAAGTCTCATCAAGATGCGTTATTTGCACTTACTTAAGTCGATATTATCTTTGCGATACTCGATAAATCTAAGTAGAAAACTGCTCCGTTATTAGCTTAGTTTTCTTAAAATTTACCGCGTTTCTAGGATACTTTTGATTTGACTTATCATAATGATGCAAAGTCTCATCAAGATGCGTTATTTGCACTTACTTAAGTCGATATTATCTTTGCGATACTCGATAAATCTAAGTAGAAAACTGCTCCGTTATTAGCTTAGTTTTCTTAAAATTTACCGCGTTTCTAGGATACTTTTGATTTGACTTATCATAATGATGCAAAGTCTCATCAAGATGCGTTATTTGCACTTACTTAAGTCGATATTATCTTTGCGATACTCGATAAATCTAAGTAGAAAACTGCTCCGTTATTAGCTTAGTTTTCTTAAAATTTACCGCGTTTCTAGGATACTTTTGATTTGACTTATCATAATGATGCAAAGTCTCATCAAGATGCGTTATTTGCACTTACTTAAGTCGATATTATCTTTGCGATACTCGATAAATCTAAGTAGAAAACTGCTCCGTTATTAGCTTAGTTTTCTTAAAATTTACCGCGTTTCTAGGATACTTTTGATTTGACTTATCATAATGATGCAAAGTCTCATCAAGATGCGTTATTTGCACTTACTTAAGTCGATATTATCTTTGCGATACTCGATAAATCTAAGTAGAAAACTGCTCCGTTATTAGCTTAGTTTTCTTAAAATTTACCGCGTTTCTAGGATACTTTTGATTTGACTTATCATAATGATGCAAAGTCTCATCAAGATGCGTTATTTGCACTTACTTAAGTCGATATTATCTTTGCGATACTCGATAAATCTAAGTAGAAAACTGCTCCGTTATTAGCTTAGTTTTCTTAAAATTTACCGCGTTTCTAGGATACTTTTGATTTGACTTATCATAATGATGCAAAGTCTCATCAAGATGCGTTATTTGCACTTACTTAAGTCGATATTATCTTTGCGATACTCGATAAATCTAAGTAGAAAACTGCTCCGTTATTAGCTTAGTTTTCTTAAAATTTACCGCGTTTCTAGGATACTTTTGATTTGACTTATCATAATGATGCAAAGTCTCATCAAGATGCGTTATTTGCACTTACTTAAGTCGATATTATCTTTGCGATACTCGATAAATCTAAGTAGAAAACTGCTCCGTTATTAGCTTAGTTTTCTTAAAATTTACCGCGTTTCTAGGATACTTTTGATTTGACTTATCATAATGATGCAAAGTCTCATCAAGATGCGTTATTTGCACTTACTTAAGTCGATATTATCTTTGCGATACTCGATAAATCTAAGTAGAAAACTGCTCCGTTATTAGCTTAGTTTTCTTAAAATTTACCGCGTTTCTAGGATACTTTTGATTTGACTTATCATAATGATGCAAAGTCTCATCAAGATGCGTTATTTGCACTTACTTAAGTCGATATTATCTTTGCGATACTCGATAAATCTAAGTAGAAAACTGCTCCGTTATTAGCTTAGTTTTCTTAAAATTTACCGCGTTTCTAGGATACTTTTGATTTGACTTATCATAATGATGCAAAGTCTCATCAAGATGCGTTATTTGCACTTACTTAAGTCGATATTATCTTTGCGATACTCGATAAATCTAAGTAGAAAACTGCTCCGTTATTAGCTTAGTTTTCTTAAAATTTACCGCGTTTCTAGGATACTTTTGATTTGACTTATCATAATGATGCAAAGTCTCATCAAGATGCGTTATTTGCACTTACTTAAGTCGATATTATCTTTGCGATACTCGATAAATCTAAGTAGAAAACTGCTCCGTTATTAGCTTAGTTTTCTTAAAATTTACCGCGTTTCTAGGATACTTTTGATTTGACTTATCATAATGATGCAAAGTCTCATCAAGATGCGTTATTTGCACTTACTTAAGTCGATATTATCTTTGCGATACTCGATAAATCTAAGTAGAAAACTGCTCCGTTATTAGCTTAGTTTTCTTAAAATTTACCGCGTTTCTAGGATACTTTTGATTTGACTTATCATAATGATGCAAAGTCTCATCAAGATGCGTTATTTGCACTTACTTAAGTCGATATTATCTTTGCGATACTCGATAAATCTAAGTAGAAAACTGCTCCGTTATTAGCTTAGTTTTCTTAAAATTTACCGCGTTTCTAGGATACTTTTGATTTGACTTATCATAATGATGCAAAGTCTCATCAAGATGCGTTATTTGCACTTACTTAAGTCGATATTATCTTTGCGATACTCGATAAATCTAAGTAGAAAACTGCTCCGTTATTAGCTTAGTTTTCTTAAAATTTACCGCGTTTCTAGGATACTTTTGATTTGACTTATCATAATGATGCAAAGTCTCATCAAGATGCGTTATTTGCACTTACTTAAGTCGATATTATCTTTGCGATACTCGATAAATCTAAGTAGAAAACTGCTCCGTTATTAGCTTAGTTTTCTTAAAATTTACCGCGTTTCTAGGATACTTTTGATTTGACTTATCATAATGATGCAAAGTCTCATCAAGATGCGTTATTTGCACTTACTTAAGTCGATATTATCTTTGCGATACTCGATAAATCTAAGTAGAAAACTGCTCCGTTATTAGCTTAGTTTTCTTAAAATTTACCGCGTTTCTAGGATACTTTTGATTTGACTTATCATAATGATGCAAAGTCTCATCAAGATGCGTTATTTGCACTTACTTAAGTCGATATTATCTTTGCGATACTCGATAAATCTAAGTAGAAAACTGCTCCGTTATTAGCTTAGTTTTCTTAAAATTTACCGCGTTTCTAGGATACTTTTGATTTGACTTATCATAATGATGCAAAGTCTCATCAAGATGCGTTATTTGCACTTACTTAAGTCGATATTATCTTTGCGATACTCGATAAATCTAAGTAGAAAACTGCTCCGTTATTAGCTTAGTTTTCTTAAAATTTACCGCGTTTCTAGGATACTTTTGATTTGACTTATCATAATGATGCAAAGTCTCATCAAGATGCGTTATTTGCACTTACTTAAGTCGATATTATCTTTGCGATACTCGATAAATCTAAGTAGAAAACTGCTCCGTTATTAGCTTAGTTTTCTTAAAATTTACCGCGTTTCTAGGATACTTTTGATTTGACTTATCATAATGATGCAAAGTCTCATCAAGATGCGTTATTTGCACTTACTTAAGTCGATATTATCTTTGCGATACTCGATAAATCTAAGTAGAAAACTGCTCCGTTATTAGCTTAGTTTTCTTAAAATTTACCGCGTTTCTAGGATACTTTTGATTTGACTTATCATAATGATGCAAAGTCTCATCAAGATGCGTTATTTGCACTTACTTAAGTCGATATTATCTTTGCGATACTCGATAAATCTAAGTAGAAAACTGCTCCGTTATTAGCTTAGTTTTCTTAAAATTTACCGCGTTTCTAGGATACTTTTGATTTGACTTATCATAATGATGCAAAGTCTCATCAAGATGCGTTATTTGCACTTACTTAAGTCGATATTATCTTTGCGATACTCGATAAATCTAAGTAGAAAACTGCTCCGTTATTAGCTTAGTTTTCTTAAAATTTACCGCGTTTCTAGGATACTTTTGATTTGACTTATCATAATGATGCAAAGTCTCATCAAGATGCGTTATTTGCACTTACTTAAGTCGATATTATCTTTGCGATACTCGATAAATCTAAGTAGAAAACTGCTCCGTTATTAGCTTAGTTTTCTTAAAATTTACCGCGTTTCTAGGATACTTTTGATTTGACTTATCATAATGATGCAAAGTCTCATCAAGATGCGTTATTTGCACTTACTTAAGTCGATATTATCTTTGCGATACTCGATAAATCTAAGTAGAAAACTGCTCCGTTATTAGCTTAGTTTTCTTAAAATTTACCGCGTTTCTAGGATACTTTTGATTTGACTTATCATAATGATGCAAAGTCTCATCAAGATGCGTTATTTGCACTTACTTAAGTCGATATTATCTTTGCGATACTCGATAAATCTAAGTAGAAAACTGCTCCGTTATTAGCTTAGTTTTCTTAAAATTTACCGCGTTTCTAGGATACTTTTGATTTGACTTATCATAATGATGCAAAGTCTCATCAAGATGCGTTATTTGCACTTACTTAAGTCGATATTATCTTTGCGATACTCGATAAATCTAAGTAGAAAACTGCTCCGTTATTAGCTTAGTTTTCTTAAAATTTACCGCGTTTCTAGGATACTTTTGATTTGACTTATCATAATGATGCAAAGTCTCATCAAGATGCGTTATTTGCACTTACTTAAGTCGATATTATCTTTGCGATACTCGATAAATCTAAGTAGAAAACTGCTCCGTTATTAGCTTAGTTTTCTTAAAATTTACCGCGTTTCTAGGATACTTTTGATTTGACTTATCATAATGATGCAAAGTCTCATCAAGATGCGTTATTTGCACTTACTTAAGTCGATATTATCTTTGCGATACTCGATAAATCTAAGTAGAAAACTGCTCCGTTATTAGCTTAGTTTTCTTAAAATTTACCGCGTTTCTAGGATACTTTTGATTTGACTTATCATAATGATGCAAAGTCTCATCAAGATGCGTTATTTGCACTTACTTAAGTCGATATTATCTTTGCGATACTCGATAAATCTAAGTAGAAAACTGCTCCGTTATTAGCTTAGTTTTCTTAAAATTTACCGCGTTTCTAGGATACTTTTGATTTGACTTATCATAATGATGCAAAGTCTCATCAAGATGCGTTATTTGCACTTACTTAAGTCGATATTATCTTTGCGATACTCGATAAATCTAAGTAGAAAACTGCTCCGTTATTAGCTTAGTTTTCTTAAAATTTACCGCGTTTCTAGGATACTTTTGATTTGACTTATCATAATGATGCAAAGTCTCATCAAGATGCGTTATTTGCACTTACTTAAGTCGATATTATCTTTGCGATACTCGATAAATCTAAGTAGAAAACTGCTCCGTTATTAGCTTAGTTTTCTTAAAATTTACCGCGTTTCTAGGATACTTTTGATTTGACTTATCATAATGATGCAAAGTCTCATCAAGATGCGTTATTTGCACTTACTTAAGTCGATATTATCTTTGCGATACTCGATAAATCTAAGTAGAAAACTGCTCCGTTATTAGCTTAGTTTTCTTAAAATTTACCGCGTTTCTAGGATACTTTTGATTTGACTTATCATAATGATGCAAAGTCTCATCAAGATGCGTTATTTGCACTTACTTAAGTCGATATTATCTTTGCGATACTCGATAAATCTAAGTAGAAAACTGCTCCGTTATTAGCTTAGTTTTCTTAAAATTTACCGCGTTTCTAGGATACTTTTGATTTGACTTATCATAATGATGCAAAGTCTCATCAAGATGCGTTATTTGCACTTACTTAAGTCGATATTATCTTTGCGATACTCGATAAATCTAAGTAGAAAACTGCTCCGTTATTAGCTTAGTTTTCTTAAAATTTACCGCGTTTCTAGGATACTTTTGATTTGACTTATCATAATGATGCAAAGTCTCATCAAGATGCGTTATTTGCACTTACTTAAGTCGATATTATCTTTGCGATACTCGATAAATCTAAGTAGAAAACTGCTCCGTTATTAGCTTAGTTTTCTTAAAATTTACCGCGTTTCTAGGATACTTTTGATTTGACTTATCATAATGATGCAAAGTCTCATCAAGATGCGTTATTTGCACTTACTTAAGTCGATATTATCTTTGCGATACTCGATAAATCTAAGTAGAAAACTGCTCCGTTATTAGCTTAGTTTTCTTAAAATTTACCGCGTTTCTAGGATACTTTTGATTTGACTTATCATAATGATGCAAAGTCTCATCAAGATGCGTTATTTGCACTTACTTAAGTCGATATTATCTTTGCGATACTCGATAAATCTAAGTAGAAAACTGCTCCGTTATTAGCTTAGTTTTCTTAAAATTTACCGCGTTTCTAGGATACTTTTGATTTGACTTATCATAATGATGCAAAGTCTCATCAAGATGCGTTATTTGCACTTACTTAAGTCGATATTATCTTTGCGATACTCGATAAATCTAAGTAGAAAACTGCTCCGTTATTAGCTTAGTTTTCTTAAAATTTACCGCGTTTCTAGGATACTTTTGATTTGACTTATCATAATGATGCAAAGTCTCATCAAGATGCGTTATTTGCACTTACTTAAGTCGATATTATCTTTGCGATACTCGATAAATCTAAGTAGAAAACTGCTCCGTTATTAGCTTAGTTTTCTTAAAATTTACCGCGTTTCTAGGATACTTTTGATTTGACTTATCATAATGATGCAAAGTCTCATCAAGATGCGTTATTTGCACTTACTTAAGTCGATATTATCTTTGCGATACTCGATAAATCTAAGTAGAAAACTGCTCCGTTATTAGCTTAGTTTTCTTAAAATTTACCGCGTTTCTAGGATACTTTTGATTTGACTTATCATAATGATGCAAAGTCTCATCAAGATGCGTTATTTGCACTTACTTAAGTCGATATTATCTTTGCGATACTCGATAAATCTAAGTAGAAAACTGCTCCGTTATTAGCTTAGTTTTCTTAAAATTTACCGCGTTTCTAGGATACTTTTGATTTGACTTATCATAATGATGCAAAGTCTCATCAAGATGCGTTATTTGCACTTACTTAAGTCGATATTATCTTTGCGATACTCGATAAATCTAAGTAGAAAACTGCTCCGTTATTAGCTTAGTTTTCTTAAAATTTACCGCGTTTCTAGGATACTTTTGATTTGACTTATCATAATGATGCAAAGTCTCATCAAGATGCGTTATTTGCACTTACTTAAGTCGATATTATCTTTGCGATACTCGATAAATCTAAGTAGAAAACTGCTCCGTTATTAGCTTAGTTTTCTTAAAATTTACCGCGTTTCTAGGATACTTTTGATTTGACTTATCATAATGATGCAAAGTCTCATCAAGATGCGTTATTTGCACTTACTTAAGTCGATATTATCTTTGCGATACTCGATAAATCTAAGTAGAAAACTGCTCCGTTATTAGCTTAGTTTTCTTAAAATTTACCGCGTTTCTAGGATACTTTTGATTTGACTTATCATAATGATGCAAAGTCTCATCAAGATGCGTTATTTGCACTTACTTAAGTCGATATTATCTTTGCGATACTCGATAAATCTAAGTAGAAAACTGCTCCGTTATTAGCTTAGTTTTCTTAAAATTTACCGCGTTTCTAGGATACTTTTGATTTGACTTATCATAATGATGCAAAGTCTCATCAAGATGCGTTATTTGCACTTACTTAAGTCGATATTATCTTTGCGATACTCGATAAATCTAAGTAGAAAACTGCTCCGTTATTAGCTTAGTTTTCTTAAAATTTACCGCGTTTCTAGGATACTTTTGATTTGACTTATCATAATGATGCAAAGTCTCATCAAGATGCGTTATTTGCACTTACTTAAGTCGATATTATCTTTGCGATACTCGATAAATCTAAGTAGAAAACTGCTCCGTTATTAGCTTAGTTTTCTTAAAATTTACCGCGTTTCTAGGATACTTTTGATTTGACTTATCATAATGATGCAAAGTCTCATCAAGATGCGTTATTTGCACTTACTTAAGTCGATATTATCTTTGCGATACTCGATAAATCTAAGTAGAAAACTGCTCCGTTATTAGCTTAGTTTTCTTAAAATTTACCGCGTTTCTAGGATACTTTTGATTTGACTTATCATAATGATGCAAAGTCTCATCAAGATGCGTTATTTGCACTTACTTAAGTCGATATTATCTTTGCGATACTCGATAAATCTAAGTAGAAAACTGCTCCGTTATTAGCTTAGTTTTCTTAAAATTTACCGCGTTTCTAGGATACTTTTGATTTGACTTATCATAATGATGCAAAGTCTCATCAAGATGCGTTATTTGCACTTACTTAAGTCGATATTATCTTTGCGATACTCGATAAATCTAAGTAGAAAACTGCTCCGTTATTAGCTTAGTTTTCTTAAAATTTACCGCGTTTCTAGGATACTTTTGATTTGACTTATCATAATGATGCAAAGTCTCATCAAGATGCGTTATTTGCACTTACTTAAGTCGATATTATCTTTGCGATACTCGATAAATCTAAGTAGAAAACTGCTCCGTTATTAGCTTAGTTTTCTTAAAATTTACCGCGTTTCTAGGATACTTTTGATTTGACTTATCATAATGATGCAAAGTCTCATCAAGATGCGTTATTTGCACTTACTTAAGTCGATATTATCTTTGCGATACTCGATAAATCTAAGTAGAAAACTGCTCCGTTATTAGCTTAGTTTTCTTAAAATTTACCGCGTTTCTAGGATACTTTTGATTTGACTTATCATAATGATGCAAAGTCTCATCAAGATGCGTTATTTGCACTTACTTAAGTCGATATTATCTTTGCGATACTCGATAAATCTAAGTAGAAAACTGCTCCGTTATTAGCTTAGTTTTCTTAAAATTTACCGCGTTTCTAGGATACTTTTGATTTGACTTATCATAATGATGCAAAGTCTCATCAAGATGCGTTATTTGCACTTACTTAAGTCGATATTATCTTTGCGATACTCGATAAATCTAAGTAGAAAACTGCTCCGTTATTAGCTTAGTTTTCTTAAAATTTACCGCGTTTCTAGGATACTTTTGATTTGACTTATCATAATGATGCAAAGTCTCATCAAGATGCGTTATTTGCACTTACTTAAGTCGATATTATCTTTGCGATACTCGATAAATCTAAGTAGAAAACTGCTCCGTTATTAGCTTAGTTTTCTTAAAATTTACCGCGTTTCTAGGATACTTTTGATTTGACTTATCATAATGATGCAAAGTCTCATCAAGATGCGTTATTTGCACTTACTTAAGTCGATATTATCTTTGCGATACTCGATAAATCTAAGTAGAAAACTGCTCCGTTATTAGCTTAGTTTTCTTAAAATTTACCGCGTTTCTAGGATACTTTTGATTTGACTTATCATAATGATGCAAAGTCTCATCAAGATGCGTTATTTGCACTTACTTAAGTCGATATTATCTTTGCGATACTCGATAAATCTAAGTAGAAAACTGCTCCGTTATTAGCTTAGTTTTCTTAAAATTTACCGCGTTTCTAGGATACTTTTGATTTGACTTATCATAATGATGCAAAGTCTCATCAAGATGCGTTATTTGCACTTACTTAAGTCGATATTATCTTTGCGATACTCGATAAATCTAAGTAGAAAACTGCTCCGTTATTAGCTTAGTTTTCTTAAAATTTACCGCGTTTCTAGGATACTTTTGATTTGACTTATCATAATGATGCAAAGTCTCATCAAGATGCGTTATTTGCACTTACTTAAGTCGATATTATCTTTGCGATACTCGATAAATCTAAGTAGAAAACTGCTCCGTTATTAGCTTAGTTTTCTTAAAATTTACCGCGTTTCTAGGATACTTTTGATTTGACTTATCATAATGATGCAAAGTCTCATCAAGATGCGTTATTTGCACTTACTTAAGTCGATATTATCTTTGCGATACTCGATAAATCTAAGTAGAAAACTGCTCCGTTATTAGCTTAGTTTTCTTAAAATTTACCGCGTTTCTAGGATACTTTTGATTTGACTTATCATAATGATGCAAAGTCTCATCAAGATGCGTTATTTGCACTTACTTAAGTCGATATTATCTTTGCGATACTCGATAAATCTAAGTAGAAAACTGCTCCGTTATTAGCTTAGTTTTCTTAAAATTTACCGCGTTTCTAGGATACTTTTGATTTGACTTATCATAATGATGCAAAGTCTCATCAAGATGCGTTATTTGCACTTACTTAAGTCGATATTATCTTTGCGATACTCGATAAATCTAAGTAGAAAACTGCTCCGTTATTAGCTTAGTTTTCTTAAAATTTACCGCGTTTCTAGGATACTTTTGATTTGACTTATCATAATGATGCAAAGTCTCATCAAGATGCGTTATTTGCACTTACTTAAGTCGATATTATCTTTGCGATACTCGATAAATCTAAGTAGAAAACTGCTCCGTTATTAGCTTAGTTTTCTTAAAATTTACCGCGTTTCTAGGATACTTTTGATTTGACTTATCATAATGATGCAAAGTCTCATCAAGATGCGTTATTTGCACTTACTTAAGTCGATATTATCTTTGCGATACTCGATAAATCTAAGTAGAAAACTGCTCCGTTATTAGCTTAGTTTTCTTAAAATTTACCGCGTTTCTAGGATACTTTTGATTTGACTTATCATAATGATGCAAAGTCTCATCAAGATGCGTTATTTGCACTTACTTAAGTCGATATTATCTTTGCGATACTCGATAAATCTAAGTAGAAAACTGCTCCGTTATTAGCTTAGTTTTCTTAAAATTTACCGCGTTTCTAGGATACTTTTGATTTGACTTATCATAATGATGCAAAGTCTCATCAAGATGCGTTATTTGCACTTACTTAAGTCGATATTATCTTTGCGATACTCGATAAATCTAAGTAGAAAACTGCTCCGTTATTAGCTTAGTTTTCTTAAAATTTACCGCGTTTCTAGGATACTTTTGATTTGACTTATCATAATGATGCAAAGTCTCATCAAGATGCGTTATTTGCACTTACTTAAGTCGATATTATCTTTGCGATACTCGATAAATCTAAGTAGAAAACTGCTCCGTTATTAGCTTAGTTTTCTTAAAATTTACCGCGTTTCTAGGATACTTTTGATTTGACTTATCATAATGATGCAAAGTCTCATCAAGATGCGTTATTTGCACTTACTTAAGTCGATATTATCTTTGCGATACTCGATAAATCTAAGTAGAAAACTGCTCCGTTATTAGCTTAGTTTTCTTAAAATTTACCGCGTTTCTAGGATACTTTTGATTTGACTTATCATAATGATGCAAAGTCTCATCAAGATGCGTTATTTGCACTTACTTAAGTCGATATTATCTTTGCGATACTCGATAAATCTAAGTAGAAAACTGCTCCGTTATTAGCTTAGTTTTCTTAAAATTTACCGCGTTTCTAGGATACTTTTGATTTGACTTATCATAATGATGCAAAGTCTCATCAAGATGCGTTATTTGCACTTACTTAAGTCGATATTATCTTTGCGATACTCGATAAATCTAAGTAGAAAACTGCTCCGTTATTAGCTTAGTTTTCTTAAAATTTACCGCGTTTCTAGGATACTTTTGATTTGACTTATCATAATGATGCAAAGTCTCATCAAGATGCGTTATTTGCACTTACTTAAGTCGATATTATCTTTGCGATACTCGATAAATCTAAGTAGAAAACTGCTCCGTTATTAGCTTAGTTTTCTTAAAATTTACCGCGTTTCTAGGATACTTTTGATTTGACTTATCATAATGATGCAAAGTCTCATCAAGATGCGTTATTTGCACTTACTTAAGTCGATATTATCTTTGCGATACTCGATAAATCTAAGTAGAAAACTGCTCCGTTATTAGCTTAGTTTTCTTAAAATTTACCGCGTTTCTAGGATACTTTTGATTTGACTTATCATAATGATGCAAAGTCTCATCAAGATGCGTTATTTGCACTTACTTAAGTCGATATTATCTTTGCGATACTCGATAAATCTAAGTAGAAAACTGCTCCGTTATTAGCTTAGTTTTCTTAAAATTTACCGCGTTTCTAGGATACTTTTGATTTGACTTATCATAATGATGCAAAGTCTCATCAAGATGCGTTATTTGCACTTACTTAAGTCGATATTATCTTTGCGATACTCGATAAATCTAAGTAGAAAACTGCTCCGTTATTAGCTTAGTTTTCTTAAAATTTACCGCGTTTCTAGGATACTTTTGATTTGACTTATCATAATGATGCAAAGTCTCATCAAGATGCGTTATTTGCACTTACTTAAGTCGATATTATCTTTGCGATACTCGATAAATCTAAGTAGAAAACTGCTCCGTTATTAGCTTAGTTTTCTTAAAATTTACCGCGTTTCTAGGATACTTTTGATTTGACTTATCATAATGATGCAAAGTCTCATCAAGATGCGTTATTTGCACTTACTTAAGTCGATATTATCTTTGCGATACTCGATAAATCTAAGTAGAAAACTGCTCCGTTATTAGCTTAGTTTTCTTAAAATTTACCGCGTTTCTAGGATACTTTTGATTTGACTTATCATAATGATGCAAAGTCTCATCAAGATGCGTTATTTGCACTTACTTAAGTCGATATTATCTTTGCGATACTCGATAAATCTAAGTAGAAAACTGCTCCGTTATTAGCTTAGTTTTCTTAAAATTTACCGCGTTTCTAGGATACTTTTGATTTGACTTATCATAATGATGCAAAGTCTCATCAAGATGCGTTATTTGCACTTACTTAAGTCGATATTATCTTTGCGATACTCGATAAATCTAAGTAGAAAACTGCTCCGTTATTAGCTTAGTTTTCTTAAAATTTACCGCGTTTCTAGGATACTTTTGATTTGACTTATCATAATGATGCAAAGTCTCATCAAGATGCGTTATTTGCACTTACTTAAGTCGATATTATCTTTGCGATACTCGATAAATCTAAGTAGAAAACTGCTCCGTTATTAGCTTAGTTTTCTTAAAATTTACCGCGTTTCTAGGATACTTTTGATTTGACTTATCATAATGATGCAAAGTCTCATCAAGATGCGTTATTTGCACTTACTTAAGTCGATATTATCTTTGCGATACTCGATAAATCTAAGTAGAAAACTGCTCCGTTATTAGCTTAGTTTTCTTAAAATTTACCGCGTTTCTAGGATACTTTTGATTTGACTTATCATAATGATGCAAAGTCTCATCAAGATGCGTTATTTGCACTTACTTAAGTCGATATTATCTTTGCGATACTCGATAAATCTAAGTAGAAAACTGCTCCGTTATTAGCTTAGTTTTCTTAAAATTTACCGCGTTTCTAGGATACTTTTGATTTGACTTATCATAATGATGCAAAGTCTCATCAAGATGCGTTATTTGCACTTACTTAAGTCGATATTATCTTTGCGATACTCGATAAATCTAAGTAGAAAACTGCTCCGTTATTAGCTTAGTTTTCTTAAAATTTACCGCGTTTCTAGGATACTTTTGATTTGACTTATCATAATGATGCAAAGTCTCATCAAGATGCGTTATTTGCACTTACTTAAGTCGATATTATCTTTGCGATACTCGATAAATCTAAGTAGAAAACTGCTCCGTTATTAGCTTAGTTTTCTTAAAATTTACCGCGTTTCTAGGATACTTTTGATTTATTGTATTTTTAAGAATCGAATTATCTTTGCTTTTAATTTTCTTTTTCTTTAATTTTTCTAATATTTTATACTTCTTATTATTTTTTTCATGTTTTTAATTGCATATTTTTAACATTTTTCAAGTTTTTTATCTTGTTTGGGCCTTTCATTTTTGTTTTTTTTTATTTTTTATATTTTTTATTACTAAATTAAAATTATTTAATTATATTTAATTTGAATTTTTTAAACAAATTAAATATTTTTTTATCATTTTTTGGGTCTACTTCTTTCATTATATCATATATGTTTTTTTTAATTTTTAAATCTATTATTCCTTTAAATTTTTTTTGACGATCTAAAACGTGCTTTAAACATTATTAACCTTGTTCAAAACTTGAAATACGGAAATTAGGCTCAATTCTTTTGTTTCTTTTGATTTTTTTATCTAATGAATTTATTACATATATGTTTTATCTTATACTTCCTAATTAAAATCTACTTTTCTTTGGATTGTAAAAGAATATTATATCTCGTAAAAAAATTTATTCACTTCTTTAGTTGTTATTTTATATAAATTCTTTTAATTTTCTTTTTATTTGTTTTTAATTTAAAAAGTTTTTAAAAAAATTTTTAACTTATCAAATAAATAATTTTTTTTTTAATAAATTTTCTTAAAGTTACTATGTTTTTTCTTTTTATCTGATTAGTTTATTATTATCTTTTTTCTATTATTTCCAGTTTTAGTGTAGATAAAATTTTTAAAAATTTCATTCTGATCATCGCTTTTTGTAAAAATAGGCTTGCATTTTTTTTCCTCCGATTAACCAACGAGATTTTTTGTCACAATATTCTCCTTTATTTGTGAATATTTTAAATTGTTTTTAAATATAATCGATATCTTACTTTGATTTCATGGATTTAGATTATTTCTAAATTATGTTATCTAATACATTTTAAAGATTATCTTTCGAGACTTCTAAAAATACTTGCATGCCACTTCATTGCTACCGTTTAATCTCATTATTTCTTTCTTATTTGAATAAGTATAAACATCATTAATTTTAGTTTTTCGTTTTGTCTAAGCTTTCATCTAGCTTTTATTCTATTCAAGCTCTTTTTAAAAATGATCTTTCTTCTTTTAAGTATTAGCATCTTTAAATTTTATGGTAATAGCCTTGCCAAAAAAATTCATTTCTTATTTTAACTTTTTTAAATTTCTTTGAGAAATTCCTTTCTAAACGCAAGATTTTTTTAAGATTTAGTTATTCAGCCTTATTTAAGTATCGCAAACTTCTTCATCTTTACTTAGACATTTTAACATTTACTTTTTTATTATAAATCTCAGTCGCCAGAATTTTGGATATAGCTTTATGAAAACATATAATTGCTTGTCAAATTTTTCTCGCCATTAAGTAAGATTTACTCTCCTTTGTAGCTTTCTACGTTATTTGTATTTAATTAAAAAGATATCATAAACATTTCATTTCTACTTCATTTATGTTCAATCCTTTAATTTGCAAATCTTCCTGAATTCAAGTTTAAACGACGTTTTAATTGTCTAATTAAAGAAATTAAAAGTGGATTCTTTTTTTCATCTCTCATAAAAAGAATATTTTGCTATTGGATACTCTAAGTAGTAGATTACCTCTTATCTCCTACCTAAATCTTTTGTAAAACTCCTTAGTTGATGAGTGTGCTTGACTAGTTTTGATTAATACTAAATGCAGTAAAAATTTTAATTTTTCATTATATTCTTAATCCTCTTTATGAAAGCTACCTATTTTTTAGGCATCTATATAATTAGAATTTTATTTAGTAAAATATTGAAATTTTTTTATTTCTTTCTGATTTTTTACCCAGAACTTTATGAGACAGGTCTTAATTATTGTAAATATGAAGATCATGTGGATTGATTTTAATAGCTTTATAAAGCAATGTTCAACTTCTTCGTTGTATCACATCATTTTCAAAAGATTTCCTTTATTATTTTAAGCATTTGGATCTTTAGGGAAAAATTTCTTAGCTTGAATAAATCCTTTGAATGAATAAATTTTTCTTCCTAAATCTCTTAGAGATAATCCTTTATTACTATGTGCACCAGCATCATTATGATAAAGTTCAAAAAAATATCAAAACATTTAATTGCGACTTTGCTTTTTTCTCTTATCAATTAAGATAAATTTAGTTATTATAAACTCCTTCATAGTTTAAAATAATTTTTATCGCATTGCTGAATTATTTAAAAGCTGATTTAATTCTTCGTAAATCACTCACTGAAATCCTTTTAGTATTTGAATCTTGAATTTTTTATGGTTTAATTAGATTTGCCATGTAATAGAAAGAAATTGACTCTGTATTTCTTAAACATATCCTCATGATTTGAATTAATTTATTAATATACGTAGTTTCAACATTGATAGGTTGACCACAAATCTCACAAGTTAAATTAACTTAATAATAGATTTTTATGTTCTCTTATATTATACTATCTGCTAAATAAATGTTTTGACTCTGAAATAATTTTAAATCTTAAAGACTTTAGATTTAAAAAATGCAAATAACTTGCATAAAAATTGGGAAATGCTTAGTTTTTGGTAAGATAACGGTAATAAATTCTATTATTTCTTTTTTATGCTATCACTTATTGCAAAAATCAATCTTAGACAAGAGGGTTAAGCTAAGAAAATTTCAACTAATTATACTAAAAAAACTAAGTTAGAGCTTTTAAATAATAATGATGGAATATTATCCTAGATTTATCAATAAACAATTAGAGCATTAATCTTGTTGGGGAATTTACTCAAATCAAGAGTCTTTTTCTTGCAACTTGGACTATTTTCTTATTCATCAAATTTTTAATAATTTTTAAGCTTAAAAACTCTAATAAAATTTTAAGAAACTGAAGGAAAAAAGTATATAAATAGCAAAGTGAAAAACCTGAAATAGCAAAAAAATAGCATTAGAAAATGCTGAGAAAGATAAGCAAGTATTTGAAATATAAAATAATTTGAAAGTATTTTAAGTTTATCTTAAGCAAAAATTAATAAAAGTGAGAAGAATAATATCAATTATAGTAATTATAATATATGAAATAAGCCTGAACCCTCATTCTTTTGTAATGATAATCCAAATATAGATCGTAAAACTTTACGAGTCTGAGCTAAATAGTATTAGAATAATTCTCACTGTATTCTTTAAGAATTGTTGTGGATATTTTAGCAAATTATTATAATTAATGCTAAATGTTTTATAACTTTGATATTCTATGTTAAGAAGATAGAATAGTTATTAATAACTGAAGGATGAAATATTAAACTAAAGATTTTTAAGTTTTAAGAACAAGTATAGAAGGGAGAAAAGCTATATTTCTAGTTATCATTTTAAAAAGAAAGTTATAAAAGAAAACAGTAAAAGATAGTTAAAATTATACAAGTAAAAATATAAAAATACCTTTAGCTAAATAAAGGGAGAAACACTTACTAGTAATAGGTATTTTCTTTTATTCTTTCATAATTTGATGACAATTTAATCTTACGAGTAACTCTGGTTAAACTTAAAGATTATTTAAAATCAATGATAGAATGATATTTAGAAAACTGTTTTATGAACATTCAATTTTTATATCAGTGTCAAGATTTGAAATTAAAAACATGTTTTTTAAACTGATTTGCTAAAAATATGATTTCTAGTGCATAAACAAATTAAATATTAATTTTTAAATTATTCTAAGGCATCCCAAATAGCATATATCTGCTTATGTAAAGATCTATAGTTTATATTTCTTAATAAATGCTTCTAATCTTAGTTTTCATACATTTTTAAAAACTAATTTGTTATTATTTTTTCTATTTCTGCATATAAAAATATAAAAATTAATTCTAAGACTTCTTTAGTTTTAATCAAAAATTGTTCTCTTCAACTTAAACATTAATTTAAAATTATTATCTGTTTATCTACTAATAGTTTAAATTTAAGGGACTTTATAATGCTCATAATAATATTGTTAATTTATAGCTAACTTTAATAAATTATAAATAGCTTTTAGTTAAAGCTTAAGTTTTGATATTATGGTTATGCTCAGTAATATCTTACATAGAAATAAGCTTTATGGAGTTAATTAAGATTAGATATTTTATTTTTATTACTTAAATTATATTAATTCTATCTCAAGTAACGTTAATAAGTTTCTTAATTTTAGTTACCTTCTAAATCGAAGTCAAAATCTCCATACAACAGATTATATTGCTAGTTATTATAAAAAGTCTTTAATTTATTAAAATCTTTTTTAATTTAATTAAGTTATTCAAATAGGAATATCTAGAGTCTTGAAATTTAAGTATTTTAAGATTCTTCCAACTAGGATACTAAATTTTGTTCTAATCTTATATAGGAAACTTATAATTTGATGGCCAACTCGGTTTTACTATCTCTAAAGTATCTAAATATTTACAGTATTTCTTTATTAAATGTATGTCTTAATCAACTAAGATAAAATTTTAAAGCTTTAAATATTTAAGTCTTATACTATCTGTAAAATCTTTGATTCAGTTTAGATTATTGTCTATTTTTAAGTTATTTAAGCTTAAACTTTATAATCGCTTACAATTTAGTTATATTACTTTAAATACTTAGTCACTTATTTAAAATTACTAGTTTAGTTCTACTTATTGCAGCTATTTGCATTACTAGAAAATATATTCCAGTGTTAGTTAGTCAAGTTATATTATATCAACTAATCCCATTTATTCAAATTTTTTACCATATTTGCCTATCTCCTTTTGAGAGTTACATTTTGAAGCAAATCAATTCCTTTAAAATAAAGAGATTTAAGATAGGGAGTATTTCATAAGGAGAATTAAATTGTAGTCCTTAAAGTTTTAGCAGCTAGCTATACTAACTTATTAGAGCTTATTAAGACCTTAAGTTATAAGCAAAGAAATGTATTAGAAAGGAAATTATGATTTAGCTTTAACTAAATAAGGTTTTAGCTTCTAATATATCTTAAAATATCATTTAGAAGTATTTTACTAGAATCAAATGAAGTTATATTAGGACATAGCTAATGTAATTATTCAATTTGCCAATCCTAGTTGATAGTTAATTCTTGAACTTTATTACCTTTCTGTTGTAAATAGCTTTTTAAGTAAGAAATTTAAATAGAGGGACTATTTAGTTTTATAACTTTCAATTTCAAATTTAAACAAAATTCTTCTAGAAAACTTCTAGTTACTCCTTTTAATTAGGATTCATTAGTTTAGCTGATTAATTTGAGATTTTCTATCTTTATAAGCTAGGATATAACTTTTAAATATTAGTCTTCAATAAATCCTTAATAGACTAACTTTTTTAGAGATGAAGGAAGCAAGTTTAGCAGATAAAAATTTTATTTGCACATTAAATTTATAGCTCCTAAGGGTGATTTATTCTGTGAAAAACTAAATACATGTAAGTTAACGATAAATTATAAGATAATATATGAAAATGCCATAACCATCTTGAAATGAGTTAAACACATAGATTTTAACTGACTTGGATTTGAATAAATAACTGCAAAAAGATATTTTAAATTTTATAGAAAACTAAATGACTTATATAATCAATAGTAATAATCTAAGAATAAAGATGAAAAGTTTATCCAATTATTCTAAATAAGTTAAAAAAATAAGACTTAATAACAGAAATAAATTAAAAAAATGTAAAAGAAATTTAAAATAGATTAAAAGCTTTATAAAATCTAAATATGATGTAATTCGATAAAAAAATTGATGTAAAAATTAAAGAACACTTTTTTAATTAAACATTTTAGAGAATAACAAAAACAACAAAAAAAAGAAAAAAAGATATGATCACAGCAAAAATTATAAAAAAGTAATTCAAAAATGTAGAAAAATTCCCAATTATAACCTACTTTTTATTGAACAAAGAGAAAATGCAACCATCAAAATTAATATTCAGACTGAGAACCTAACTACTTTTTTTAGAAGTGATCTTCAAGAAAGACATATTCCTTAAGAATATGATTAATGCCTATGTCAAGAAAAAGAGGCATTCTAACACAAATTCAAATGTAAATACTACCAAGCAAGTATAGATAATATTAAAACCTAAATAGATAAAATAATTAAAAGAAAAAATAAAGCTTAAAATAATATAAACTAAGAAAATCTTTATGAAAATATAGAACAAGAGCTCTTAGAATATAATTAAAACATAATAAATTAAATATTTTGCAAAAAAGACTATATGACTAAAATTGATAGAATAATAAAATCTACATGAAGCAGAATAAAATAAACATGAAAACAAATATATTCTTTCTAAAACTTAATGAAAATAAGACAAGTAAATCTAATCTTAATGAGACAAGAAGAAATACTACAACATTTTCAAGAGTACTTAAAAGTAGAAGTGTATTGAGTATAGACTTAAAACTTCAAAGCTATTAAGCAAACTATATTATTTTTAATTTAATTTAATTTAAGGGTGATTCATTCTAATGTTTAATTCGCTAAATAACTGATTAAGTATAAGAGATAAATAGAACATTCTAAAGAATTCATTACATAAACTCTAAGATAAATCTGATAAATCTATACTTAAACATTTAACTTTAGAATATTCTAATTATTTTAAGCAGCTTTACATTTTACCTTCAACGTAAGATTTAACTTCATTGTATTTTTTTATTTACAACTTCTTTATTTCGTAAGGAAAAGTGTAAAATAATTTATTAACTCTTGATGATTTATAAATACTGCGCTAACTTAAAAAATAAATAGCCATACTCATCAAGTATTAATTCCTTAAGATTTAAAAGAAACTAGTATGCTTTAAAGAGCTAAATTTATCTATTTTTTAGTTTAAATATTTCATTGCTATCAGATGTTTTATATTTAATCAGTTTAAATTTATTCTTATTCATATATTACTCAATTTTCCAAACTAATTTATTAAATATTAGTAAGTTATCCATTCTTCACGATACTTAATATTTTAGGATATGCTATTATATATTTGCTATGATTTAAAATTTTGCTTTATTATTTAAAAAAAAAAATTTACCCGGAAAATTAATCTTATACAAAATCTCCTACCTATAGATTTCCATTTGAATATTTCATAATTCCATTTCCATCTCTCAAACTATTTATAAACTCTCCTTCATATCCATTTACATTTAACTATTTTCATCTTCCATAAAAAAGTTTTTTTCTTCATTCGCCTTCAGTTACTACGCTTTTTAATAGCCAAACTTTCTCGAAGGTGTAAGATTTTGAAATACTAAGCAACTCTCTTGTTAATAAAACTTAGAGGCATTAAGAAGATGATGGAACTTTCTAATAAGATACAGACGAAAGTATAAATTATTTAAATTGTTGATCAAATAACTGTGTGTAATGGTTCTTCATAGACTTTTAAAAGTTTTAATCCCATGAAATCAAATAAGATTAAGTCAAAGAGATGAAGTTGTTTAGAAAGATAATCTATAGTAGCTTCAGTAAAATTATTAAGAACCTATTTAAAGCTTAAAGATTGACTTAACATTTTAAGATTTAAGTAATCTTCTCTAATCTAGAGCTTTAATCAAAAAGAACAATCTTTTAGTGTTATGATCTGCCTATTTAAATTGATCCTAACAAAATAAAAATATGCTGTAGCCCTATTAATATATGTTTTGTAAGAAGCTTTAGAATGTCTGAACATGTCTATTAAACTTAATTCCATATTATCAGCCTACTGAAGTAAAGAATTTCTTATACATTTTCAGGAAATTACAAGGAAGCTTTTAATTGATATAGAGAAGCTATTGAGCTCAAACTTAGTTTTTCATCTTAATTTTATTTTGTAGCAAAGGATATTCTTTCAGCAAAACTAGTAATATTGAAAAAGGAATTAAGAGTTTGATTAGTGAAATAGCCTCAATTCTGATCTTATTGATTCCCATTGCCGTAAAGAAGCTAAATGGGAAAAATAAATAAAATGAAGAAGCTGTTTAGTGCTTTGAAGGAGCTTTCTAACTAACCTCTAATCATGCTATTGCTAGAAATAATAAAGGAGACACTTTTAAAAGTCTAGGTACCTTTAATAAAGCTATGAACATTTAGATGTGCATACTTAAACAGATCCTACCTTGATTATATACTTTGCCAGCGAAAGAGATATTTTGAAACGCAGAGCTTAGATGAAAAGAAACTAAGAAACTTAACTAAGCTAGTAAGTTTAACTCTCCATATGATGAAGCTAATAAAAGGAAAAGCTTGGTTAAATATGCAAAGCAAATTTGAAGAAGAAATAGAATTTTAAAGCTTAGCTATAAAGCTAAATCCAAGTAAATTTTCTACCAAAGAAAAATTCTTGTTCTGAACAAATTAGTTCAGATATAAAAAGAATTTGAACGCTATAACGTATCAATCAAACTTGATTGTGTTAAACCGAAATTTTCTACAAAACAGGTTAACTGTGCAAAACTTAGACTAGAATAAAGAAGCATAAGATTGACTAATAAAGACATTAAATAATCTTTATTTTATAGTTAATTTAATAAAATAGCCTAAATTCTTATTAAATGCCTTACTATAGTAAATTAAAAATAATAAGATAAGTCTATTAATAGAAAGTAACTCATAAAATATTAATAATAGTATCTTATATGGATATACCTTAATTAGTAGCTGTTTGTTTATATTAAATACCTAATTTATATTAAAGTTTTGTAGATTGGAATTAAAGAAATATTGTCCTTGGACATACTATAAGCATTTCAATTATTAGAAGTGAAAAATGTAATAGCATGGTAGTTAATTAAATAATATAGATTATTTATTAGGAATCTTTTAACATAGTTTCACAAGAAAATTTAAAACTTTAGCTTTTTGAAACTATTTTTTCTTTATTATTGGAAAGTTAGCTATTAAGTTAATATAATGTGAAGATCTAGTTAAAGATAAATTATGGAAATAAATTCTGTAAAATGAATAATCAAAATAATGGCCTTATTTAAACTTGATAAACCACTTTTTTAATTTTAAAAATTCTAAAATTTCAGAATTTTTCTCATTTTCATTTTATCTACGCTAACTGAAATTTTCTTTGTAGTTCTCAAGGACATTTTCTTCTTTTTAAGGTAAGATAATTTCTTCAGTCGTCTTCTTTATAGCAATCATATTCTTTTCTAGATTTCAGCTTAAATTCCTTATTAGCCCTTAAGCTTTAAAGTATAGCTTTTAGTTTTAATTTAATATCTTTTTGAAAAGCAAAATAGTTGTTGCCTTACTCAGCTTTTCGTCTACTAAACTAATATTGTTTAAAAATATCAAATAAGTTATAGCAAGCGCTTAATTTCGATTTGCGCATTTTATGTAAGATTCTTAAAGATCCAATGCTATTAAATATTAAATAGCTTCAAAATGCTATTAAAGCACTGAACCATTTTGCCATCTTATCTGGTTTTTATCTGAATTCTTAATTTCGCCCTTAGTGGCCCCTTCTTTGTTTAACTTGTTTTATATTTTAGATATTTCGAAATTTGTATGATTTACTCATCTTTTTTAGATTTTATTCGTTATTTATTATTTGATCCTTTTATCATTTTCGATTTTACTGTTTTTTATTTTCAATGATAACATTTTATACTGCTTTTAGACTTTTTAGTCGTAGATAGTAATATAACTGATGAATGAACACAAATATCTAGAAAGTACTCTATAGTTTTATAATTTTCTCTAATAAAGGAGTTTAAGAGATAAAAGATTAGTCTATGTTAAATTTTTATCCACTAGGATTTGTAGAGATCTAGATGGTAGAACAGGTTCGAGATTTTAATTTATTTACCTTCGTTTAATAGATATTTGAGAGCATAGAGAAGCTACAAAATGATAAAGGAGAGTAGGGTTCATTTCTATTAGCTTGACAAAAGATTAAAGATTTTCTATATTTTCAATGGAAGTATTTTGTAAGATTAATGTCTTAAACCTTTAAGTTATGTCCTTATTTCCCTGTCAGTACTTCGATTAATACTTCATAGTTAGCTCAATTACTAAAAAAATCTCATTTACCTCAGTTTGTTAAGCATTATAAGGATTTATTAAACATTCATTTTACAATATTTTCTTAATTATTTGTATTTTTCCCATTAGCATTAAACTCCATCATTATTGAGAGTTAAGTAATTTATAGAGTTAAATTTAATTGCTTAATCAAAGTTCTAATAAACATCACAGTTTTATATTAAAATTAATTTAAAAAATTAGGACTTAAATACTAAGGATATAGATGCCTACTTTATTAAAGAAAGTTATAAAAAAATCGTAAAGATAGATAATTTAATGCTGTATTTAGCGTTAATCTTAACCATTAAAGATGCACATAATTAAAGGGTTTTTATAAGAAACTTAAGCAAGAATTATTGATTCATTCATTTTTTGGTAAAGTTCTTAGTATAAAAAATGGTTTTTAAGTCCCTATAGTAGTAATACTCTCTTATTAAAAGATGAAATATGAGGATTAGTCCACTGCTTTAATTGAGTCTTGAGAAAAATCCGCAATAAGTTTGGCTTATAATAAAGAAAATCGATTTTGTTATGAAGATTAAAAGAACAAAAGAAGTAAGAGAGTTTTTAGTAATTTCTACAAAGCTAAATCTTAATGTAATAAAAGATATAAAAGGAATGAAATATTATCTAGAGATGTGGAAACATCTTTAAAATAATTGAATGCTTCAACATAACTCAATCGTTAGCTCTAATGACTCTAAATCTGCAGTTATTAAAATAATTATATAATAAGCTTAAGGTTAAACGTTGAAACTAATAGAGGTTTCACCAGGGTCTAATAAGCAAACTCTAAAAATGCAAAATTTTCAATTAGAAAGAAATTTCTCTAAAATGAAGAGAAGAGCCAAAAAAGACAAAATGAAGATTCAGTCCAAGTAATATAAATCAGATTGAAAATTTAGGTTTTAAATGTTTATAAAAATAATTAAAAGAGAATAAGAAAAATGAAAGTAAGAGTAATTGATTCTTAAATTTGAAGTTATAGAATTGAATAATACAACTGGTTAAAATCGTCTGAAACGATTCTTTTGGCTTATAAACTAAAAAAGATTGGACAAGAGATTAGCATTTGTTTAAGTAGATAAAGCTGAGTAAAGAAGCTATTAGTTTTGATATTGTAAAGAGATAAACCCCATTTATACTAAAGCAAACTCAAAAATAGAAAAAATGAGGAAAATCGGCAATAAAAAGAAGCAATTTAGGTTTATGCAATGCCCTCAATTATTAATTCTTTCAATTTGATTAAACACTTTGTTTATGAAACTATTCTTAGGAGACTAGAAACTTAAGATTCAGCTTTCGAAAGCTTTTAAAATGCAATACATAAAAGATCAAAATGAAATAAAAATTTATATCAGTAAGAGAGAGTCTTTTATATAGTAAGGAAAAATTAACAAAAACATCTGATTATTTAGCCTTAAGGCAAATTTAAATCTTAATTGACAAATAAGCTTTAGTGAAGAAGAATATCTCTCAATTATAAAGTGAAAAACTAAGAAATTTATGAATACTTTAAGAATATAATTAGCAAGAATTTTAATTATACTTAAGTTTAAAAAAACTAGGAGACTCTTACAAATTTAAAGAAAACAGCTGAAATGCAATAAAATAATTCAATAAAGTTATAATTAATAGCCCAAAAGATGTAGAATCATAGAATAACTAGGAAACTTTACTAAGAAAGTATTAAAAATATAGTAAGGATTTAATATTATTTAATGCAAATCTTATAGATTTAGCCTCTCTACTTTTTTTATCAGCCTTAGTGAAGATGCTAAATTATTAAAGTATCTTTTCATCATGATTTATTTTTAATGCTCTGTTAAGCACTTGGTAACTAATAATATTATACCAGATTTTCGAGACAAAACTTTATGGATTTTCTTCAAAATTTTATAATTTTAAATTTATTTTATAAGGATATGTTGGTATTTTATATTTCTGAGTTTCAATTTTTTACTTATCATAGTTAGAGTAGAAGTATAAGTCTGAAATAAACTGATAATTATTATTTCATTTTTCTTAATTTCATTTTGCTAAGAATTTGTTTGAAATTACATTCTTTAGAAAATTTTCTATCTATCAAATAAATAAAAGTTCTTATTCCCATTGACTATTTACCTGCTTGAAATGATTTTTGAAATATTTCTATTTCTCTGTAGCTATTCATCAATCTATTAACTTAAGAATTAAAATTATTTCATAAAAGAGTTTTATCTTAGTTCTAATAAAAAATACCAAATAAATGAATATAACTAAAGTACTGCAGAATTTTTTTTTACTTTATAGCGATAAAACTTTTATCTACCTTTGGATGTTAGAACATCAAGATAAAGGAATTCTATCTTTATTTCTTCTATTGAACTTACAAATTTTCTTTAACTATTTGTATTTTTTTGCTATTGCTATAAATTTTATTTTACTTCGTTTATAATGCAAAACCTTTCCTTTTAAAATTTCCTTAGATGTATTTTCTATCTTTTGATCCTTCCTTAAATTTGCTATAGTGACGGATATAGAGTTAAATCCTGTCTTAAATTAGAGTTTTCCGCCTTTAATAATTCCATAGTGCTATTCAGGTCTTAAGTTCTTTGATAGATTTCACTAATACTTCGTTAAATTTTTCTCTCCATCTAAAGAAGGTAGAGATTGTTGGCTATGTCCTGCTATTATTAATTAGTTTTTGTTGGAGAGTTCTGGATTTTCTTAGGTGCCATCTTTTTTATTATTAAACAATTTATTTCCTCTTGTCAGTAAAAGATATTATCTAGAGAAACTAATTTAGAGTAAGCCAATAAAAGAGAAAAATAAGCTAACTAGAATGATTTTTGAAATAGAGAATGAAGAAATTTTAATATATTTGTATATCTTCAGTAGTGTAAGTAAGAATAAAAGGTATCTTATTTAATTTTCTAAATAGTCTGAAATAGAAGATCAATGAATGTGATAGTTAGGAAGATTCAATAAAATTAAAATAAGGGCATAAGAAGAAGACAGCTTGGGGTTTTTGTACAAAGAGTAAAATTTGAATATTTTGCATTTAGTTTTAAATAAAATCTAATTTATTGATTTATCATTATTTGTATAATTGCTCCAAATTAAATTTTGTATAAGCTTTAATTGTGTAAATTAATTAAAGGCTATCATCTTTCTTTTAATAATGCTATAAAAGAAAAAAATTAATATTTTCTTATAGCCAAAAGTTCCTTTTATAATTTTAGGGTATTTGAAATGTCTTTAAATATAAAAATAATTTCTGAGGAATAAGTATTTCATATTTATTAAACCTCAGTGAATAAAAATAATGGCAAAAAATAATAAATCCAAAGACAGATTAGGAGTTTAGTAAAACTATAACAATTAACTTAATCTTCAAAGCAATGAAGCTAACGTCTAAATAAACGAGAGCAATTCTTGAATCTCTAAGACTGGGAAAAAAATTTGAGGATATATTTTTTAAAAAAATTCATAGGGTTTATTAAGAGAACAAGAAGCTGCTTCTTTAATTCAATCTAAATTCAAGTAGTATCTGGCAAGAAGGATGTACAATCAAGAAAAGCTAAGTAAGAAGCTTAAATTACCAATCATCCAGTGATAAGAAAAAGCGAGCAATGTTGAAATTATTGGAAACTTTACAAAATAGCCATGAAAAAATAGAATTTAAATGAAATACTGCACTATCAGAAAAGTTTGAACTTGTGATTATTTACTCCAAAATGAAGTAGCCAAACATACTCTTAAATTCAAGTTTTTAGTTGACGAAATTTAAAAATTAAGTGAATAATATGAAAAAAGGATAATAGAAAGCAATCCAAAGAAAAGTTGCAACATTATTCATTTTCAAAAAATTAAAGAAAAACCACAAGTTAACGGAGTTAATTAGCATTGGACTGATTATTATAAGAATGAAATAGATACAATACAAACAAATTAGGTAAATCTTGCCGAAATATTAGAAGAGCTACTTTAATACAACTTGTTCCTAAATATTCCTGACCTATAATAAAACCATAAATTAGAACTTTAGTCAGCAGGATTTATGATACCTCATCCAAGAAATAAGAGTATTCATCCAAGTTAAAGCTCAGATGCAATGATTATTTTTCCGAATGTATGTGGAATTTCAGATGGAGTATCTTAATGAAAGTAATTTAATATTAATCCTAAGCATTTTGCAGAGTCTCTATTATAAGAAGCCACGCATTTTATTAATAAGAGATTAAGCCAAATTAATCCAAACGAGGTTATACCAGAAAATGAGCTAGAATAGCTTAGTATATAAGCTCTTGATTATTCTTTCAAAAGAGTGAGATATCCTGGAAGTTCAACAGCATGCATATATTACATATATAAATAAATGCTGTACATTACTTATATTGGTGACTCCTAAATAGCAATACTAAGAAAAGTTCACAGCAACAAAAGTAAAAAGACAAAACTTTTATACATTTATAAGTCTAATCCACATTGTTATGGTTTTAATGCTCCTTGTTAATTGATTAAGTGACCAGATACCTAACATTTCCTTTCATTGAAGAAACCTTAACAAATAAAAATGAAAGAGTTAATGGAAAGCAGCTAACTTTTTAAGTAAATAGTCCCTTCAGATGCTTAGTTAGTAAAATTACCTATTTTAGAGGGAGATTTAATTGTATGTGGATCAGATGGATTTTTTGATAATTATTTTGATGAAAATATAAATGAGTACATTAACCAAGCCATGGAAAAAAATTGGACTATATAAAAGATTTCTAAATATTTATGTACAAATGCTTGGGAGTATTCTCAAGATAAAAGCCAAGACTCTCCTTTTGCCAAAGAAGCTAAAGCTAATGGAATTAATTTTAACGGAGGAAAAATGGATGACGTTACTGTTATCATTAGTCAAGTCCAAGCACCTATCGCAAGTATTGAAAATGAATTACTACTTTAACTAACTTTATTTATTAATTTGATCTAATACAACATTTAACAGTTGAATCTATAATCTCTTATTCATTACAAAAGTGGTATAGAGTGATGGATACAAAATTAGGAAATCTAATTATTTATTAAAATTTTATATTTCAGTAGATAGTAAAAATAATATCAATTAAAGAGAGTTAGAATAAATAAAAATGAATTGAAAGTAAAAAAAATTAATTAAAATAAATATCTTTAAGTTCAGATTGAACTAAACATAATAATAATAAAGTAAGCTTTTCAAACAAAAAATCCAAATATGATAATTAAATTGCTCTCTACCTCCTAGATAGCATCAAACGTGCTAAAATCTTTTAGATAACTATTCAAATAACTTACTTAATAATAAGATAGATTTAATTCAGCGTAAGAAACTAGACTATAACTTTAATTTATATAAGAAAATCCTAAATCAATTGCTTTAATTGAAGATATAGTAATTTAATTATATTCATAGTTTAGGTATCATAAGTATATTTTTTATAGACTGTCTTAAATAAAGAGTGATATGATATTCTACTTAATAATGCCAGATGAGATGTACTAATGATTATTTCTTCTGCTATTTATCAACAGAAGTATACACTTCAATGAAGGGTGAAATTCTTACTATTTATCCTTTTTTTATTGCCAATAAATTTTAGTTACAGTATCTAATTTTTCCAATGCTTTATAATATACCATCAAGTGCTAAATGGAAAATTAATAGTTTTCCTGCTTGAAAAAAAATTTATGAGTTAAGAGGAAATTTTGCTTTACTTTAATAAGTACAAATAAATTAAAACTTTTAGCTTCGGATAATCATATATATAGGTTTGCTAGGGAATTTGGAATAAATTTGAAAGTTAGAGTAATTAAATACTTGGAAATGCTTAGGAGAAAATTAAATAAAATGGTTAGAAATAAAGCAAGCTCTGTTTTCTAAATGAAATAAGATTTAGATGAATACTTGTAGTTTTTTTATTATTTTGTTAATTTAAATTAAAATCTTTTAGTTCATAGACTCATGTCTACGGTCTAGGATTTTTCACTCTTCAAATTTGAAAATTCCTCAATTTTCTTTTTATTAAAATCTTAGGGTAATAATTGGGTCTGTAAAGAATCCTTCGCTTTCCATTTTTTAGGTGGTTATATGGTTTGCTGAATTTCTTTTTTATATTCTTAACACTCAACCTTTAATGGCTATAAATTTCAAACTTGATTAGCATACTCCAATATGGATCTATCAGATGAAAAGTCCCCCATTTAAACAGAAGCGGCTATAGATTTGCTTAACCAACTTTGTTTGTTTTGGTAAGTTTCATCGGCATTTTTCTAAGCTGCAATATAACTCTAAAAATCATTGTTTATCAAATAGCTGTCTTGATTTTACAAATCTTCGATTAGATTTTTAAAGAGATTGTAATTTCCAAACATTCCTTATTTTATTGACCTAATTGCTTCTAAAAACTCTGGACACTTAGAGCTTTACATATATTATTGCTTGTATCTTAAGTTATCTGCAGCTTCTCTACCAAATATAAACATGTTATCATTTCCAATTGTTTTTCATATTTCTATGTTTGCTCCATCTAGAGTTCCGATAAGTAAAGCTCCGTTCATAACAAACTTCATATTTCCTGTTCCAGAGGCTTCTAGTCCTGCCATTGAAATTTACTAACTAAGATCAGCTCCAGGTATTAAAATCTGTGCAACAGATACGTTATAGTTAGGAATAAAGACTATTTTAAGTCTATTATCAATAGATTTATCTTCATTTACTACTTTAGCGACTGAATTTATCAGTTTTATTATCATTTTAGCCTTTTAATAGCCAGGGGCAGCTTTCCCACTAAAAATAACAACTCTAGGTGTGAAAGCAATATTTTTCTTGATTTATAGATATCTCCAAATTAAATAAAGAATGTTCATTAATTATCTCTTATACTCATGCATACGTTTGGACATGCAGTCAAACATAGAATCTAGAGGAATTTGCTATCCTGTTAGCTACTGAATAAAGGCCTACAAACGCCTTTTATTGTTCTGTTTTATGTTATATCATTTTTCCTAAAATCCTATGTCATCTTTATAATCTATCAATTTCTTTACGATATTCAAATCCACTAGCCAGTTATTGCTACCTAGATATTCTGTATATAGTTTGCTAAGCTCAGGATTACAACAGTGGATTCATCGGCGAATAGTAACACCATTTGTAATGTTTAGTAATTTATTAGGAAACTCTAAGTGCAAGTGAGCAAATAACTAATTTTGTAAAATAGAGGTATGAAGTTCAGCAACTCCATTGATTCTATTGCATATCGCATAACATAAGTTAGCCATCCTTATTCTTTTAACTTTTCCTTCCTCAATCAGCGAACAATTCCTCATTTGCTCATTTCTGATATTTTGATTCGTATACTTAATTGCTATATTCTGCATAAGAACTTAATTTATTAGAAACACTATTTCTAGATGTCTTGGGAGTATTTTTCCAAATAGGTAAATAGGCCATGCTTCTAGGGCTTCAGGTAAGACAGTATGATTTGTGTAGTTATAAATTTAAGTAATGATTGATCATGACGTTAATAAGTCGTAGCTATATTCATCAATAAAAATTCTAAAAAGCTCTAAAATTGCTACTGCAGGATGAGTGTCATTTAATTGTATCTAGACATATTAAGGAAGATCTTTCAATGTTAAATTCTAATCCCAGAATCTCTTTAAAATATCGCAAATGCTAGCACAACAGAAGAAATATTGCTGTCTCAGTCTTAATTCTTTTCCCGCTTCTGTACTGTCATCGGGATATAAAACGCTGCTGATTTATTCAGCTCTTTACCTTTGTTCAAGTACTTAATAATAGTTACCAAGACAGAGAGTTTCATAGTTGAAATCTGAAGTAGCAACTGATTTCCAAAGTCTTAAGTTATTAGTATTTTGTGTTTTGAATCCTGGGATAGGAATATCATGAGCCATTGCAATGACTGACTCTCCTGGTTGCCAAATTATTTTTTCAACATTTCCAACCTATTTTCTCTTAGTTTTCCCATAGAAATGAACTTTATACTGAACATCATTTCTAACTATTTCCCAAGGATATTTGTTTTATAGCCAGTATTCAGGTAGTTCTACTTAATATCCATCTTTCATTTGTTGCTTAAAAATTCCATATCTGTATCGCAATCCATATCCTCATGCTGGATAATTTAAAGTAGTTAAACTATCCATAAAACAAGCTGCTAACCTTCCAAGACCTCCGTTTCCCAGCGCTGCATCTGTTTCCTAATCATAAATATCTTCTAACTTCAAGCCAAAATCCATTAAAGCTTAGCTATATTAATCCTCAAGTCCAAGGTTTATCAAGGCGTTCTACATGAGTCTTCCTAGCAAGTATTCAATAGAAAAATAGTAAAGAGTCTTAGTATTTTGCTTTTAATAATGCTAGAAGGTAAGATTCCACTATTCCAAAAGTCTATCTCTTATAGACAAAGCAGTTGAGTAGTATACAAATTGTAGGTCTAAGTCTGTTTTAAGAAAGTTGTATTCTAGGTATTAAGCTATCTATGTTTTAATTGTTTAGATGTCGTTTGGTAAGTGAATACCCTTGCAAAGCTGAACATTTTCTATTTTTTACTCTTCTTTTTAAGGTGCTAGCTCTTTATTTTCCTTTTCGACCATTCTTTATAAATGAATTTAATTACTTTTATCTACTTATTTAAATATACCTATCCACTATACTCTACCATTACGCTCTACCTTCACTATTTCCTTCTAACACTATTTTTAGATTAATCCTCTTAAGTAATAATATCTTCTTTAGTTAACTGCAGGAAGAAAGAGACAAAGAAATGCTAATAATTAATGAAACAAAAGAAAAAGGAATAGAATAAGTAATAGATAAAGGCTAACTCATAGCATACTCTTTAGCAAATAAGAAAGCATAGAATCTTAAATTAATCAGCCTTATAGACAAACCCTTATTTATATCAGACTTATATTATATTTAAAGAATACTATTTTAATTATAACTAACCTTTCCTTTATACTCTTTAGAATCTTACCATCTTAAAATATACAAATTAGCTTAAGAAAGCTATATAATTAGAAAATTATTTAAGATTAAGCTTCCTTATAAGAGGGAAGCTAAATATAAATAAGTCTATATCAATCTATAAGAAAAGAAGTTAATAAAAGAGTTAATTGAATTAAAGATTATAATGAATAGTATTTGAATAGTGCAATAATTTAAACTAAATAAGAATAAAGAGTTGCTTTAAAATGTCTAGTAGTATAAGTTAATCATTATTCATTTTACTTTATCCTTACTAATACTACTTTTTAATAAAGCTTTGCTATTACTACCAAATAATAAATACAAAAAGAATTAGAAAAGGATATAAAAGATATTTATAATATTGGCTTAAAGAAGGTTGAACCTGATTTAATGCTTTCTCTTTTTAAAGCTGCAACTATTAATAATTGATACTAGATACATTAGTAGTCTATTTAACATATTAGTTAAGATTAAAAGAGCTTATAGTTAAGGAATGATTTGTATTATTGATAATTATTAGTAGAGTTATAGATTTATTATTCTCTTAAATATTTGAGAAATTAAATTTGCGTTAGTTGCTAACTTTATAAGAAAATCAAAGCAATTATTATATACTGGCTTATTAAACTAGCATGAGGAGGAAAGTAAGGAGTATATATAAAAAGTTATAACTTGTAAGGATTAATAAGGAATATAATTATCAATAAAAATACTTCAATTGGTAATATCATTTTTGTGAAGAGATTCAAAGGAATAACAGTAGCGCGAAAAATAGCTTTCTCTTTGAATTTCTAAATAATTAAATAGGAATAGCTTTATTTAATTATAAATGATATATAGGAAAACTTTATCGCTTTTAAGGTTTTTCACTAAAACTGGCAAAGCTTAATAAAGTTTCAAAGATGTTAAAATCGCTCAGAAAGGGCCTTATAAGTTATAACTTAAGGCAGAAAAAAGTTATAATTTTTGTCGATGTGGCCATGCTAGTGAGAAATCATAACCTTTCTGTGATAGTACGCATAATAAATTAAAGAATCTAGATATTCCTAAATCTCAGAGATTCTAGGTAGAAAAGGATGGAGAGTATTATTTATGCGGCTGCAAAGCTTCAAAAGAACTACCCTACTGCGATGGATCGCACGAAAACCTTTGATTTACAGTTTTTTCTTAAATATTCTAGTTTAAAAATAAATTCTGGAAAATGAAGCTATAAAGTTTAAGTAAGCATCATAAAATCTAATCTTATGCTAATTTTCTTAATTTTACTATATCTTTAAAACTAAAAACAACTATAGCAAAAATTATGGAAATTAGCATTTTTATAAATTTAATAATTTGACTCTATAACTTATAGCTCTTCTTAGATATAACTTGATATTACAGCCTTTAAATATTTTTTTAAATATCATTATAAATTTGCTTATATAAGGGATATTTCTAATTCATTTAACTGATCTTATATAATATGTCTAGAATATTAATAAGCATCAGTAAACATGTTTCCGCTATATATAATACAAAAGATTTTGAAGCTTAAGTTAGTCAATTATATTCAAAATCACTAGAAGCTCTTTAAAAACCCATGATTTGAATTCAACCTAAATAATTTAATGCTTTAAAGTCTAAGTAGTATTTTTATTCCAAAAATAACTAAAAATAGCGATTTAATCAATATCAGTAAGAGTAAGAAACGATAAATAGTTTGAAAAAGCTTACTTAATTAATGATGTAAATTTTAATTATCCTCTAATAATATTAAATATGTATTTGTCATTTTTGAGAGTATATGAGCAGTATAATCAATAGATAAAAGAAATTAACATAATAACTATTAAAGGCTATAATGAGAATCAATTAATAGCTATTTTAAAATATCAACTTCTTCTTAGTATTAAGTGAATAACTCCAGGAGTTTTAGCTTGTTTATTTTTACCTTTATTATAATCTAACTTATGTAGGTGAAGATTACCATTTCTAAGAATGATTTTACAATTTGGATATACTAAAAACTAATGAAATATAGAGTGATTTTAGATTCTGAGGTTCTTAAATAAAAGAAGGTATAAGTTTAAAATAGCTTAAATAAGAGTAATTTAATTAAGAGAGTCTTTCATAATTAAATTATCAATATTAAAAATGACAGGCATAAGGGTAGGCTATTGGAAAATGAGAGGTTTAGTGGAGCCAATTAAAACTCTTTTAGAATACTTAGGAATTGAATATCAAATGGAATGGTACTAAAGAACTGCAGCTCCTGAATTTTCGCCTAAATAATGAACAAGCGTAAAAGATACCATGCCTTTACATTTTCCTAACTTACCTTATCTTTACGATGGAAATTTCAAAATGACATAATCAATTGCAATAATGCACTATCTTAGTAATAAATACGATCCTTCTCTGGAGGGATATCCTTCACTCCTAGATAAAACTTATACACTCATGGTAATAGATGAACTTGTCGATACTAAACGTTTACTAACGCAACCATGCTATAATTCTCATGATTAGTTCGAAAAATTAATAGCTGAAAACATGCAAAAAGCTGATTATAAATTAACAGGAATCCAGAAATTTTTGGGGGATAAAAAATGGATTATGGGATCTCAATTAACAATTCCCGATTTTTTGCTTTTAGAGCTTTTAGAGCAGTATGGAGCCATGAAAAAAGAGCTATTCAAATAGAAAATAGACTAGCGCTTTTAAGATTACATAAATTTGATGCTAGACATCAAATAAATTAAAAGCTACAGAGAATCTGATAGATTTATTGAAAGGCCTTTTAATAACATACAAGCAACTTGGAAATGAGAAAAACTAAACTAATTCTTAATTAATAAATCTAAGAAAATTTAATTATTTTTAAATAAACGCTACTTCTTTACGTTTTTTTGATGCTCTGTGTCTTTAATCAATGCTAGTTTGTTTAGTTAGAACATAAAAGTTGTAGAGTAACCATAAAGGATTTGTATATACGTCAATTAAATTAAATTGTTTAATATAGTAGCAAAAAATAATTAAGGTTAGTCATTAGTACATTTCACAAATTCAAGTGTTATTAATTTTTGAGTGCTTTTCTTTAGATGTTTACTTTGTAAATTCTGATAAATTTAAAGCTTTCAAACTTTGCAATATTTTTACTAAATCATAGAGTTTTAAAAATGCTTAAGCAAAAAATTAAAAGAAAAGTAGCACTTATAGAAGTTTTTATTAAGCAATAATGAAAATTTATTATTTTTCATATTCCTTAAAAAACAAATTTACTATGAACAAAATTTATTGATACTACTCTAATTTTTGAATCTAATATTGTTTACTAGTTTTAGTAATTAGCATGATATCATCTTTATGTATAGAATTAATTATGATTCTTTATTTATAAATCAATTAACATTTAAATAGTGTATAGTCTAATCCAGTTGAACAACTATTTCTTCTTTCTAATTAATTAAAGTAAAAGTGATAGTTATTAACTAAGATTTAATTAAAGATGTTAATTATCAAAACATTAAACAAGATCTTTCGTTTTTATTAATCTCCTTTTTATGTTTACTCTTACTTAGGCTATTATTTAAACTACTATTTTCAGCATTTTAATTAGATCCTATATCAATAACTTGCTTCATTTGAAAATTTTTCATCAAAGTTTCTCTTGCAAGCTAGATATTTGAATTAGTTTGTTACACTATTTATCGTATGATTTCCCTTTTCTCTTTTATATCTTTTCCATCTAAATCAATCTTCTAGTCTCATTATTCCTTTATTAGCTCATTAAAAATTTGGTTTTATCTAGCTTGCTGTAATAAATCTGTTTAAGATGACTACTTTTTTAAGTAAAGCTATAAGGGAATGTTCTTATCGAAATACTCGCAGCTTTGTGTAAATTTTCTGTTAGGTTTTTTCAAAACTGTTAAATCTTAATGGTTCTAGCCTAAAATATTAACTGACTAATCTTTTAATTGAGATTTTTCTTTTTCGATCAAGTAGAATGTATTAGTTTCTTCTGATTATAGATATCTTTCATATGTTGCAATGTCTCTTTCTGTCTCATCTAATCTTACTGTAACTAGCCCATTTTAATTCTAAAGATCATTTTCACTATCTTCTTTGCAAAGTAATTAAATCATTTCACTTCACTATTTATTAGAGCAGCTACTTCAAGGAGAATTACCTTTACTACTTTATTAAGATTTCTTTTGATTTAACTAAGAATTTTTAGTAATTAATATAGGAATTTTCTAAGCATTTATTTATTTTTCGAAATTAAGTTTAGGCTCTAATTAGGTACTTATTACTTTGTTAGATCTTACTCTTTATAGACTCTTAATTGTTTTATTTTCTTCACATTGATTAATTTGGATATTTATAATTTAAAGCTTCATTTCTTATTCGTTATATCATTTCTTTAATTACTAGTTTTCTTTCTCTAGATTCTGCCATTCTTTATGCAATCTTTCATTTTCCATTGCCAGATTTGTATTTAATTCTAAAGCGACTATGTATTTTTCTTTGATGCTCTAATCCTTTGAAGTATCAATGGATTATTAGCTTAGGCTCTATCTGAATTATTCTTGCTAGCGTTTTAAATTGCTTTAGTAGTTTTTTAAATATAATAAGCAGTTATGCTAGCTTTAGAATTATCTTTAGAATTTGCATCCACATTTGTTACAATCTATATCTAGATAGCCACAAAGTGATTCATGCATCTTAATAGGCTCTAATGATCCTTTGGCTATACATCCATTTCTGAAATTTATACATTTAACCTATAACGCCTTCAGTTATTTCTTGAAGACTGAACTCAATTCATTGAACTTTGTGGTTTTGCATCTTTTAATTGGACAAATATTTCTAAACTGTTTCTGAGAGCTTAAGAGACATTGTAAGCAAAATATTGATTAGCAAATAGAACATGATCTGGGATTGCTCAATACGTTTTTACAGACTTCACAAATGAACATAGATTATATAGGGTATAAAAATCTATCTTTATCATAACCCATTATATGATTAATAAATTATTAGAAAATAAGCTTTTTATCATTTGAAGTAATTAATTAACAATATCTTAATATTCTTCTATAGACTATTTGCAATTACTTACATTCTGCCACTCATTCAATATCTACTAAGGAACTATCTGCAAAGGCCCTGTATAAGGAATTATTGCGAGTTCATATTTCTTTTGCTCTTCTTTGCATAACTTATTTAAGATATTTTCTTTTATATTAACTCTACAGACTTGCACCTTTACCTATTTGCAATTTTATTACTTTTTAGTATTTTTATCTTCCTATTTAATAATAAAGCTGATATCTTCCTCATCCTACTTTTCTTCTTTCTCTTCTTTCTCTTCTTCTCTTGCTTCACTTTCTTCACTTTCTTCATCTGATTCTATATCCATTTCTGCCGGAAAATCCTTGTAATTGATGTTCTACTTAGGTGCAGGAGAAAACTTGAAATTGGTGTTTTATGTTTTAGTGTAGCTATAATAAATTTAGTTAATAGGGCCTTCTTTTCTTTGATTGATCCATTAAGCCTTTTGAGCCCTTTTAAAGCCTTAAAAATTCAAACTTGATCCTTACTTTTTCATCTTCTTTTAAGATAATTAAATCAATAAATTGTCATTGAAGCTTTCATCTCTTTATCTCTTTAATAGATCTTATCCATATTGATACTACTAAATCTGATATAAATTCTATGAATAGGGCATTTATTGTTGGCTACTCTATATCGGTATCTCTTCATTAATACTAAGGTGACTAAACTAGTTAGTTGAATCATATTAATTATTCTGCTACTATATCTCATTGGGTACTTAAATCATATTAGGAATCGCAGCGTTAGCATAGATAAAATTTAGATCATTGATGTTTTAGGAAACATTAAAATATTGATTAGGGGGTAGGTTATTAGAGTAATATGTCATTTATATTTATAAAGAGCTAATTAATCTCTTAAGAATTTAATTATTTTTAATATAAACTTTAATATCTTAATTACTTCTTTTGCAAGAAACTAAAGCTTCTAGAACTTTAAATATAGCACTCTTTGATTTACCTGGCATAATATGCTGCAATCTTTTAATCTAGTTATCATTATAGGATTCTGCTAAATAAATTATTATTTTGCTTGTTAAGTTTTATGTATTATAAAAGCTAATAGTGTAAGATAGTGCTAGAACTTAGGGAATTGCTTTATTTTAAGTCGAAATTATTCCTTATAGTCTATCTAAATTTACTGGAGTTAAGGAACTGAAGTTAGGAAGTATGAATAATACAGATTGTTATTTTAATCAGCTTGCTATTTTAATATTTTAGATTGATACTGTTATTTATAATGATGACCTTTTGGATATCTAAATATTAAAACATTATCATTAAAATTAATTCAAATATCAGAAACATTTTTTAATCAAGGTAGAAGAGTTTTCATCCTCGATATACTTACTAATAATAAAATATCTAGTTTCCTATCAGTTTTAGTAACATTTTTAATTTATTGTTTTTATTAAATTTTAAGATATTAATATGATTATCATAACATCCAAGAACACACTAATAAAACTATTTGCTCATAACGTTTTTTCAAACTTTATGTTTAATAGCTATTTACTGAGATTATTTTATTCCTAAGCTCCTTATAAAATAGAAGCCTTAAATAAATAAGAGAAGTTTGTATTAGTTTTAAATAAAATTGATAAAAATAGCATAGGAAGAAACTAAGCTTAAATAAATTTTTTAAGTATACTTTTAAAAGCAAAAGGTTTGAAGATTGCTGAGTTGATTTTTAAATTCCTTGATTGTATTTACAAATTTTTAGTAATCTCTATTAAGAATCTAGCTTCCTACTAATGATTGCAATAGTGTATATAAATCTATAGTGGCTTATTGCTGGTTTGTGTAAACCATAACATATTATTTTCCTACTCTATACATTTCTGAGATTCTTAAGCCATTCATTTTTTCTTTTAGACTATTTATCTATTCTTCTACATACTTAGAAAGGAAATATAAGTTCTCTTTCTTTTAATCATTCTGAATCAGACCTGCTTCATTTCATTTTTCACTTTTATCTTAAAATTACTTTTAATCATTTAGATTGGATCATCTTAACTAAGACTTCATCTTATCAAGTCTTTACTAAAACTCTCTTTTGAGTTCAAAGTAATCTGATTTCTGATTACGGTTACCTTTTATATGAGTTTTAATTATTTCATATTATTTTTCCCATTCCTCCAAGTAAATTTACTTTTCTGCTAAATTAAACAAAAATTAAACAGAAATTTCATCTAAATAATCAGGAAACATCTGCTTGGTGACATTTTAATTCAAATTTCATAGTTTAATTAGTATTCAAGAAATGCCTGTCATTCTACCTTCTTCTCCTTACTTTAACAGACTCTTATAATGTTCAATTAGTGTCCTCTATGTGATTTCATATTTCTATCTTAAACTTTTTATTTACTAAGCTAGAAGTTAATTATCATCACAAATAGTTTTGATTTATGAAACAGATTCCTCACTCTATTTATTAAACTTGCTTTCTTAAGAATATTTTTTCTAATAGATTTCTTCTAACTTCTTAAGCTCCTCAATTCTCAATGCCTTTCACCTATCATAAATTTCCTAATCTGAAACATTTGAATGCTTGACATTTAAATTTTTTTGTTTGAAAATTTACTGCATTATAAACTATTTATTTATTTCATCAAATGTATGAGAGCCACCAAATAGAGTCTTGTTTGGTTGACTGTTCTGCTAATTCTATAAAGTTTATGGAAAGTTTTATTCTCGGTCTTTGGCTCTGAGTTTATTCAAAACGTTCTATTAATCTTTTTTATTTACAACTGTTTACTCCGATTATTTAACCATTGCTTAAATTTTATCATATTTTTCCTTTTATTTAAGTTCCTAATTTCTTAATTTAACCATTGTCTTGTGATGTTTTGATTCGTCACTTCTTAGTGACTTTTATTTTTCTTAATATTTCATAACATTTGCGCTTCTTTTTTCTTTGCAAACTTTTATTTATTCTAAAATATCTTCTATTTCTTACTTAAGTTTTTATTCAAGCTCTTGATTTTTAACAAACTAAGCTTAATGAGTTTATTGAAATTATATTGCTTTATTAATTAAAGCTCTCTCTGATATCATATTTCTTTTTGATATGTCGTTATCAATATCTTTTTCACTCTTTGAGCCTTTAAGTTTAAATTTTTTGCTTTTTTGGTAATTCTTTTTACTTTTAGTGTATATTCAATCATCATTGTTCTCTAGTTTATTTGAAGAATTTTATTATGGAAATTCTCCTTTTATTTCAGCCCATTTATTGAGAGAATCCTTTTCTTCTTTTTATTCGTTCTGCTTATTTTTCCTCTACTATTTGATATCAAAAGTAAGATTGTTAGCTAACTAATAAACCCTTAAATTATCTTTAGCAGATGCTAATGACTTCTTAAAATCGATTTTCTCGAATTGCCATGCATCTAAATTAGCAACTTCATCTCATTCTTCTTACTTATTTTTTGCTTTATAACTACTAATTTCTTTTTAAATGTCTTTAACTGTTCTAAGTTTAATCTTTTAAAGTTAGGAGTAATTTCTAGGTGATAAATTGTACTTGAAAATACTGCTAGTGGATATATTACTAAAATCTTTAGGAGATAGCTAAAGATCATATTTTTTATCATTTTTGTCTACTATGAAACTTGTTACTGCACTAATGTTCTTTTTAATTTATAGAGTATTTTCTTAAAGCTGGTTCATTTTCTCTTTATTCATCAATAGTAATGGAACAGGTGTCGTTATCCTGTCGTTTCCTTTTTAAAGATCAAAAGATAGATGGAGTTAAAGCTTATTCTAAGTATTGCAGCTCTTCAATAAAGTAGATTCTTCTTCTTAGTTCTTTAGATTCTTTCTGCTTGATCTTTAGCTATTGAATGAATAATTTCTTCTTAAATTTTAATTTTTTTCTTACATTATAATAGTATTTAACTTTAATAAAATATTCATCTACTTTAATCTAATAGATTAATTACCCAATATATAAAAATACGTATCATAGCTTCTATTCATGCTATTTCTATTTTGCTGCTTGCTTTTTACTTAAGTATAAGTGAATAATGAGTATGCAATGAAAAAGAGTTATTATCTTTATCTTAATTAAATAATGTTCAATTATTAGTTAACTTGTATTAGACTATCTATTTTATTTAAGTTACTTCGTTACTTTTTTTATTAGGCACTTTATTAATTTAGAAATTGAATTACCATATAAGGTTTTTAACCTTTATTAATATAATAAGGTATTTATATTTAGAATAAAGCTGAGATATTCATAGTTATTATAGATAAAAGAAGTAAATTAAAGCTGTCAAACTAAATTATTTGGTATAAGATTAATTTCTTTATAAACTACGCTAGCGTACTCAAATAAGTAATATTATAGTTTAAATAAAGATGTTTGGCTAAATAGCTTAATTATTAATGAAAATTACTTATATCTCTTTCTAGCAGTTTAGCATAGTTAAATTAAAGTATTTTAAATAAGTAACCTAAAGATTTATTTCTTAAGCTATGATAATCTTTAATTTAATTTACTAATAATCTTGTTTGTATTGTATTATTCATGCAATACTTATCTAATTAATTTCGCTATTTAAATCTAAGCAGTTAGACTATTTTATTTATTGCAAAGATTAAATTTTAGAACTTACATAGTAAAGCATAGTTAATGGAGTATTGACTGATCCAATAATATTGGATTATAAAGAATTTATTTCATCATTAATTACATAAAGAGCTATTAAGGCTTTCATCCATTTTAGTGATCCACTAAATCCTCTATTTGTAATGCTATTCTAAAAATTTAAATGAAACATAGAGACTCACTTACAATATAATGCTTTAATTATTTTAAAATAAAAGGTATTAGTTTAATAGTTACTTCATACACTTTATTAAATAATCTTATTCACATATAATATTAAAGAAAGTGATTAGCATATGATTTGATATAAGAGCAAGGAATATATAAATATAAATATTGAATAAATATTAATAAAGTAAAGAAAAGATAGCACTAATTAATCTATCTTAGTTTAATTATTTATTAGGATTAATTTATATCTAAAGCTTACATTAAAACATCTAAGCACCATTAATTAATGCATCAAATTTTCTTTTTCACCAACTACTTAAAAAATGTTTTAGCCACGTTTTTTACAGGCCTTAGTACGTTAATTTTTAAAGTTTTACTCTTTTTCAAGTTAACAGAAGGACGTTTTATTTCTTATGGAACTTCAATTTTAGCTATGTTTACAATTTCTTAAGGTTCTATCTTTACGTTTAATTCATTGTGGCATTGTATACTCTTTCTTTTATCAAAAAAATAGACTTCACTTATATTCTGGTAATATTTAGGAAACTTTAAGAATGGATTATCATATGGCCATACAAAATTATCTTATAGTTGCTTATTGCAAATTTGAATTAAGTAAGGCATTGTATTCTATATTTTTAAGTGTAGATGTTCTTCTTACTATTGCACAAAATAAGATTCTAATGCTTGCTTAAATAGATTTCCTTTCAAATCTAGAACTTTAGTACTTGAAAATATAGGAGTTTATATATTAACAGCTTCACTTACTCTAGAAATTGCTTCTAGGAACTCCTAGAAGTTTAAAGTATTATTATCATCTTCTATGGTATCCTATAAGCTTTGATTGAAAATCAGTTGCATCTAAATTTTATTATCTTTTGATAATCCTGAGTCTTTCACTATTTTATGGAAATCGTTAAAATTGATGCCTCTGAAGAATTAATAAACTTACTAGTTTTGGTAAATATTGTAAATATCTTTTAAAATAGGTAGATACTTTTTAAGAGTGATATCTACCTATTAATTAAATAGCTTCTCTTTCCTTCAATTCCAGTTATCTTCAAAACACTTCTTAATCACTTTCTATAGTCTCTCCAACATTTTTTCTAATGCAATTGACTCACTTACAGCTAAACCGTTCTTATAGTATTTATTAACACTAATAGTGAGTAGAGACTACAAAAATAAACTTCTATCAAGATACTCTTAGCCTATCATTTCCTCTATTTCTTGTTGCTTCAAATTTTTATCAATTAAGTTCATATCGTTTACAAACTTAAAAAATGTTCACTTTGATATTTTCTTATCAACTGAATTAGTTTTAAATAGCTCTCTTAACTCTTTATAATATAATTGCATAACTGTGATTACTTTATTATATTCTTCTTCATTTAAAGAGTATAACGTGAATTTTTTAGCATCGCTTTCAAAGCATTTTTTATAGAATAAATTATCTTCTTTTTACTTATATTAGGAAAATAAGGATGTATTTATACTTCAATTTTCTTAAGAATCTTCTTCTTAATCTATCATTCTTGGTCGTACATTATTACGATTTTTTAAGCAAACGATTTCTTAAGTTAATTGAGAAGCGTCGATATAGTTTACTAGTTTTAGGTTAAATTAATCCAACTTCATGCAAATTTTAGGTTGATCTTCAGCTACGAAATACCTATTTTTGTCATATGAGAAAAAGTAATATACTATAGTTTATGGAACTACTTTAACTATACTGAAGTCACCTGTATGTTGCTTTTTCATTTTTAATCCTATTCAATCATCACATGAAAAATGAACTTAAAAAGGATTGTTTCGATAGTTGTATCATCTATCAAATGGTTATATTTAGAAGCCAGACAACCCTACATTCCATTATACGTTAATTTAAACTCATTTCTCGCAAATTCAGCAATCATCTTTCAAGAAATCCTTTCGCCCTCTAAGTTTCAAGGCCTTTTATTTTTAATTAATTCTGGGTGAAACATGAGAAGTAGCAGATGACTACATTAGTTGAGGAATTAGAAATCCTTAAGAGTTCATATAGCCTTCATTCCCTTATATATGCATGCCTAATAATGTGCTATTAAGTTCAAGTCCTTTACTAATGATTTCTATCTAATAACTCTTAAAATGGTTCTATGAAATATCTAAGTGTAAAAGTGCCTTATTTTGCTCCAGAAAATTTCTTATTTAAGCTTCTATATTCTAATTTCCTAAGTTATTATATGATATTAAAAGCTACTTTAATTTTCTATTATTTGCTAAAGCTTCAAAAATGCTTGAACCTTGAAGATTATTTCAAAACAAATCCAAGTTTCTCAAATTTTCATTGTCAACTAAAATCTAAAATAATATTTTGGATGCTTAAGAACCTAATTAATTTCTCCCTAAGTTTAGTTGCTTTAATGTTAAATTTAGCCTGATTGCTTGAAGTATTACAACTGAGTTTTTATCACTCAGTTAGCAATTTTCAGCTATCAACGATTTTAAAGAATCACTATTATTAATGAAGTTTGCAAGAGCATAGGAACTTTTAACTCCTATGACATTGTTCGATATATTAAGTCTCTTAGTTTACTTACTACAGTTAACTATAATATTTTGTAAGCCCAAATCGCTTAACCTATTGCCACTTATATTTATAGCAATAAAGTTTAAATTAGGCAAGCTATCACTCAAAACAAGTGCATACTTATCTCCTATAGAATGATTATTTATATCTAATATGTTATCCTTCTATTGAAGTAATCCACTAGGATTAATGTTTAGCTTCTAACTTTTACACTTTTACAGATATTTAACATGTGGTGAGTTTTCCTTTTCATAGAACTAATCTTAATTTTCAATTCTCTGTAAAGCTTTGTATGTTTACCAGTATTAGTTCTTTGACTAAATATCTTCCAAACTTTATTTAAATAAGGAATTTGGATTAAATTAATACTTCTAAGGTCGAAGTTTGCCGAAACTTTTCGATCGAGTGGTAAAAGGAGTGAGCAATAATTGCTAATCATACTTATGAAAGGAATTATCCTTTAAGCTGGTTTTATAACTAATAGCCTCAAATTAGTCAATGTTAATGTTTAAGTTATTCTTACTTTAAGTTCTCATCTTCTCTTAAATAAAATTTCTATTTTTATTCTTTAATCTAATATTTTAAACTGTGAACAAATAAACTACTCCTAATACTGCTTATTGTAGTTATAAATTTAATCTTTCACATTAAATATTTATATTCTTTTTCAATTTACTTCTATTTAAGTTAATTTTGGAACTTTCATTAAAGAAATAACCTATGCAACTTTTGGAAAAACATGATATGTTAATTTCATTATCTAACTAGAAAAAATAGTATAAATAAAAATAAAGTTAATTAAATATTTAATTTATAATAAGGGTATATTCTATAAATCATTAATACCAATTTTTATTAACTTTTCATAATCCTCATTAATAGTTTTAGCAGGAGTAGTTAAGATATATATCTTTAATGCCTTCTTATTTATAATAAATAATCAAGATACTTTAATATTTCTTTCTTTAAATCATTTTATTTTCTTAGTGATGTGAAGGTCTAGAAGTTAGTAATGTGTTGCTTTTCTAAGTGTCTTTTATAATTTTTAACGTTAGTTATTTATATAAATTTAAAGCTAAGCTAGACTATACATCCTACTTCATAACTATTAGATTAGGTAACTTTGAAGTTAAATCAATAAGAAAATTCTCATATTTAGCTTCTTTTATCTTGTACTTGATTTTCTTGAATTATAAATTATTCTAAAAATAGAAAATTAAATAGATGCAAGTAAACAGCAATATCAACAAGGTATAATGTTAGAAGAATCTGGAGTAATATTAAGATTATATGGGAAAAGTAAATAAATAGATATTAATTTAACTGCAATAAGTATAAAATATGATAAAGCTCAATATTCTACTAATTATATTCTTATTATTCAAATATTTCTATTGCTTTTTATACCTGAATCTTGTTCTTTTTTTATCCTTAGATGCTTTAATAATAGAAATTAAATGCTTCAATAAATAAAATTACAACTTTTCTCATCTTTCTATAGAGGTAAAAGCCTAATCCAGCTTCTGCTTTAGCCAATTGATTTACTTCTTTATTAGCGCCCCCACCCTTTAATAGGAAAATTTTAGTTTCTATTTCAATAAAATCTCAGATTAGCCGAAAAATAAGAAAATAAAAAATGTTATAAAGGTTTAAATATAAATGAACAGAAGACTAACTAAAATTTACTTTTAATAATAATAAAAAACCAAAAGATTTAAATCCTTTGAAGTAATTAAATATCTAATCTAAAATTAGCATTCTCATAATCATAATCATTCTAATATTCAAATAAAAAGTAATTAATTTTTACATTTAATAGCATAAAAAGACAGCTAACAATAATAGCCTACTTAAATATATTAATGAGCAAAAGAAGCATAAGGAAATATTAGTTAAGTTAATTTAGAACAGTTGATTAATAGGATGATTATATATTTTAATTTAGCTTTATTTTTATTATTTATATTTTAATATAAGCTAACTATTATAATTTTATTTATGCAATTAATTTTGCTTAACTAGATTTAAATTTCATTATCTTTGCGAAGAGCTGTGAATAAAATGTTACATCTTCTATAGCATTAAAAACTTTAATTGGCTTTTGTTGGAACCAAGATCTTAAAGATGAGGGTTTATTTTTTTTAGTATTTATGGAAATTAATTAAAGTGCTTGAATATGAATGATAGATTCATTAACTATAATAAAAGAAATATTTTTACTTTAAAAATAAAGCAAAAAGTCTTTAAGATGCTTAGCTTAAGGATAAGTTAAAAGTTAAAAAGAAAGATAATCTTAATTAAAGAAAAATACTTTCAGACTAATTATTATATTTGGATGTTAAATCAAAAGCAAAAAAATTTAATTCTGCAACATCCAATAGGTGTTTCCATTGGTCCTTCATATTTAATTCCGTAATTAACTTCCGATCCTTCTTCACTTAAATCTCCCATCCTTTCTCCTTTATTAGCCTATCTTCTAGGTAAATGAGATTTTAATTTCATTAAACCTCCAGAAGCTGTGCTTCCTATACCTTTAGCTTCTTTCCGAAGGCATGTTAATGATAATTAATTTTTTCCATTCATTTACTAAGGGCTTTGAATAAGAGATTTAGAAATTTATTTATCAAAGGCAGTTAATTTTAATTTTAGTTCGTCTGATTTTTCCTCTAATTGTAATAAAATAGCATTAATATCACCTATGGAAGTTATTTAATCTCTAATTTTTCTTTCTAACTCTGGTAATTTTCCATAAGTACTCTGCAAAGCTTCTTACTTAAATTTAAATTCAACTATTGCTGAAATCCACTCAGCAAGTATTACTCCGCCATGCGAAACTCTAGCAATCTTTTATAAATTATTCTTAGCATTTTTCCAAAAAGGAATTAAAGGTAATATCTGTTCTTAAGTTAATTTTTCTACTTTAAAGTTTGTCATTTATTCTTTAAGCGAATTATAGTTCTTAGTAATTCCCCTAAACGCTTTTCACGTTCGATTCTTTTACTAAAATAGAATCAGAAATTTTTCAGCACAGTCTTGAAGCTAACTAGTTGGAGATTTTATCTTATTCATCTCAATACACAGGTCTTTAGTGAACTCTTAACAAGCGCTTTTAATAGCTTGATAAATTTAATCGCATTCCTGCTAAAATACTTCTATTTACTACTAAGTTAGTTGAAGTTAAGCTGATAATTTTTCAAGTCTGTCTAACTCTTATCTAAGCTACTTCCTTTTTTCATTACCGTTTTCTTCTATTTTACTTTACTCTTTCTTTAGCATCTAAACAGCATTTTACTCTAACTAAATCTATGAAAGTGGATTGTTTTCATTAATTGATAGTGACTACATTTCTTTATTTAATTAATAGACAAAACTTAAAAAAGGAGTTTAATACTTTTTTTAACAATCAACCGTAATTAATTTTCAAGCTTAGGAATTTACCATAAGCATTTATTTTGTAACTCTACTTTTCATCTCTAATACCTCATAATAAGACTAAAGCTAACACAATTATCTAATAAGTTGCTTACCTTAAGTTAACTTATTTGGAATTTAATGACTATAGAAGAAAGAAAAGTATATAAATAAAATATAAACAAGCTTTACTCTTATAACTATACATTCACATTAGTGACTTAAAATAACTAAGATCTTAGTAACTATAGCAGTGATGCTATAGAAGCTATAAATAAGCTTAGCGTTAAAAGAATATATACTCTATCTCTTTATATTCTATTATAAATGCTTTAATTTCTAGTTCTATTATCAAACTTCTAAATAGGATAGATTCATTTATCTTGGATAGGTAGACAAATAAGCATAAACGTTTAAACATTTTTGTGACTAAGTATAGATTTAATAGTAGCAATGATTGATTTATATCTATAATAGGAAAGGCTATTTAGTAATAATAAAGAAGTTATTCTGCAAGCATAAGCTTAATCAATTTACTATTATTAGATTTTAATTTTGAATGAAAATTAAACTAAAATACCATCGATAAAAATGAAATTAAGACTAATATTAAAGTAACTTTCATATATCTTTTTGATGAGTCTTTTATGGATAATAGAAGCTTAGTAAAAAGATTGTCCTAAATGACAATGTTCATAGTAAATTTAAAATGACTTATGCTGATAATATGACAAAAAGGAGAATGCGATTCTTGCTGGACCTAATTGTAATAGAATAGAATAAAAAGAAGATTACTATAACCTAAGAAGTTAATCATGCTTCCTTTTAGAATATTAAGGTGACCGTCAAAATTAAAAATGCCATCATGATGCTTAACAATATTCAGTTAAATATTAGCTAATGAACAGATTGTGTAATAGAACTTTATTTAGTTAATAACTGAACTGTCAAAATTATTGTACTAAGAAAGTAAGTTAAGCAAATTTAAATTATTACTTAAGCTGCGATTTTAATTAGTTTTAGAAAAATTCAAATTAGAATTCTCAAGGAAAAATCGATTGAAAAGAATGTGCAACAAATGAAGAATGTGCTTCTAATAAATGTGAGTGCGCTATAGGTCTTAACCATTATGGAAGATGCTCTACAAGTGTTTATGATAACATTTTTAAGAAGTTTTTTAATTTATGATGTATGAATGAATAAGAAAGCAACTATTTGTTAACTTGTGATTTTTATATTCTTGTTATTTTAGGTCATTTGATTGAATCTATCAATTATAACGTCAAATATCTATCGTGCTTGTAGAATTTTACAGCTTTTGATATATTCATACTTAGGAGTATCAAAGATGAAGATGAAGACACACTAATGATATATATAATTGGTTTACTTTGCATTATTTTGGCTATTTTGCTTCTGTTAATTTGTATATATTTTTGCATTAAAAGAAGATGATATAGAAGCGCAATGTTTATTAGAATCTGGAACAAAGTTATTTGCTGTAAAGTGTGTAAAATAATAACCTATGACACTGAAAGTAATACACCCACTATTTAATTTATAGATGAGGAATAATCTTAGAATATAAGCAACGAGATTTAGACAAGTAATAATATTTAAAAAGTTAGAATTGAATCTACAATTATGGCGCCAAATTTACCCTGATATGTGCCTCCACCACCTGACAGCTTACTACCAAATCCATTCTATCCAAGTGGAAATTCTAATCTCTAGTCTCCGAGTCATAAGAATTCAGTGGAAAAGCGTTCAATTTCTTCTTAATATGCTTGAAATGGCAATTAATGCCCGAAATATTAGTGAAACAATAAGAAATTTATTATTATCATTAATTTAGCTCTATCAACATTTTCATTTTCCTAATTAAATTTTAACTACTATCTTTGCTTTAAAGTTAGGATTCTTTTATGATGTATTAATTCATACGATGCATTAAATTTATACTAACACACTATGGTTCATTAAGATTATTAAAATATAAGACATGAAAGTATAAATTAAAGGTAATTTAGTATGGAAGAATAATAGCTTAGGGTAATTATAGGATAGAGAAAAGATAATTTAAATATTAATGTTTACTTTCATTCAGACTAATAACTCCTTGAGCAATTCAATTGATCCACTAACAAATGCATTTGCTTCTCTTTGCATGGAATAAAGGGTTGAATAGCTGCATATACCATGAGGAAATCCTTAATATATTTTAAGATATGTTCCCAGGTTAAGCTGAACTAATCTTTGTAAAAATCTAAATTAATCATCAAGCATACAATCCTCACTTCCAATTATAAGTCTTGTTTTAGGAAACTGCTTTAATATATAGTCAGGCGTATATAATGGAGATGTTAAAATATTGTCTTTTGGGTTGAAGTTTCCATTTATATACTTCTTTAGAATTAGCCTAGTCATACTTAAATTGACTATTGGATCTTAGATAAGCTGTAAATAACTTGGTGAAAAAATTTGATCGCTTAACTAGAAAGGAGAATATATGAACAAAATCCCATCTGGAACTTTGACTTTACTTTATATGCATTTTATAGTAAGTCCAGCTGCCATGTTGCCTCCTGCACTATCTCCAATTAGTATCAACTTTTTAATTTTAATCCCTAAATAATCTTCAGAGTTGTCTACAATTCACCTGTAAACTTGCCAGCAATCGTCTAAGGCCGCTGGAAAAGCATGTTATGGAGTTTTTCTATAGTCAACAGAAATAACCAAAGAATCCGATTCTTTAGCAAATTTTATTAAAAAATCAGAGCAAACTTCGGTATCACAAATTATCCAACCTCCTCCATGGAAAAATAAGGCAACATTCTTTTCTTAAATTTCATGCTTGGAAAAAGGTTTTTTTTTATTGAATAATCCTAGGTTAAAATAATTTTTAAAGGAGATTGAGTTTTCATTCAACCTTTATTACAAGTAACTCAAATTTTCATCACATATTAAGCCAATAGGTATGAGATTTTTTTGGGAATTTTATTTCCACTAGAACTAAATCTAAGGAGGGTAAAACTATTAAGTAGTCTAAGTTTGGTTTTACCTCATTAATTGTTCGAATTTTTATTGATCTTCTACATTAAAGAGCATAGCATGTTCTAGAGTAATTTCTTCGTATAACCTTGGTAAATAAATATATTATAAGGTTTTAATTTTTTAGCAATTAAGTTTGATGAACATTTTATGAAATTTACCTTCTTAGAAGCTTAAAAACTATTGAATGATCTGCTCGTTATTTTCAGCCATTGTTAGCTATTGTATTTTCATTGTTGCTTCTCTATTAAACCAGTAAGTCCAGGTTACTAGCCATGAGCCTACGCTCTTGGCTAATTTATTTTTGAAGTTTTGCTATTAAAATAAGTTTACCGTTGCCAAAGAAGCAAAATGAGTCCAATTCTAGAACCTTTTTTTTGTTTACTAAATAGGAAAAGGCTCTTCATAGTTATAAAATGGTTCGAGTTGTACCCACTATTCACTAGATTTGATTTGAAAAATTAAGTCTCCTTGAGGTGCATTTGCAAAGGAATTAGTAGCGATCACAAAGGCACTTAATTAGTAATTACAGATCTTTACTTCATCTAAGAAGCTCTAATCCTTTTGGAGTCTTTTGAAATTGTTCTGAAGCTATAAAGGAGTCAATATTTTATCTGTTTAATTAGTATAGTTTTTCAAAGAATCAGTTAGCATCTAGAAAGCATATTTGTTAATGTGCTCATGCTCATCAGTAGTCATGTACATTATTCCTATAAAGTATTGCAATATTTGCTAGAGAGTATTTTTAAGCTGTTCTAGATTTTCTGTTAAAAAAGTAGATTATTAAGTTTACTTGTTAAAGTTCACTATAAGAACTATTTGTCTTTAAAGCTAAAATACTATTTCACCTGATATTTTTGGTATCTGGAAATTGGTTTCCATTTTCTCAAATGAGATTATTAAATAAATGCTTGATTGGTATTTAATATCATAATTTTAAGTAATTTACTGTTTAAAGTAATATACTGAAGACTTTAATATTCTAAACAATAATTCATAACTAAAGCTAAATTATTTTCCTTTGAAATGTTATTAACACTTCAAAATTAAATTAACTTTCAACCTTATAAGCACTAAAGTAGAAGAAAGGCAAAATTAAATTATATATGCTTAACTGCTTTTTAATAGCTTAAATGATTAGTTTAAACTACTTAGGAAGTATGTATTTCAAAAGAGTTGGTTGTTTTATAATAGATTAATAAGAAGAAAATAATAAACGTTAAAATAATGTAGATATGTCTAGTGCTACTATTTAATTAAATTATCAATTTAGTTAAGATAATACACCTATAAAGCTAGCTACTTCTATATAAAATACATTTAATAACTATCTCTTAGTCTCTTTTCTTCTATTTTCATAAACTTATTTTAAACTTTTATTAGTAGCAAAGAAGTATTAATTTAATTAATAAGCTTCAATTATTTTAAGCTAGGTTTCTAATTGAAAGAGTCCCATGCTAAATCTATTTCTATAATTATGTATATTAAAGTTAATTTTGTTGCTAAGTATATTAAAAGTGGTATTAATTGATAATCAATTGCTTAGCTTTAAAGTTTTATAAGCTTAAAAGACAATAAGCATGTTTAAAAATATCCTTTAGATTATAAATCAAATATATATTACTTTTTATTATATCTTATTGCTTTTAAGTCTTTTGAAAGTATTCCTTAAGTACTAATCAACCTAGACTCTAATAATTTATTAGTTTATTAAAATTTAAAGGCTTTTAATGCCTTAGGCTGACATTTGGAAGTAGTTATATACTATAGTGACAAAACTATCTATCACATTTAGGAAGTAAAAGCTATAATCTTTAATAAAATTACTACAAATGGATTTTAGACTAAAGAAAGTGAATTATAGCTTTAATATTAAATAGCAGCTATTACATATAGCAGCTATTAATTGCATAATTATTATTAGCTTTCCTATTAATTGCAGAGTAAATTGCATTCCTAAATAATGTATAATTAAATGTAGCTTATAAGGTATAATTGAAGCTTTTACCAGTTTATATTAAGTATTAGCCTTTTCTAATTAGGTTTATAAGTATATGCTAGTAAACTGCTCTAATATATTTGTTTTAATTAGCAGGTTATATACTAATTATAAAGTATTAAGCTATGATATTAGCTCTATAAGTTAGCATTTTTAATTAGTGAATAAATAGATTAATTAGTAATGTAAATTACCTCAGTAAAGAATTAGAAATAACCTATTTTGGAAACAAAAGGATCTAATGACTTCAATCTAATAGATCTTAGATCTCCTTTCTCAGCTAGGCATATAAAGAAAAATGATATTAATTAATTCAATTGTCGCTCAGCCAGAAACTTAATAAAAGAATCTTCACCTACAACTAATTAAAATTAATTGGAAACTAGAACAGTAATAATTAAGATGCCTTTATAGCATCACCTAATTAAACTTAACTAGATATAAATAGCTCCTTCCACTTCCTTGAAACAAATATAAAATGATAATTTAAACAAAATAACAGCGCTAAATAGACAGCTTCTCAATCTCAAGAGCGCAAATTAAGCTTCAAATAGCTAAAGGAAAAACTAGCTAACAATCAAAGAAAATTAGTATTAATACTCTAAAGATAATGGTAATAACCTTAATCTTTACCATTTTAGTTAAAAACGCAAATCATTGAGTTCTGATGTTTCTATGATAAAAAGTCCCTTAGAAGATAACAAGTTATTTAGTACCTTAAATTAAAATTAAATCAAAACTAGAAGGAGTTAATACACCAAATATATAAAGCAAAATAACCCTTTTTCAGACAAGGGCTATTTACTTTATTAAAAGCAAACATAAAGCTCCAGATAATCTCCACATTTCCCTATAATAGATCTTGAAAACAATGATCAAATAACTAAAAGAAGTAGAAAAATTAGGGTTTAAAGCTTAGATTAAGAAAGTAAGTGATTCTTAAACTTAAAAAATTAAGTTCATTTGTAAAAGATTTGAGTATGTAATAGATAGTTTGATCAGTTTTAGTAAGGCATAAGTCTAAGCACTCTAAAAAGTCTAAAATAGAAAGATATCTTACTTGGAAATAATTTGCGTTAGAAAAAATTTAATTGATGTTTTATAGCTTGAATGCTTATATTTAGAATTTAATTAAAACAATAGCTCTTATAAAATCTTTAAATATATTCTTAATAAATTATCAATTTATACCAATCATTACAATCCTTTAATCGTTTAAAAAGCATTTGCTAAGACAATAAACCATTAAATTGTATTTACTTATAAAAAGGTTAATATATAATTATCTTAATTCTAAGTGCAAACTGTATAAATTAAATCAATAATCAAATGAAGAAAATTTCAAAATAATATTAACTAAATTAAGTTAGATAATTATACCTTATTTATTTAAATGAAGGCTATTACTTAATCAGTATAAATTAGTTAATCAGCTAAACCTATAGCATTTTATATAATAATAAACCAGATCAATGAAATCTCATTTAATAAAACAAAAAATCATTGATCTAAAAACTTAAAATGGGTTTATAAATATAATAGATATTCTATATAAGAAAATTTCTTAAAAGTTGGCTATAATTTGAACATAAAAATCTAACTGAAATATTTATTTTATAAATTAAATCAGTTGAGTAAACTTATTTCGAAGATCTATAAGATGATGTGAAGATAATCAAAAATATTATAGATTAGAAGCAAAAGGTAATAAATAATTTCGGACGAAATCGTATAAAATTCGAAGTTAATATGAAAATTACTTGATTCAATTATTCACATTAGTCACTTATTATAAATATAGATAAAGAACAGAAATTTTAAATAACTTAAAATCATTAAATGGTAAATTTGATTATCTAAAAACAAAAATGTAAACCAAAAAAGACATAGTACCTTAAAGAGCTTTAAAGCACTTAAACAAAGTCTAAACTTAGATATAATCTCTAAAATTAAAATTAATTATTTTCCTTTAGATTAGTTAAAATTTCATTTTTATCTCGCTAATTTAATAAATGGAAACATATTAAGTCATTCTTATTTTACTGGCTTGTCTCGAACTAAGCAGTTCTATTTGTCCAGTTTGTGAATGTTCGACTGGAGACTAAATGTTTACATCTTAAAATGGACATTGTGTAGAATATGATGAAGCAAATGATAAAGTCTATATTTATGGAAATCAATACTGCAGTAGTAACTATTAATATTGTTCTGCATTTGAAGCCTTTTATAATCTAAATTTGGATTTCGATAATAATGCAGCTGGATCTTGCTCGAATATATACAGCGAAGTATCTCCTGGAATTTGGTAAATAGGTTAGTATAACTATTTAAGTTCATCTTGCTTTTCCGAGAATTTCACTGAAAATTGTAATGAGAAAGAAGTTGAAGATTAAGGAGATATTCTAGATGAACAAGTAGATGAATTTGATTTGAATGATTAGATTTATATATTCTGAGGTAAATGCACTGATAATTCTCAATGTGCAGCTGGATGTTGATGTACTCCAAATACGGATTCGAAAGGTCGCTGTGGTACTAGTGCTTTAGAAATGTTAGTAATTATGCTAGGATTACTTGAAGCAGCTTGCGACAATAATAATACGATGTATTGTTCTTATCTTACGTTAGCTAATTATGAAAACTATAATGATTAATAAGAATCTATTGCAACTTTAAGTGGTCCATTCTGGGCTTCTATTGTGGAAGAAGATTTATTATGCATGAATGATTTATAATTCGATGATATAGAGTTTAATTAAAAAAATCTTAAACTGACTAAAGCATATTTAGATATTTTCAAAATGCAAGATAGATTGTAAACTGAAATTATCATTGATCATCATATTAACCTAGACAAATATGTAAAAGAGGCAATGGATGGCAAGGGTGAATATTCAAGTAATAATGATAATGATGGAGTCATTTTAAAAGCCTATCTTTTCATACACTTATCAATTTTACTAATTTTGTGAACATCAAAATTTTTATCTTATAGTTAAAGTAATTTATTGATGCTTAAATAAATATCAGTTTTAAAATTACTTTACTTAATTAAAATTTTAATTGTTTTATATAACTATGAAAGGGAGTACTGCTGGTCACACAGAATGATTATTTTTTCACTTATGGAAAAGAGATGAAAAGACTGGAAGATCATGTGCAAATATTTTAGTTCCAGATACTATAATTTATCGTTGATCTCATCCTTATTTCTGGTATTTTACTTCTTAAGAAGGAGAGATTATGAGAAAATCAAGAGCTAGAGTTAATCATAAGTTTATTTAAGAAGAGTTTTGTAGCACTCCTTCACATTCTGGAATCATGGCAAGTTACCATTCATTTATTCCATCAACTGATGAAGAATAGCCAGACACAGTTGTAATTGAACACTTAAATGAAGAAGGTTTTAATAACTTCATAATAAACAAGGAAAAGTCACTAGCTGGAGTATTATAAAAATGAATTGAACCTAAAGCAGATCGAAATTCAATAATTAGAGTCAATTGAAGTTCCTAATTCTGTATAATGGAAAAAAGGACAAATGTGCATTCATTATCCTCATCTAAAGTAGACTTTTATGAAAGAATTGTTACATATGAAGGTTCTGAACATCTATCAATAGCAGAGTCAATTACTTCACCTACTCTTACTAATGATTTATAAAGAACTTGCCTTCACATTGTTGATCATATTAAATCAGTTACAGGAGGAAATGTAAGAATTACGAGAATGATTTTGCATTTTAAAATAGATGAGTGTGATAGGCTTTGACTACTATTCTGCAATGGATTACGGGTAAGTGACATTCAAGAAATATTGAGAGCTCCAGGAGATGAGATAAAGTAACTTTACAAACCATGTGTACCAGCAAACTTGACGATTCCTGCAGATTGGAGTAAGAGATCGTCAAATTAGGAGTAGCTTAAGCATCAATGCATTGGATGTAACAACTTTGCGTTTCCTTAAGATCTTTACAATGTAACTATAAGAACAATCATTAAAACTTACGAGCATGGATACGGAGATCCTCCAAATTTCGTTGATCTTCCAAGATTTGAAAAGAAACATTAAATTGGAGTAGAAGAAGATCAGAATCCAGAGCTGCAATAGATTCCAGGAGTAATAAGAAGATACAGTGTTATAGAGAATCTACAAAAATATAATGAGCTAAAAAAAGATGCTTCATGACTTTTAACTGAGATAAAATTATGCTAGAACTGTTGTCTTCATTATACAAAAACTTTACTTGAGAACAAAAGAGAAAGAAAAATTAGGTTAATGGCTGAAGGAAGTTCGAAAAAATATTAGTAGAAAGCCAAAGAAAGACGCATTAAGAATTAATCATATTTAAATACCATTACAAACAACCAAGATGGTATTAATCAATTTTCTGCGATTAATTCTCCAGAAAGAAGTTAGCCTTTAATAGGAGGTGGTATAGCTATGATACATGGAAGAAAAAGAAAGGAATCAATTCCTAACTAATATAGATCTGAAAACTAAAGCCCCAAATAGAATTCTGTTGAAATGGAAAGTGGCTTTTCAGAAGCAAGCTCAGTAAGATCTTCGTCAATAATCAATGGAAATTAAAAGAATTTATTCAAAAATAAAAAATCAAGCGAACAAATTTAAAGAGTTTCTATCTAATAGAATCAGATAATTTAAGACTAAAATGTTATTCTTGAGTAAGTATAGCAAGAAAAGTTTACTTTCGTTCCAAAATAAATAGCAAAGGTAGAAATAAAGAATGTGTATAACAAAGGAAAAATGCTATCAAAGAATAGCTTTAAAAAAGTTTAAAGTGCCAGACCTTTATTATAGGGAAGAATTTACTAATCAAAAGATTTTAATCTTCAAAAAGTGGATTTTCCTTTGTTCCCTCCATGTGCTCAAGAGTTACTGGGAGAATCTAAAATAACTAAGGTAAAAGATAAAATTTAAATAACTCTAGTTCATAATAAAACATTTACAAGTAAAAGACTACTACATCAGATATTAAAGAAAACATATAGTAAAGTTCTAATTAATTAAAGTTCATGCTATTAAAGAAGAAAATAGCTTAAATCTTATAAAATACTGTTAAACATTTTTAGTAAAAAGTAATTTTCCTCATAGCAATCAATAAAATAAATTTTTAAAATGTTTAAAATTATAATAATGAGATAATATAAACAAATAAAGAAAAGCAACTCAAAAAAATGCAGATATTTTTTATAATAAATCTAAAAAATTGTATTATTAAAATCTAGAATAAAAAGCATTGGAAAGATATATATATTAAAATTTCTAAGTTAAATATACAAACCTACCATAGAAAAATTATAGATAAACAATAAAATTAATCTTTTATTGAAAAAAGATAAAAATTAAAAATTAATTCAAATAAAACTAAAAAATGTAAAATCTAAATTTTTTTTCTACTTTAAGAATATATCTAAATTAAGAAACATCTTGGTAAATTGAAAATATATAAATTATATTAATTTAAAATTTATGATTAACAATAAAAAAGCATGTAAAAAATGAACAAAAACTTAATATTATAATGTAAACCTTAGCCTAAGTGAGTGAAGAACTTAAAAAATAAGTAAAAACTAAATAAAAATAAAAACTAAATAAATAAATTTAGTCTTAACTATAATTATGGTATCTATATGAAATATTTTCTTAAGAAATTTAAAGCAATCAAATAAATGTAGTTATAGAGTAAATAGGTTTGCTATGAGTAATAGATATATAATAAATGTTGAAAAATAAAATAGGAATATTTTAAACTTAGTGACTATGTTTTAATTAAAGTTATTTCCTAAAAGGTATAGAATAGACAAGTACTTGACTAATCTAAATAAATAGGTTTAAACTTCATTTAATTATAGAGAGTCAAGGAAATAATTAACTTGTAGAAAATTTGCTAAAATACTGTAACTAATTACGGTAAGCAAATTCCTTTTAATTCTTTAAAGTAATTAAGTTTTTCGCTAAAATGTGCGCATTTATTATAGAAAGCTTTAAAAGAATAGACATTTACTAAAAAGCAAAAGAATAAATTGCTACCTTGCTTCTCTTAAATTTAAAAAAAATATTTAAATATTTATATGATTAAGATAAAGAATTATAATAAGAACTAGATAATTTAGAAAGAATTAAAAGTACTAAAGATATTTTTCAAATACTTTATAGAACTAAGCTTAAAAATCAACTAAGAAAGCTAATTAAATAATTTAAGATAAGTTTAAGATTAAATTAGCATATTTAGGTAACCAAAAAATAAAAATAGATAATTATAAAAACTAAATAAAATATAGAAAATTCAACAGTTTTTTAAACATAGCTAGGATTAAAAAAAGATGTTTTAGATTTAAACTATATTTTCGATAAGAAAAATAAATAGAAATCGTAATAAAATATGTGTTTATATGTTATTATATCAAAAGTAATTAAGAGCTTAGAGTTTTAATAAAATTATTAGTTATTAATGTAATTTAATTTAAAAAAATGCTGAATTTAAAACTCTTAGGTTAGCAACTAGTAAATAGTGTAGAACTTGAAAAAAAGAATCATATTAAGTCATGTCGCTTAGGACTACTTAAAAAGAACACAAAAAACACCCCATTTAAGAAAACAGACCAACTCGTGCAAAATACAAAATAAATTACATCATAGAGTCCGAGTATAGGAGAAAGTCAAGAAGAAAATAAAAAATACGGTTTTAATAAAAAATTCTTTGATAAAGATATACTTTTTCAAACATACTTGCAATAGGTTTAAGTTCATAAAAAGTTGCTCGAAAAATAAAATAGAAATCTAAGACATCTTCATTTAAATAATTTCATTAATTAATTTCAACTAAAAAAGTTTTTGGACCGGAAACATCTTTCCAATTACACAACCCGACGCTCTCTTTTTATGGAAAAACGGAGATATCCTGTTGTGCTCCAGGCACAACTGCTAGAGAGCTCCATCGCTATGAGCAGCCAGGCTTCAAGTCGCTACCAAGAGCGGATAATCTCAAAGACAGCGTTCCCTTCAGAAAAGGACTCTAACCAGGGACATTCTTGGCGACAGAAAAAAAATTGTTCCTAGCCATAAAACAAGAAGTTTGGTCACGAAGGTCATTCATCAGCTCCCACCATCTTTCAAATTATTTTAAAATAATATCTTAATGTGAAAAAGAAGTACGAAAAAACAATCTAAAAACCTAACAAAGATTAAAAATAGAAGTAAAAAACCGCAGAAACAAAAGAAAAAGCGAAATAATTAAAAAAAAGAATAGTCAGAAAAAATTTATATATTTATTATCTTGAAAAAAAATTTAATGCAAAAAAAGAAAAAAATTAAATTATTAAAAAAAAAAAAAATTGATATAAAAGCAAAATAAATTATAAAATAAAGAAAAAAACATAAAAAACCAAATAAAAAAAAAAAAACAAAATTTTATTTTAAAAATTCTAAAAAAACCTTTAAAAAAATTTAAAGAAAAGCAAAATAAAGATAAAAAATCAGTTTTTTCTGACAAAAAAAAAAAAATATAAATCAATTTAAAAAATCCTAAAAGACATTAAAGTGATAAAATTAAAAAATAACAAATTAAAAAATAAAAAACAAAAGTATAGTAATGATAAAAAAAATTAGTTATGAAAATAGAAAAAGTTCCTTCAAAAATATTTTTGAATGACGATAGAAAAAAAATTATCATAGTTTAAACAAAAAAAATTAGAAAACAAAATAAAAATGAAATAAAAGTAAAAATAAAAAATAAAATTTCGAAAAAAAATACTTTAAATGGAATTAAACTTTCAAATAATTAAAAAATTCTAAACAATAAAATAATCTAAACTAAAACCTTTTCAACTTCTCGCATCTCGCTCTAAAATTTCAAATCTCTCTCGAAAATCTATCTTAAAATAAATCGCTTCTTTAACTTACAGTCTAAATAAATACTGTAAAAATACGATCAAACACTTTTTCTTACTTAAAATTTTTTTTTGATTGGTAAATAGGTTAGTATAACTATTTAAGTTCATCTTGCTTTTCCGAGAATTTCACTGAAAATTGTAATGAGCGAGGAGTTGATGATTGAGCAGAAATTCTTGATGAAACAACATATTTTCAGGATTAAGTTAGTTAATATTAGATATTCTGAGGTAAATGCACTGATTGATCTGAATGTGCAGCTGAATGTTGATGTACTCCAAATTCTGATTCGAAAGGTCGTTGTGGTACTAGTAATTTGGAGATGCTGACAATTTCGCTAGGATTACTTGAAGCAGCTTGTGACAATAACAATGCGATGTATTGTTCTTATCTTGCGTTATCAATTTATGAAAACTATAATGATTACGAAACTATTGCAACTGCAAGCGGTCCATTCTGGGCTTCCATTGTGGAAGAAGATTTATTATGCATTAATGATGTATAATTCGATGATATAGAGTTTAATAAAAAAAATCTGGAAATGACTAAAGCATATTTAGATATTATCGATATGCAAGAAAAAATGACAGAAGATCTTTATCAAGGAGGTCATATTAGCCTAGACAAATATGTAGAAGAGGCAATGGATGGCAAGGGTGAATATTCAAGTAATAATGATGGAGTGAATTTAAAAGCTTTTCTTCTCATAAACTTACCAATTTTACTAATTTTGTGATAATTATTTTATTTTTTATATTATGGACTTATTGCTAGTTTATCAAAGCATATAAATTCAGTCTTCAATATAACTATAGTATATGAAATATTATTTAAGAAATTTAAAGCACTTGTATAAATGTAGTTATAAAAGAAGCAGCTTTATCATGAGTAATAGTTAGATATAGAGATATATTATTTTTATCTGCTTTTTATAATTTTTTAGTACATTAGAAAAAGGGTAATTAATACTAAAAAAGATGTAAATAAAGAGTATTAGGTAATTTGATAATTATAAACCAAAAGCATAAATTTCATAGAAGCTATAATCTTATCCAAATAAAATCAAAATCTAACTAGAACTTTTTATGCTCTTTATCAATAGAAGTCTACTTATTTTTATAAATGGAAACATATTAAGTCATTCTTATTTTACTGGCTTGTCTCGAACTAAGCAGTTCTATTTGTCCAGTTTGTGAATGTTCGACTGGAGACTAAATGTTTACATCTTAAAATGGACATTGTGTAGAATATGATGAAGCAAATGATAAAGTCTATATTTATGGAAATCAATACTGCAGTAGTAACTATTAATATTGTTCTGCATTTGAAGCCTTTTATAATCTAAATTTGGATTTCGATAATAATGCAGCTGGATCTTGCTCGAATATATACAGCGAAGTATCTCCTGGAATTTGGTAAATAGGTTAGTATAACTATTTAAGTTCATCTTGTTTTTCCGAGAATTTCACTGAAAATTGTAATGAGCGAGGAGTTGATGATTGAGCAGAAATTCTTGATGAAACAACATATTTTCAGGATTAAGTTAGTTAATATTAGATATTCTGAGGTAAATGCACTGATTGATCTGAATGTGCAGCTGAATGTTGATGTACTCCAAATTCTGATTCGAAAGGTCGTTGTGGTACTAGTAATTTGGAGATGCTGACAATTTCGCTAGGATTACTTGAAGCAGCTTGTGACAATAACAATGCGATGTATTGTTCTTATCTTGCGTTATCAATTTATGAAAACTATAATGATTACGAAACTATTGCAACTGCAAGCGGTCCATTCTGGGCTTCCATTGTGGAAGAAGATTTATTATGCATTAATGATGTATAATTCGATGATATAGAGTTTAATAAAAAAAATCTGGAAATGACTAAAGCATATTTAGATATTATCGATATGCAAGAAAAAATGACAGAAGATCTTTATCAAGGAGGTCATATTAGCCTAGACAAATATGTAGAAGAGGCAATGGATGGCAAGGGTGAATATTCAAGTAATAATGATGGAGTGAATTTAAAAGCTTTTCTTCTCATAAACTTACCAATTTTACTAATTTTGTGATAATTATTTTATTTTTTATATTATGGACTTATTGCTAGTTTATCAAAGCATATAAATTCAGTCTTCAATATAACTATAGTATATGAAATATTATTTAAGAAATTTAAAGCACTTGTATAAATGTAGTTATAAAAGAAGCAGCTTTATCATGAGTAATAGTTAGATATAGAGATATATTATTTTTATCTGCTTTTTATAATTTTTTAGTACATTAGAAAAAGGGTAATTAATACTAAAAAAGATGTAAATAAAGAGTATTAGGTAATTTGATAATTATAAACCAAAAGCATAAATTTCATAGAAGCTATAATCTTATCCAAATAAAATCAAAATCTAACTAGAACTTTTTATGCTCTTTATCAATAGAAGTCTACTTATTTTTATAAATGGAAACATATTAAGTCATTCTTATTTTACTGGCTTGTCTCGAACTAAGCAGTTCTATTTGTCCAGTTTGTGAATGTTCGACTGGAGACTAAATGTTTACATCTTAAAATGGACATTGTGTAGAATATGATGAAGCAAATGATAAAGTCTATATTTATGGAAATCAATACTGCAGTAGTAACTATTAATATTGTTCTGCATTTGAAGCCTTTTATAATCTAAATTTGGATTTCGATAATAATGCAGCTGGATCTTGCTCGAATATATACAGCGAAGTATCTCCTGGAATTTGGTAAATAGGTTAGTATAACTATTTAAGTTCATCTTGTTTTTCCGAGAATTTCACTGAAAATTGTAATGAGCGAGGAGTTGATGATTGAGCAGAAATTCTTGATGAAACAACATATTTTCAGGATTAAGTTAGTTAATATTAGATATTCTGAGGTAAATGCACTGATTGATCTGAATGTGCAGCTGAATGTTGATGTACTCCAAATTCTGATTCGAAAGGTCGTTGTGGTACTAGTAATTTGGAGATGCTGACAATTTCGCTAGGATTACTTGAAGCAGCTTGTGACAATAACAATGCGATGTATTGTTCTTATCTTGCGTTATCAATTTATGAAAACTATAATGATTACGAAACTATTGCAACTGCAAGCGGTCCATTCTGGGCTTCCATTGTGGAAGAAGATTTATTATGCATTAATGATGTATAATTCGATGATATAGAGTTTAATAAAAAAAATCTGGAAATGACTAAAGCATATTTAGATATTATCGATATGCAAGAAAAAATGACAGAAGATCTTTATCAAGGAGGTCATATTAGCCTAGACAAATATGTAGAAGAGGCAATGGATGGCAAGGGTGAATATTCAAGTAATAATGATGGAGTGAATTTAAAAGCTTTTCTTCTCATAAACTTACCAATTTTACTAATTTTGTGATAATTATTTTATTTTTTATATTATGGACTTATTGCTAGTTTATCAAAGCATATAAATTCAGTCTTCAATATAACTATAGTATATGAAATATTATTTAAGAAATTTAAAGCACTTGTATAAATGTAGTTATAAAAGAAGCAGCTTTATCATGAGTAATAGTTAGATATAGAGATATATTATTTTTATCTGCTTTTTATAATTTTTTAGTACATTAGAAAAAGGGTAATTAATACTAAAAAAGATGTAAATAAAGAGTATTAGGTAATTTGATAATTATAAACCAAAAGCATAAATTTCATAGAAGCTATAATCTTATCCAAATAAAATCAAAATCTAACTAGAACTTTTTATGCTCTTTATCAATAGAAGTCTACTTATTTTTATAAATGGAAACATATTAAGTCATTCTTATTTTACTGGCTTGTCTCGAACTAAGCAGTTCTATTTGTCCAGTTTGTGAATGTTCGACTGGAGACTAAATGTTTACATCTTAAAATGGACATTGTGTAGAATATGATGAAGCAAATGATAAAGTCTATATTTATGGAAATCAATACTGCAGTAGTAACTATTAATATTGTTCTGCATTTGAAGCCTTTTATAATCTAAATTTGGATTTCGATAATAATGCAGCTGGATCTTGCTCGAATATATACAGCGAAGTATCTCCTGGAATTTGGTAAATAGGTTAGTATAACTATTTAAGTTCATCTTGTTTTTCCGAGAATTTCACTGAAAATTGTAATGAGCGAGGAGTTGATGATTGAGCAGAAATTCTTGATGAAACAACATATTTTCAGGATTAAGTTAGTTAATATTAGATATTCTGAGGTAAATGCACTGATTGATCTGAATGTGCAGCTGAATGTTGATGTACTCCAAATTCTGATTCGAAAGGTCGTTGTGGTACTAGTAATTTGGAGATGCTGACAATTTCGCTAGGATTACTTGAAGCAGCTTGTGACAATAACAATGCGATGTATTGTTCTTATCTTGCGTTATCAATTTATGAAAACTATAATGATTACGAAACTATTGCAACTGCAAGCGGTCCATTCTGGGCTTCCATTGTGGAAGAAGATTTATTATGCATTAATGATGTATAATTCGATGATATAGAGTTTAATAAAAAAAATCTGGAAATGACTAAAGCATATTTAGATATTATCGATATGCAAGAAAAAATGACAGAAGATCTTTATCAAGGAGGTCATATTAGCCTAGACAAATATGTAGAAGAGGCAATGGATGGCAAGGGTGAATATTCAAGTAATAATGATGGAGTGAATTTAAAAGCTTTTCTTCTCATAAACTTACCAATTTTACTAATTTTGTGATAATTATTTTATTTTTTATATTATGGACTTATTGCTAGTTTATCAAAGCATATAAATTCAGTCTTCAATATAACTATAGTATATGAAATATTATTTAAGAAATTTAAAGCACTTGTATAAATGTAGTTATAAAAGAAGCAGCTTTATCATGAGTAATAGTTAGATATAGAGATATATTATTTTTATCTGCTTTTTATAATTTTTTAGTACATTAGAAAAAGGGTAATTAATACTAAAAAAGATGTAAATAAAGAGTATTAGGTAATTTGATAATTATAAACCAAAAGCATAAATTTCATAGAAGCTATAATCTTATCCAAATAAAATCAAAATCTAACTAGAACTTTTTATGCTCTTTATCAATAGAAGTCTACTTATTTTTATAAATGGAAACATATTAAGTCATTCTTATTTTACTGGCTTGTCTCGAACTAAGCAGTTCTATTTGTCCAGTTTGTGAATGTTCGACTGGAGACTAAATGTTTACATCTTAAAATGGACATTGTGTAGAATATGATGAAGCAAATGATAAAGTCTATATTTATGGAAATCAATACTGCAGTAGTAACTATTAATATTGTTCTGCATTTGAAGCCTTTTATAATCTAAATTTGGATTTCGATAATAATGCAGCTGGATCTTGCTCGAATATATACAGCGAAGTATCTCCTGGAATTTGGTAAATAGGTTAGTATAACTATTTAAGTTCATCTTGCTTTTCCGAGAATTTCACTGAAAATTGTAATGAGCGAGGAGTTGATGATTGAGCAGAAATTCTTGATGAAACAACATATTTTCAGGATTAAGTTAGTTAATATTAGATATTCTGAGGTAAATGCACTGATTGATCTGAATGTGCAGCTGAATGTTGATGTACTCCAAATTCTGATTCGAAAGGTCGTTGTGGTACTAGTAATTTGGAGATGCTGACAATTTCGCTAGGATTACTTGAAGCAGCTTGTGACAATAACAATGCGATGTATTGTTCTTATCTTGCGTTATCAATTTATGAAAACTATAATGATTACGAAACTATTGCAACTGCAAGCGGTCCATTCTGGGCTTCCATTGTGGAAGAAGATTTATTATGCATTAATGATGTATAATTCGATGATATAGAGTTTAATAAAAAAAATCTGGAAATGACTAAAGCATATTTAGATATTATCGATATGCAAGAAAAAATGACAGAAGATCTTTATCAAGGAGGTCATATTAGCCTAGACAAATATGTAGAAGAGGCAATGGATGGCAAGGGTGAATATTCAAGTAATAATGATGGAGTGAATTTAAAAGCTTTTCTTCTCATAAACTTACCAATTTTACTAATTTTGTGATAATTATTTTATTTTTTATATTATGGACTTATTGCTAGTTTATCAAAGCATATAAATTCAGTCTTCAATATAACTATAGTATATGAAATATTATTTAAGAAATTTAAAGCACTTGTATAAATGTAGTTATAAAAGAAGCAGCTTTATCATGAGTAATAGTTAGATATAGAGATATATTATTTTTATCTGCTTTTTATAATTTTTTAGTACATTAGAAAAAGGGTAATTAATACTAAAAAAGATGTAAATAAAGAGTATTAGGTAATTTGATAATTATAAACCAAAAGCATAAATTTCATAGAAGCTATAATCTTATCCAAATAAAATCAAAATCTAACTAGAACTTTTTATGCTCTTTATCAATAGAAGTCTACTTATTTTTATAAATGGAAACATATTAAGTCATTCTTATTTTACTGGCTTGTCTCGAACTAAGCAGTTCTATTTGTCCAGTTTGTGAATGTTCGACTGGAGACTAAATGTTTACATCTTAAAATGGACATTGTGTAGAATATGATGAAGCAAATGATAAAGTCTATATTTATGGAAATCAATACTGCAGTAGTAACTATTAATATTGTTCTGCATTTGAAGCCTTTTATAATCTAAATTTGGATTTCGATAATAATGCAGCTGGATCTTGCTCGAATATATACAGCGAAGTATCTCCTGGAATTTGGTAAATAGGTTAGTATAACTATTTAAGTTCATCTTGTTTTTCCGAGAATTTCACTGAAAATTGTAATGAGCGAGGAGTTGATGATTGAGCAGAAATTCTTGATGAAACAACATATTTTCAGGATTAAGTTAGTTAATATTAGATATTCTGAGGTAAATGCACTGATTGATCTGAATGTGCAGCTGAATGTTGATGTACTCCAAATTCTGATTCGAAAGGTCGTTGTGGTACTAGTAATTTGGAGATGCTGACAATTTCGCTAGGATTACTTGAAGCAGCTTGTGACAATAACAATGCGATGTATTGTTCTTATCTTGCGTTATCAATTTATGAAAACTATAATGATTACGAAACTATTGCAACTGCAAGCGGTCCATTCTGGGCTTCCATTGTGGAAGAAGATTTATTATGCATTAATGATGTATAATTCGATGATATAGAGTTTAATAAAAAAAATCTGGAAATGACTAAAGCATATTTAGATATTATCGATATGCAAGAAAAAATGACAGAAGATCTTTATCAAGGAGGTCATATTAGCCTAGACAAATATGTAGAAGAGGCAATGGATGGCAAGGGTGAATATTCAAGTAATAATGATGGAGTGAATTTAAAAGCTTTTCTTCTCATAAACTTACCAATTTTACTAATTTTGTGATAATTATTTTATTTTTTATATTATGGACTTATTGCTAGTTTATCAAAGCATATAAATTCAGTCTTCAATATAACTATAGTATATGAAATATTATTTAAGAAATTTAAAGCACTTGTATAAATGTAGTTATAAAAGAAGCAGCTTTATCATGAGTAATAGTTAGATATAGAGATATATTATTTTTATCTGCTTTTTATAATTTTTTAGTACATTAGAAAAAGGGTAATTAATACTAAAAAAGATGTAAATAAAGAGTATTAGGTAATTTGATAATTATAAACCAAAAGCATAAATTTCATAGAAGCTATAATCTTATCCAAATAAAATCAAAATCTAACTAGAACTTTTTATGCTCTTTATCAATAGAAGTCTACTTATTTTTATAAATGGAAACATATTAAGTCATTCTTATTTTACTGGCTTGTCTCGAACTAAGCAGTTCTATTTGTCCAGTTTGTGAATGTTCGACTGGAGACTAAATGTTTACATCTTAAAATGGACATTGTGTAGAATATGATGAAGCAAATGATAAAGTCTATATTTATGGAAATCAATACTGCAGTAGTAACTATTAATATTGTTCTGCATTTGAAGCCTTTTATAATCTAAATTTGGATTTCGATAATAATGCAGCTGGATCTTGCTCGAATATATACAGCGAAGTATCTCCTGGAATTTGGTAAATAGGTTAGTATAACTATTTAAGTTCATCTTGTTTTTCCGAGAATTTCACTGAAAATTGTAATGAGCGAGGAGTTGATGATTGAGCAGAAATTCTTGATGAAACAACATATTTTCAGGATTAAGTTAGTTAATATTAGATATTCTGAGGTAAATGCACTGATTGATCTGAATGTGCAGCTGAATGTTGATGTACTCCAAATTCTGATTCGAAAGGTCGTTGTGGTACTAGTAATTTGGAGATGCTGACAATTTCGCTAGGATTACTTGAAGCAGCTTGTGACAATAACAATGCGATGTATTGTTCTTATCTTGCGTTATCAATTTATGAAAACTATAATGATTACGAAACTATTGCAACTGCAAGCGGTCCATTCTGGGCTTCCATTGTGGAAGAAGATTTATTATGCATTAATGATGTATAATTCGATGATATAGAGTTTAATAAAAAAAATCTGGAAATGACTAAAGCATATTTAGATATTATCGATATGCAAGAAAAAATGACAGAAGATCTTTATCAAGGAGGTCATATTAGCCTAGACAAATATGTAGAAGAGGCAATGGATGGCAAGGGTGAATATTCAAGTAATAATGATGGAGTGAATTTAAAAGCTTTTCTTCTCATAAACTTACCAATTTTACTAATTTTGTGATAATTATTTTATTTTTTATATTATGGACTTATTGCTAGTTTATCAAAGCATATAAATTCAGTCTTCAATATAACTATAGTATATGAAATATTATTTAAGAAATTTAAAGCACTTGTATAAATGTAGTTATAAAAGAAGCAGCTTTATCATGAGTAATAGTTAGATATAGAGATATATTATTTTTATCTGCTTTTTATAATTTTTTAGTACATTAGAAAAAGGGTAATTAATACTAAAAAAGATGTAAATAAAGAGTATTAGGTAATTTGATAATTATAAACCAAAAGCATAAATTTCATAGAAGCTATAATCTTATCCAAATAAAATCAAAATCTAACTAGAACTTTTTATGCTCTTTATCAATAGAAGTCTACTTATTTTTATAAATGGAAACATATTAAGTCATTCTTATTTTACTGGCTTGTCTCGAACTAAGCAGTTCTATTTGTCCAGTTTGTGAATGTTCGACTGGAGACTAAATGTTTACATCTTAAAATGGACATTGTGTAGAATATGATGAAGCAAATGATAAAGTCTATATTTATGGAAATCAATACTGCAGTAGTAACTATTAATATTGTTCTGCATTTGAAGCCTTTTATAATCTAAATTTGGATTTCGATAATAATGCAGCTGGATCTTGCTCGAATATATACAGCGAAGTATCTCCTGGAATTTGGTAAATAGGTTAGTATAACTATTTAAGTTCATCTTGCTTTTCCGAGAATTTCACTGAAAATTGTAATGAGCGAGGAGTTGATGATTGAGCAGAAATTCTTGATGAAACAACATATTTTCAGGATTAAGTTAGTTAATATTAGATATTCTGAGGTAAATGCACTGATTGATCTGAATGTGCAGCTGAATGTTGATGTACTCCAAATTCTGATTCGAAAGGTCGTTGTGGTACTAGTAATTTGGAGATGCTGACAATTTCGCTAGGATTACTTGAAGCAGCTTGTGACAATAACAATGCGATGTATTGTTCTTATCTTGCGTTATCAATTTATGAAAACTTTTATTAGCAAATAAAAATTAAATTCATAGATTCATTGGAGAATTGTGTTTTTAGCAAGCGTTCGATTTTACTCAATAATAGATAAATCTTAGTAATTAAAAAATAGCTAAATATACTAATGTATTCAAGAAATTAAAGATTCTCCACTCTTATTTTTATAAGGATTTTATATTTTTATAATATAAAAAATTTGAAATTATAAAAGAAATTCCTAATGTAAAAGTAGCTATTCTAGACGAAATAAAAATATGACAGATAAAATTTTCTAAATATTCTTTATTTTTTTCTGAATAATATGTTAACGCTTGCAAGAATTTCTTGAGAATTAAAATACATTGGTGATAATTCTAATATCTGAAAAGGAAATAAAGACGAATGAAAAACTGTCGCCCTATTTCTTTTATTAATACTATTCTAAAGCTTTATGATAAAGCTTAAAAAAAAGACAAAAATCTGATTAATTCGAGAGATTTGATCCACCCTTCATAACTGGAATTTATGAAAATCAGATAAACAACTTAATTTATTTCTATAATATAACAAATAATTTATAACTATCAGAAACGTGCTAAAGATAAGATTAAATTGATAGCAAAACTGATAGATGTTAAGAAATGTTTGGCTCAATAGAAAGAAGACTTTTGCTTGATTAACTAAAGTGAATTAAACTACCACTTGGAATAATAATAGGCTTATAATAGTTTTACAAAAGTATAAATTCTTCATTTATTATAGAATGAAAAAACACAGAACGTTATAATACAGCAATGTAGTTATGTAAGGAAGTTCACATGAACCAATTTTAGCATTGTTTTATTATGAAATATTAATTAGATATCTGGAAAGTAAAAGTAATTTAATTGGGATTCAAATTCCAGGATTCGAGTATTAGTTTTCTTGTAGACGATAAGCAGATGATCTGATTCTTCTTTCCAAATTTGCTAATTAGATATAGGAACTAATAAATGATGCAAGTAAGATTTTTGCATAAACTCACTTAAAAATCAATGTTACAAATCTTAATACATCTAAATTTTAAAGAAACATTAGAAATAATAAAACTTATTTACGATTAGAAAATTAATCAACTAGTTAAAATAAAAAGCAGCATATTTAGTTGTAATTCTACATCAGAAGAATTTTAATTCCCATTGTAGAGAAGTCGTGTTCAAGTATTTAACTGCAACGAAAAAAGCTGCTTTTTAATTAATGAGATATAAGAATGTGACTCCTTGACATTTTAAAACTTTATGGAGATATTTTACACTACCTTAAGCAGAATATGGAGGAGAACTATTACCATGGTTCAAAAAGGAATAACTGGATTTTTGAAAAGAATTGAATCAAACATGAGAATGATTTCAAGAAAAGTATTTTAAGCAGCAATTTCAACTTTTAACGAATCATATTATATAGATTTAAGCTGGCTACATTTTAGTACATTATGGCAATAAAGTTATTTAATTCTATTATAAAATTAAATAAAAATTCATTGATTTTCCAAGATCAACGATAACCTTTCTTTTCATTACAAACTAGTAAAAAGAATTTCAATACTATGATCAAGTTTAGCAATTATTAGACCTTTATAGTATCAACTTGTAGAATTCTAAGATTATTACAAATAAAAAACCTTCAAAAAATATATAAGAGACAAAAATAACTTTATTTCTATAAAATAGATTCTTAAAATTTTAAGAGAATGAAAATGCTAAAATATATACTAAGCAGTTTAGTAATCATAACCATATTCCAGTAATTACTTACACTAAATTGAACGAAGAATTTAGACAAGAAATTATCAGTATATATAAACTTAGAACTTAATCCTATAATTTTCGAAAAGTACTTTAAGATCGTCACTATACTATTGATAATCCCTACTGTGGAGAGTATGATACATTAGAACAATTTTAAATGTATATACTATTCTAATATAAGAGATTGACTATCGTAAAAGCTTGGAAACTATGAATTATGATGCCTTGCATTATATGACTAAGGACTTATAAACTCCCTACCGAAGTCTTATATAAGATATTTAGATTTATAAATAAAAATATTTCACAAGAAATTTATGTCAAGAAGAATAGAATTATTATAAATAGAAAAAGCAAAAGAGGAAGAAATAAAAGATGATATTATAGCAAGAGAAATAAAAATTGATGAAATCAAGATTACAATTAAAACCATTAAAAGCATTTACTAATGTCTATAATTGAAGGAAACAATTCTTGCAGTTATAGATGTCAAAATACTCTTTTAGTTTAAAATTTAATATTAGATATTATGATAAATAAAAAATATGGAAGGATTCAAAAGAGGTTACTACACCACTTTCAAAAGTTGGAGAGGAAATCTGAATCTAATTTCGGCCAGTCATCTTTTTCTTTACCTTAATAACCTGGAATTCAAGTAGAATATGACGAGTAGAAGAAATTCTAGAAAATGGCTCATGTATTAAGTCCTACATCGGAGGATAAAAAAGGAAACAGATGAAATCTGCTCTTCACCAGAAGGTATCAGAATTTTTTCCTTCTGGCCAGATGAACATGGAGTAGCTCATCAACGTAGTGCTGAACCTATAGGAAGAGGTTAGGAAAACGAGAAAGGATAATGATAAGCTGATGGAACAACTTAGTCTAGATGAAGGAATAGAATCCAGACTTATATCCTAAGAAAGAGAACTAGCCCATTATGAAATATATCTTAAGACCAGAATAATTAATCCTAAAAATAGCTTAAGAAAAAAAGGATCTGAGTAATAGACTGGAAGAAATGAAGCTGGACGAATTAAGGGGAGATAAAGTGATGATCGAAGAGACCAACAGGAAGATTAAGATTAAGCAACAAAAAATAGTGAAGAAATGCTACTACTGAACCTCGACAGAACACTTGTGAAGACCCTGGAAGAAATTTAAAAATTTAAAGATGTAAAATTGGAATATAAAGAAGAATACAACCATAGCAGTGTAAGAAAATGCAAATTTAGTAGAGACAAATCAAGAAAGACTGTACTTAAATGAATTAGGATATATTTACAAGAGAAAATTTGATTTCAAATAAAGACAGAGTTGGAAATTTCAAGAGAAATGAGAGAAGAGAGTAATAGAGACTTTAGAACTTTTTTTAAAATACCGGATCAATATAGTGTGCATCATGAAGAGGTGAAAATCCTCGGTAATTGCTAAACTTAATAATCCTATTATTATTATATTAGATATTAGATATTCTGAGGTAAATGCACTGATTGATCTTAATGTGCAGCTGAATGTTGATGTACTCCAAATTCTGATTCGAAAGATCGTTGTGGTACTAGTGCTTTAGAAATGTTAGTAATTATGCTAGGATTACTTGAAGCAGCTTGCGACAATAATAATACGATGTATTGTTCTTATCTTACGTTATCAATTTATGAAAACTATAATGATTACGAAACTATTGCAACTGCAAGCGGTCCATTCTGGGCTTCCATTGTGGAAGAAGATTTATTATGCATTAATGATGTATAATTCGATGATATAGAGTTTAATAAAAAAAATCTGGAAATGACTAAAGCATATTTAGATATTATCGATATGCAAGAAAAAATGACAGAAGATCTTTATCAAGGAGGTCATATTAGCCTAGACAAATATGTAGAAGAGGCAATGGATGGCAAGGGTGAATATTCAAGTAATAATGATGGAGTGAATTTAAAAGCCTATCTTTTCATAAACTTACCAATTTTACTAATTTTGTGAACATCAAAATTTTTATCTTATAGTTAAAGTAATTTATTGATGCTTAAATAAATATCAGTTTTAAAATTACTTTACTTAATTAAAATTTTAATTGTTTTATATAACTATGAAAGGGAGTACTGCTGGTCACACAGAATGATTATTTTTTCACTTATGGAAAAGAGATGAAAAGACTGGAAGATCATGTGCAAATATTTTAGTTCCAGATACTATAATTTATCGTTGATCTCATCCTTATTTCTGGTATTTTACTTCTTAAGAAGGAGAGATTATGAGAAAATCAAGAGCTAGAGTTAATCATAAGTTTATTTAAGAAGAGTTTTGTAGCACTCCTTCACATTCTGGAATCATGGCAAGTTACCATTCATTTATTCCATCAACTGATGAAGAATAGCCAGACACAGTTGTAATTGAACACTTAAATGAAGAAGGTTTTAATAACTTCATAATAAACAAGGAAAAGTCACTAGCTGGAGTATTATAAAAATGAATTGAACCTAAAGCAGATCGAAATTCAATAATTAGAGTCAATTGAAGTTCCTAATTCTGTATAATGGAAAAAAGGACAAATGTGCATTCATTATCCTCATCTAAAGTAGACTTTTATGAAAGAATTGTTACATATGAAGGTTCTGAACATCTATCAATAGCAGAGTCAATTACTTCACCTACTCTTACTAATGATTTATAAAGAACTTGCCTTCACATTGTTGATCATATTAAATCAGTTACAGGAGGAAATGTAAGAATTACGAGAATGATTTTGCATTTTAAAATAGATGAGTGTGATAGGCTTTGACTACTATTCTGCAATGGATTACGGGTAAGTGACATTCAAGAAATATTGAGAGCTCCAGGAGATGAGATAAAGTAACTTTACAAACCATGTGTACCAGCAAACTTGACGATTCCTGCAGATTGGAGTAAGAGATCGTCAAATTAGGAGTAGCTTAAGCATCAATGCATTGGATGTAACAACTTTGCGTTTCCTTAAGATCTTTACAATGTAACTATAAGAACAATCATTAAAACTTACGAGCATGGATACGGAGATCCTCCAAATTTCGTTGATCTTCCAAGATTTGAAAAGAAACATTAAATTGGAGTAGAAGAAGATCAGAATCCAGAGCTGCAATAGATTCCAGGAGTAATAAGAAGATACAGTGTTATAGAGAATCTACAAAAATATAATGAGCTAAAAAAAGATGCTTCATGACTTTTAACTGAGATAAAATTATGCTAGAACTGTTGTCTTCATTATACAAAAACTTTACTTGAGAACAAAAGAGAAAGAAAAATTAGGTTAATGGCTGAAGGAAGTTCGAAAAAATATTAGTAGAAAGCCAAAGAAAGACGCATTAAGAATTAATCATATTTAAATACCATTACAAACAACCAAGATGGTATTAATCAATTTTCTGCGATTAATTCTCCAGAAAGAAGTTAGCCTTTAATAGGAGGTGGTATAGCTATGATACATGGAAGAAAAAGAAAGGAATCAATTCCTAACTAATATAGATCTGAAAACTAAAGCCCCAAATAGAATTCTGTTGAAATGGAAAGTGGCTTTTCAGAAGCAAGCTCAGTAAGATCTTCGTCAATAATCAATGGAAATTAAAAGAATTTATTCAAAAATAAAAAATCAAGCGAACAAATTTAAAGAGTTTCTATCTAATAGAATCAGATAATTTAAGACTAAAATGTTATTCTTGAGTAAGTATAGCAAGAAAAGTTTACTTTCGTTCCAAAATAAATAGCAAAGGTAGAAATAAAGAATGTGTATAACAAAGGAAAAATGCTATCAAAGAATAGCTTTAAAAAAGTTTAAAGTGCCAGACCTTTATTATAGGGAAGAATTTACTAATCAAAAGATTTTAATCTTCAAAAAGTGGATTTTTCTTTGTTCCCTCCATGTGCTCAAGAGTTACTGGGAGAATCTAAAATCACAAAGACCAGTAGATAAAGTATAAACAACTATGGCTTACAATAAAGCACTTATATTTCAAAACAGGCTACTCCATCGGAATTTTAAACAAATACATAGCAAAATTCTAATTATAGTCAAGCAAAATAATATTTAAAAGAAGGAAGAAGTGAAATTCTAATGAACACAATTTCTACATTGAAATAGATTCTAGAAAAAGAGAAATAATAATGATAACTATTTATGTATTTTTAAAATTAGCTTCTTTTAACTATAAATAAGACTTCTATTTTATATCCTTGTATCTTTCTTAAATATTAAAGCTTTATAATCTATCATATTTCTCAAATTTAAAATGACTATTAAAATAAAAATTAGTACTTTTATCTTATTTTTTTGTTTTAAGACTAAAAGAAATGTTAAAGAAATACGGAGGGGGAGGAAATATTTTAGATAATATTCATTGTATTTCATCTCCATATTTGAATACAATCGAACGTAAGAAAGTTCCTCATAAAAACAGCTTAGACTATTTTGTGTAAGTTTATCGTTTACTATAATAATATAGTCAGTGCTCAGAAGAAAGACTATTTCGAATAAAAAATGGGCTGAATTTGAATTCTACCATAGATCTATAATAAGATTTATTGCGAAATAGTAATATAAAAGAACTAAAAAAGCAAGAAAGTAAGAACAATATTTAAGTTACATAGATTCCTAAGGAGAATACTTAAATAGCTAAATAAAGCTCTTTTAATAATCTAGATTAGGAAGTGGAAGCCACTAAGTAGAAAACCTCAGAAGATAAATTAATTAATTATCAGGAGAAGAAAATTCTATACAAGAGATATAAAATTAGAAACAAAAATTAGAAAATGTCTCTAAATGTTTTCGATCCTTAAATAGAGAGATTAAAGCTTTTATAGCTTAAGGATCATTTTAAGGTAATTCATATTAAATATAATATGCAGAAGAAATATCAATAAGTTTCAGATTTGTTGCATGAAGATTAAGTTAAGTAAAATTTACAGAGTTTTGAAATCTAAAAATAGATCAATAAATAAATCAAAGTCAGTTAGAAAACTTAATAAATAGAAGAAGACTAAACAACCCAAAATAATTAAGAAAATACCTTAAAAAGATAAAAAACTATTTAACCTAATTAAAAATTCGAAGTATCATTAAAGCTTATTGATGATGTAATTTTAGAAAGAGTCACATATGATGTAAATTTGGAAAACTAAATAAGGTAAGAAGAACTTAGAAAACAGCAAGAAAGAGAATAGCTTTTTTAAAAAGTCTGCGTTAATACTAGAAAATAATATTTCATTGACCATAGAAGTAAAAAATTAGATTTGGTTTCTAAACATTCTAAGTAAAACTCGACTAATTTTTAAACTCAATTTTTATAAAATTGAATGCCAAATAAACAGTGAATGTCAGCTTAAAATTCACCAGTTGTGAGAAGTAGATAGCAAAGTAGAATTTTTAATACTGCAGAGTGTAAGAAAAAAAGAAATTTCATATTTAAAAGTTTCAATAATAACTCTCTTACTTAATCAAAATCACATTATAAAATTAAGAAAAATCCCGAGTAAGAAGAAACATTTTTATGTAAATCAAAATTGCTTAGAAGAACACCTAAAAGTGCTACAAGAAATTATGGAAGATGATAAATCAATACTTCTTTAATTGAATCAAGACCAAAAACAACAACAGGAATATTATTTTGCGATAGCGCTAAACATTCTCAAGAAGTGTAGAATCTACTTAAAATTGGAAGAAAAATACCACATAGTCGTGTTAATATTTGATTTTATATTAAACCAAAGATTTTTACATTCAATGTATAAATCAGAATTTAAAATTTAATTTATATAAATAAAAATCAATAAAAGAATAATTAATTCAAAGGAATTGACTGCATTCTGATAAATTTAACTACTTTTTATAAATTATTTTTTAGATCTATTTATCTGAGAGCCAAGTAGGAGTTCAAATAAAAACGCATTTTAATAATTTTCTCTCTTAACCTAAGTTGTATATTTAAAAATAGATAATTAATATTCTAGATTTTATTTTGCAAGCTATTATAGTTCTGGTAATTGTCGGTTCATTATTTAATTCCTAATTTATAAATAAATTATTATAAAATGAAATAAACAGTAGAAATTACTTAATAAATTTAAAAAATTAAACTTTAGGTTTATGTATACTTAATAATAACTAATAGTTAAGTCTTATTTAATCTAAAACTTGAAAAGTACAATTTAAAAAATAAGTTTTGCAAATTATTTATGATTTACCTAGTAAAGCAAATTGTTAATTTTAGCATCTTTATTTATTTATAAAGTAATAAAAATCTTAATAATAACTTTATTTAATTAAAGTTAAAAGATATCTAGATTTTCGCAATATTTGTTCTCAAAATATATGATTATATTGCTTTAAGTTACTCTGTCTTACTGAAAACTTTTGAGGGAATAATTGAATAGCAAAACTAGTAATAAATAATAAATTAATTAATACACTTTAATAAAATTTTAAATGAAAATTATGATTTAAATAAGAAACTTAACTTTATTAAGTTATTATATGTCATGCCTCTTATCTCACCTTGCTTCTTCCCTTCTTCTATCTTACTTTAGATTCTCAAAATATTTTGCTATGCTCATTTCTCTTTTTATCTATTAGTGCTTTTTCAAATTGTAATTATACTTTACTTTGTAAATTCCTGTGAAATTTTTTATTTTTAGATGTATTTTTGATTATTACTTATAAGTAAATAGTTAGCCCAAGCATATTTGGTCATAAAATGTTAGTAATAATTTCTATGATGTGTATTAATAATCAATAATGACTAAAATATTAATTCAATTAGATATCCAAATAACGACTACAATATCCAAATTATGTGCATTTACCAAATTAAGCCTTTATTTTCTTTAGTTATTCAATAGATGTTTGGAAAGCAAAGTCTCGAAGAAATATTATTTTCCAAATGACTAAGTTTTCTTACAAATTTCTTTAATAGATTTTAAAATTGAGATCGTAATAGTAGCACTGTAATCTGATTCTTAATTTAATAAAATGAAAAATAATCTCATACTTATTTAGTTCTTAAATAGCTTTACATAGCTAAATAAATATTAATTACTGCTTATTTTTCTGTAAGATTATAGTTGTCTTTCTAAAGAATATAGTAATGCAAATAATTATAAGTCTATCTTATATTAAATTGAGAATGAAAGTATTACTGAAATCTTTTTTAATTTCTGCTAGGAAATATTTAGTTTTTACCTTTATAAAGTCATACATTATTAAAATGAATTGGAGATTAAATTTAGTTCAATATGTGTTTAATTATTAAGGTTTACTTATTAATTCAGTTAGAAAAACTCCTAAACTTTTCTTAATAATATCCAAATTAAGTTATTTTTATCTCAATACTAAATCCAAAAGCTAAGCATTTATTAAATCAATTAGCTCTCTTTTATATGCATAGCTTATAAGATTCATAGTAAGATGCTTTTAATGGAATTTAAGGAAGTTTGTATAAACTAAGCTTATTTAAAAGCTAAATTAATGATTAATTAATTCTATATTAATCAAGGAAATTTAAAGGAAATATATTTAAGCAAAGTTTATTTATGCTTATTAGGCTTATAAGAGCGAGAGTAATTAAATAAAAGAAGCTAAATATGTTGGTTTACTAGTTTTTATAACGAAGATATTTAGAGGTTACAGTACCTCCTATAAAAGCGTCTAGGGCTTTATAAATATAATGAAATCGCTTGTGTTTATTTTAGGCGCTTTGCTTCTATTGCAGCAAATTAAATCTTCTCAATAATTGCTTATGAAAAATGAGTCAGACTCAAATTCCACTGATGATGAGTCATATAAATATGATCCAAACCTCAATGATGATTATGCAAATGTTGATGAAGCTATAGAAGATGCATATCAATATCTGTTTGATGTAGTAGTTCTAGGTTATAGTACTTTGAAATCAGAAAGTGAAGAAGAACTGAAACGAGGAGTAAAATGGATTGAAGATTATTATGATTATATTACTAAACTATATGAAGAAGCTTTATATACATTTGAGTTAACATACGTAGAGAACACTTAAAAAACAGGCTCAGGAGGAAAAGATTATGAATTTGCTTTTGATATTGAAACCATGGTATATTCAGCACTTGATGATTTTGATGAAGAATGCAGAAATTAAGAATAGGATATGGAAGACAGATACTGGAAAGTAATAGGCGAACTAGGATCCTAATAAGAATAAGTAGAAAATATAATAAAATAAGCAGAAGAGTTAACTGACACAACCATGGATATAACTGACTCAACGGTTAACTATTACATAGAAGATTTAAATAACGAAAAGTGGAATGTTGAAGATTAGGCTTATAATACCCATAATGATGTAGATGATGATTTAATTGATTATTATGAAGATGATGAAGATGATTTTGGAGCACCCGAAATGAGTGCTGCTAGTGCTCTTATTAACGAAATATCAGACTTAGAAGATTTTGATAGTTTAAGCAGTTCTGATACTGAAAATGAATATGTTGCAAATTCAATCTCCTCCTTGCTCTAGAAAAGAAGAAAAGTTCAATGATTTGCTTTTTAATTTTAAGTTTTTAAACATTTTTTGTCTTTAGCTCGCAATTAATTAATCTTATAAATAGCTTTAAAGCTAATCTCATTAATCAGCTTGATATAATATGTATCCTACACTTAAATTAAAATTTAAAGCAAACAAATTACTAAAAATCTCTTCTAAAAGTCTTTTATTTATTCTTTTTTTAATTCTCTTACAAATTATAGTCTCTAAGGTATAAGATAACAGGAAAATATTAAATTTAGTCTCATTTATTTAATTCTAGCTTGTTTATTATAACAATAAATTTAAAGTTGTAGCTTGCTAGCTAAAGTCAAAAAGAAATATAAAATACAAGTAGAAGTCAAAATTAATTAGTTAGGAGTTATTTAGAATAATAGAGAATCTTACTTTAAATATTAGAAATTAAAAGCTTGGAATGTTTATTTGATATCAACTAATATAAATAAGCAATAAAGCTTCTAAGATTATTAAATATACATTTTCGTTAACTTTTTAGTTTAAAATCAGCTTAATTTGAAACTTAATTTAGACTTAGTACTAAGAAAGCATTTTATAGGATTAATGAATGCTATTTATCTAAATATTACTATTAAACTAAAAACCAACTACCCGCTTTTTAGTACAATTAATGCTTTAGTAAAAGTATTATGAAACTAATAATGTATATTATTAGATATAAGTTAAGCAACTTACCATAATAGAGTTCTTAAAGCTAGATTTCAGCAAAGAAAATATGACAGCTTAATTGTTAATCTTATCTAAAGTTAGTTATATTGGCTTTAAAATATCATGATAAAAGCTTTTAAAATTAATGGTTTATGGCATTTTGATTATAGAGAAATGAGATATTCTAAATATTAATATTGTTCGAAATAAAATGTTAAATGGTTTAATACCTGACCCTATGCCATTAATTGATAAATAGCAAGCTACAGAAGAAAAGAATATTAAATGAACATTTAAAAATGTAAATGCTCCTTTGCTACCTAATCAGATAAAGTATCAAAACGAGTACAATTTTTACACAACTGATATAGGAAACCTAATTTACTAGTAGTATTTGCCTTAAACTACTAATGAGATGGAGAGCTATTTGCAATGACTTATTGATCCTGCAAATAAAAATCCTCCTAATAATTTAATAAAACATAAGCATTTTTGAAGTATGAAGTAGCAATATAAAAGTGAACAAATTGAAAGTGAGTAAACGTAACTTCAATAAGATCTAGACTTTCTTAATAAAAATGCAAACCGCTATCTAAAATTTGAATCTAACTTTGAAAGTGGAAACTTATTTCGTGCATATGCCAAATCTTTCAAGGAATATAATTTATTCATGAATGTTGATACAAACACTAAGGGTCATACTTAATGATTCTACTTTTCCGTTGAAAAAACTTAATCGGGCTAAAGAGTTCTCTTTAGGATTAATAATTATACAAAGCCTGTTTGCTAGCTGTAGAATGGGATGAAAATATGAGTTTATAGCAAATTTCTTAAGTAATAAACAGGATAAGGCTGACATCTTATTAACGAAGAATTGGAGTATAGTTAACATGTGCTAAGAAAAAAGACAGCAGCTAGATAGAATAACATTGATATTGAAACGGATGAGGAAGAAGAGGATAGTACTAATATGAGTTAAGGATTCTAAAAAAAATTTAACTTTACTGAAGCTAGAAGTGTAGCTGTGTATTACTATCAACTTTCCTTCAATTACACTTTTCAATATAGTTATGACACAGTCTATTTTTCTTTCAGTAGGCCTTACAAGTATAGTAAACTCTTAAAATTGCTAAACTCAATTCCTGACAAATTAAAAGATGGAAGTGTAGCAGAAAAAAATGTTTTATGCAAAACATCGGGAGGATTAATAGCCTACATATTAAGAATAACAAAGGAGAGCAAAAGCAAATAGGATGAAAACCGTACCCAATGGCATGTCCCTTAGGATAAAAAAAAGGATATTTTAATCACTGCAAGAGTTCATCCTGGAGAAACTGTAGGAAGCTGAATGTGTCAGGGCCTAATAAAGTTTTTGATATCCGATGATCCAATAGCAAAACTTTTAAGATGCTTTTGTGTTTTTCATATAGTACCAATGCTAAACCCAGATGGTGTTGTTTGTGGAAATTACCGGACATCATTAAATGGAGTAGATTTGAACCGTTAATGGATATCTCCATCTCCTTAGATACATGATACAATTTATCACACAAAAGAATATCTAAAGTCTCTATACAAAATTAAAACTACTTACATCTTCTGTGACTTTCATGGGCATTCTAAAAAAACTAATGCATTCCTATTTGGTTGCTATCATCCCTCTATAGGAGGGTTTGCTGCTTGAAATAAAGTCAGATTTTTACCAAAAATAGTTTAAAATTTGTGTTAATAGTTTAGCTTAAAAGATTGCTAATTTAAAGTTTAAAGTAACAGAGAAGGAACTAGTCGAATCGTTTGCTGAAGAGAATTTTCAATATTAAATAGTTTTACGCTTGAGGCTAGTTTTCATGGATGAGTCAAAGCATCCTAAACATAGCAATAAAGCAATTAGTCAAAGGATCAACAAATCTAGCAGGAACTTTAAGTGACAGATTTTCTAAAACAAGACTATCTTGATATTGGTATGTAGTTCTGCAAAAGCATTTTCCAATTATGCATTATCGATTGAAGCTTAAGTGATTTTAATGAGCAGCTATATGTATAACGGTTTTCAATTAAAATAACAGAAATTTATGAACATTTAATGAACTTAAAGCTTAGTGAAACTAAATTTGAAGAGAAAGTAAGAGATTTCCTTAAGGATGTAAAGTGACTTAAAAAAAAGAAAAAGAAAGGGATTGAAACGATTAGTCACAAGAGTAAATACAAAAACAAACTGATGGATTTAGAAGATTAGTCTGAAGCATCTAATGTAAAGTATAACCGAAAGAATACTTCAAAGCCCAAAAGTCATCACAATAAAGATTCTTCTAGCTCAACTTCTGAATAGAACATATCAAGAAGACCAATTAGTAGTAGAAAGGTATATTAACGGTTTGATCAAGCTGAAAACATTTCAGATTCATCAGCGCAAACTTCACAAGAATCTGATTTAGAAATGAAATTTTCTTGTAAAACTACGATAAATGATAAAAAACTAGAATAGTAAGAACTAAAAGTTCCTTCGTATGGATTAAAGAAGTTAAATAAACCTTTAAGACAAATAAATAGTTCAAAAGGTTTGTATCATTATAGAAAGTATAGTGAAAACTAATAAATCAAAGGATTTTAGCATCCTAATAAAATTCTTAAACTCTAGAACACTAACTTAGCATAAAAGCGCTAAATAAATAATAATGCTAGTGTCTTTAAGTCTCTTTAAGAAAAGGATTAGCTTTAATAAACTCTATAATCGATTCCTATTGAAAAGCTAAATTATAAAAATTAAAGATATTCTAAGTATAGGAAAGAATAAATAGAGAAAAGATAAATTTCCAATACTCTGCGTTATGATAGTTCGGAGGAAGCAATAACTACACCTAAATACTAAGAGTGTAGTAAAATGATTTCTCTTGATTTGCAAAATTTTAATGACTCAATAAGCGATAAATTGCCGAGTCTTAACACAAACTAATATTAATAATTTAGCCAACAAATAGAGCCAAGTTCTAAGAAAAGCAATAAGATTAGCAACTACAATCATTGTAAGAATCAGGTTTTATCGCCTAGAACTTTAGAAGAAATACAAATAAATTAATCTAACAAAATAAGGCCGAATAACGAAGAAGCTTTGTCTAATCAAAATTAAGAGCTTAAAAAATAAGATATGTCTCCACTATATTCACTGAGTAAGAGATAACTTACTAACTCCTTAACTTTCAACAGTAAAAGCAAAAATACTTAATAGTAAAGCTTATAAAACTTTCAATAAGTATTGCTGAATTAGAACAGCAACCATTCTAATGTCAAAAAATAGAAGCCTAATAAGTTAAGATGAACAAATAAACAATATCATAGACAGTTTTTATGTAGCTTAATAATTTTAATTTAAATCTATTCAATTCTCTTTTTTCTTAATAATTGAGCGAAACTATCAAACTCCTATTTTCTACTTGTATATTATAGAACCAAAACTATAATTAAGATAAATTTAACTAAAGCTGGTCTTCTAAATGAAATTGATTAAAAAGTTGAAAACTATTGAATTATCAAAGAGAATAATTAAACAATAACTAATCATTTGTATAGTAATCCTATTATGCATATTTAATATCTTTATACTTCATTACTACTGTTTTCTTCTATCAAAAGTGAAGAAATAGGCATTATAATAATTTATTAGATTGATACATAGAGTATGTAGTAGGCTATTATATACCTTAAGTCCAAGTCTCCATTTAATATACTTTATTATGTAATTCATTATTCAAAGAAAAAGAAGAGCAGAAATAAAACTTTCTTCCTTTTACCTTAACTTAAATAAGTGAATTAATATGTTAACTTAGCATTGGTTAAAAAGAGAGGCTAATAAAGCATTAGTGATATTTGCTATATTTATTAAGTTTCTGGTTTAAAATTACTTAAAGTGTGAAATTAAATAGCATATATACAATTCTTAAGGTGCATAATGAAATTAAAACTATTATAGATTTATCTAATATTATTAGTTATTTTAGTTAACTTTATTAGGCTGATTCATGCACATCATAAATATATAAACAGCTAAATATATCAGACTAATAAAAATAACCAGGATAGGATATGGATTTATTTAGAGAGTAAATCTAAAAAGATTAAGAATAAGGGGAAATAAAATAAATTACAATTTTAAAGAAATTTAAAATTAAGCTTTTAAAAGGTATAAGTTGATTACTTAATTCTTTATGTAATTAATAATTAACTTTTATCTTTAAATATAAAGGAATAGTACATAGAAACTTATTGCTTTTAGTAATTACCTTAGTAGAATTATATAATAATTATATATTTTTATATTTGCCTTTATTTAAGTTAGATTTAAAATCTTATAGTTAATCATACATTTTAAAACAAGAATTTCAAACTCTCTAAGAAGAGAGATAATATTCCATATTTCTATTTGTTTAAAAGCTAAATATCTCTTGAAATATAATGCTTTAATTTAATTGATGGGACCAAATGTTTAGAAAAAATAAAATGCATATATGTTTAGAATTTCCTTTTAATTCCTAATATATAGTCTTCTATAAATTTAGTAAAGCTATTTGTCATAAAATATTGCCAAGTGAAATTAAATTAAGAGTCACATCATAAATAGGTAATTTTAATTTTTCTGAAAGTAAAAATAGACAAGGCTTATTACTCTAAGCATATTGATATATCTAATAAATCCTTTTTCTTAGTAGTTCTTTAGTATTATATTAATAGCTTATACACTTATTTTTTTGAATAGTAAATACTTTAATGGCATATCTTAAAATTAAATTTGACTGATAATTAGCTAAAAATAAAGTTTAGTTAGATTAATATGGATAGGAATGGATAATAAAAGTAAGGACTATAGTAAGAATGGCTGTTGCCTTTAAAGATTATAACTTTAAATATTTATATTTAATGGAATAATATTAAATATGAGACCATCTACAAGATCTCCAACTGCTCGCTCTTTTTCAACTATGCGAGTGTAAATTACTTCGGCCGGCTCTGAAATTCCGTTCATCACGAAATAGCAGAAACTAAACGCAACATTTTAAGATTATTTTCCTTTAAAAACTAGAAAGAAGATGATGACAAGGCCATAAACAGGGTAGGATATAAAGACATATAATCATAGAAATTTGTAAAATGTGAAGGTAAATCTTGAACCAAGACCTAAGGAACTAGATGAATTTGCTGTAGATATAAGAAATCTGGAGAGTGATAAATTGTTTAAATACGTGTCTGGCTAATCTCAATAAATGAGAGAATCAATTCTAAAGACAAGGATCGAATCAGACGAAAAGAAACTGATTCTTTTGCAAGGATAAATAGATAAACTTAAAAATGTAATTTATAAGTCAAAGCAAAATTTGAATGATTTATTAGATTAATAGAAACCAGTTGTAGATGTTAATTCTATTTAAAGGACTATTTAGCAAATGATAATTTATGAGAATTAAAGTTCTGAGAATGAGTTGGATTACACTCTAACTACCCGTTTGGATATATAATCAAAGTAGTAATTTAAGTATAATACTTCATACCAATAAACTGTAATTTAAGTAAGCTTTAATTTCAGGAATTAACCCAAAGTAATTAGAAACTCAAGTAAGAAAAGACTGAGCTACAGAATCTTCTTTCTAAAATATAAGAGCGAAATTCTTATCTGAAGAGTTAAGTGAAAGCTCTTGAATAATCTGTTAAGGATGCTAATGAAGCAGCATTTAAGTAAATTGAAGAGATTTAAATATAGTAAATAAAGCAATCAGAAGAAACACCTAGAAATGCTAGTTAAAAAAATAATCTTATTAAAGTAAGGTAAATAAGTACCACTAGAATTTAAAAAGTATATGATATCATCTCAACTATTTTGATACATGAAGATACTGATTAAGTAACTTATACTATTATAGGGATTTCATCTAATTTGTCAAGATATATCTAAAGCTCTAGGATGTAGTTTAGTCGCAATTGCTTTACCCAACTCTGAATTAAGCTACTTTAATTTGCATTTTATGGGAATTAACAATCGTAAAGTGCATGCAGACTCTATAATAGCATCATGCTTTTTAAATAATGAAATAATAGTAGTAAACGATAATAAAAACCCTAAGTGAGATACTAAACTCTCAAAGGTACTAAGTATGAAAATATGAAACTTCATGGTTATTCCTTTTTATAGTCATGATTAAGATCCTATTGGTGTTGCTCTAGCAGTAAACAAGAGGAATGAATCATCTTTTGCTTAGAACGATGTAGATCACTTTGCAAATATGTGTGTATCTATTTCAGTTTTCATTTAGAAATAGGAATTAAATAAAAAATAAGAGCAAGAGATTTATAAAACCTATGTGATGAAGCAAGTAGTCCACACTTTATATAATGCTACAACACTAGAAATATTATAAAACAGATGCGAGCATCTGGCCAATGATATTTTAAAAGTAGAAGGGGCTATTCTTTGGCTAATAGATCCTTAGTATCATGAACTGTATAGAAGAGTTGGTAATGAGATGATAAAGTTTGTAGTCACTGAGGGAATATGTGGTAAAGCTGCTAAAACAAGATAAATTATAATTGAAAACAATTTGAAAATCAATAAAGATTATAATAAGTAAACTGACTGTCCTGATCATATAAGATAAGAAATGCTAAAAATCTATGAAAAGTAAGGAAATGAACTATGAGAGATGAAATATTTAAAATTAGCTTCGAATAATAGTAAAAATTAATAAAAGCTAGGATTGCCTATATAATAGAAAATATTAGTCATGCCAATAATTTATCCTGAAGAGGAAGGAAAAATTATATTCGCTTTACCAAAAGGAGTTTTACTTTTAAGCTAAAAGGTTGATGGTACTGATTTCAATTAAGAAGATGTAAGATTAGTCTAGCTTTTTTGCAATATAATAATAAGGTTTATTGATATAGTAAATGTGGTGGAGGTTTTTTATGGTTTAAGATAAACTTTGTTAAAAATAATGGAATACAGTGGCGATGTTGAGTCTAATTTAATCCAAAGTTCTTCTCAAATTGATTGGATTAAAAAGCAAATAGTCAAATTTGAGCGAACTATTATTTAGTTTGGTAAAGATATTAAGAATAAAAATAGCAGTGAAGTAAATTGAAATATACAATCTAATATTAATCTTCTTGTATTAATAAATCTCCTAACTTATAATTATTTAATTTTACTTCTTTAAGAAAGCTTCAATATTCTAAGTACTAAATAACTAAGATAGTATTTATATCTTTCTTAATAAAACTAAGTAAGGCTTCTTATTTTCTAGTTTATAACATTTGCTTCTTAACTTAAATTACCCTTTATATGTTTTCTTGGACTATCTTAATATTTTCTAACCTTTTGCTTTAAATACAGATTACAATAAATTATAAGGTACCATAGAAGCTTATTTAAAGTTATATAATCAAGTAGTTCTTTTAAATATAATGTTATAATAAGCTATTCCTTTTTAGTCGCTATCTTAAAGCAATTGAGCGAAATTTTATAAAGCAATAAAACTAATATGCTTATATGGTGTTTAAGTGATTAGCAAATGTGATTCTATACATAGTGATGGAAATATATTGTAGTAAGGCTAATAAATACTATGAATAATTGACTATACTAAGAGAATTATTTATTAGTATATAGTTAACTTGCTTAAATTATAAAGTCAATACTGCTATATAGTTATGCTTTAATATAATCATTAGAAGAACAAAAATGTAATAGGAAATAATTTTAAAGCGGTTAAAGTGGAACGACTAGATAGAGTTAAGGGAAATTATTAAAGTAATAAGAAGATAAAATAAGAAATATTATGTGAATCTTAAATTACTACTTGTTATTGTTAATGTTATTTTTTCACTATCACTTTTTACTTGGCTTTTTTGAATATTGATAATACCCGCCTAAAGCGAGTATACCTGTCAAACCATATAAAAAGTTCTTCTAAGGAAAGTATGGAATTTTGTATAAAGCAGCTATTTGATTTTATAAGGTGCTAGTGAAGGGAGGATAAAATTAGAATAACTTGTAGCTTTATTTTGTTATTTGAACTTGTCTTGAAACTAGATCATATCCTGTATTTAATAAACATTACCATATAATCCTTTAAGTCCGTTATTCATATAAGGATTAGTAAAATCGATGCAGGTGTTTATGTATAAGCTATTCAGCCTTACTACATTCTATTAAACAAAATACTGACTATCCTTATTTTTGCTGAATAGGTATAAATTAACATCTTAGTTAAGGTCATTTATCCTAGCTACTATTCTATTAAATTTTTCATAAGGAAACACTGATAAAAGTGGACCTTAAGCAGGACCTAATGTTTTAGAAGCTACAATTGTGGGAGTTAAAAATCCTTTTTCATCAAATTATCCTCCATGCTCGATTTTGAAACCACTGAGTTTTTCCTTAAGAGTATCTGTTCCGCTTATTAGTTTAGCATACTCAGGACTTGTTCTTGCATCTTGACCAAATTACTTTTCAATATAAAGCTTCAGTTTTGAAATAAATTCATTACTAACTGATAAATGAACATATACATGTGAAACAGCTACTTCTAAATTTTAACCTGCGCTTATCCATTTATTAGCAGCTATTTGTCGAGCAGCATAATCTATGTCAGCATCAGCAGTAATAATTGCAGGAGTATTATAGTTTAGTTCATAAGAATAGGTAACTAAATTTCCTTAATTTGCTATTAATTTCTGTACATTTTTACAGTTTGCATAGTTACCTATGTAATGAATATGATCTAAGGAACTTTGAGCAAGGTCTTCCATACTTCCTTAAGACAGTTTGACACTAAAAGTATCCAAGAATTCATGAATTAATTTATCTATAACCTTCTTAGTATTTTCCATTGGAGATTCTATTTTTATTATTACGCAGTTTCCAGCTGAAATAGCAACGCACAAAGGCACTAAAACTCTTTATAAGATATTAGAAGAAGGTAGATCAACAATCAATCCAACAGTTCCCTTTGGCTATTTGACAGTGACTTTATTTGAAAACAATTGAATGATATCTGTAGTTGCTGATTTAACTTATCAGTTTTTAAAGTTTTTAAGAATATAATTAACTTCTTTCTATGTTTCAGCAAACTATTGCCAAGAGACAAAGTATCCCTACTGTAAATCCATCTAAATACTTTCGATAATTTCTTGCTGCATTTAATCTAATCCCTTTAGTAAATTTTGAAGCTGCTGTTCTCTATGAGATTTAGATTTAGTAACTCCTGTTTCAAATCTTTATCTAATTTTGTTTGATAAGCTGGAGGAAGCTTCTGACATATTTAATAAATGAAAAAATAAGAATATTTTAAATAAACCTTACAGATTCTTACCCTTTAACTAGTCTCAATCTCCCTCACTAATACCTTGTATATTTAATTTTCACTAACGATAAGAATATATCAATCTTCTAACTAACCAGCATCGATAGAGAAGTTTAAGCTAAATATATCTAGTTTCTATATTAACTATAAGTGATGTTATAATGAGGCTTTTGTATTTATTTACAGAAGACAAATAGGATGTCTAATTTAATAATAAACTATCAACTTTTAATTTAGGTTATTACTATAAATGAGTGAGAAGTTATCCCTTTTAGATAAAAAAGTAGTTTGCTGCAAAAATATTGAAATTCAAGGAGTTATTTCTTTTGGAACTGGATGTAGAATTCACCCTAATTGTACTATAATTTCTGAAGGCGAGACCAGTATTATTTTTGGTGATTATAATATTGTGGAGGAAGGAGTCACAATCATTAATAAGCCCTTTGCTAATGCAGAAGGTAATGAAGTAGTACAAGATATGTATATTGGAAACTATAACCTATTTGAAGTTGGGAGCTAAATAGAGTCAAGTAACATAGGCAATTATAATGTATTCGAGCATAAATCTAAAGTACTTCCTGGCAGTACTGTAGGTGATGCCTGCATTATAGGAGCTGCTGTTAAAATAAGTGGAAATGTTCCAAATAATATAGCTGTCTTTGGAGAAAACAAAATGAGGAAGAACTGAAATTCAAATATCGAATTAATAAAGAAAAACATAGTAGATTTGGCTGAAATTCTGTATTCCCATCTTACTTAGTATAATTCAGTAATAAATTGAAAGATACAAACTTGGATTTTATAATTTTAATCTTTATATCTGTTTATGACCTTTTAAATGAACCTATAACTATTTTCATTGCTCTTATAGTAAACAAAGCTAAATTTTGATTACATAAATAATTCCTTTTTGCTATCCTTTAAATATAAACTAGATAAGTGCTAAAATATCCATAAGCTTATATTTATTAAATTGATTTAATGATTTCAAAAAAATCTAAAATTTTGCTTTTGGTAGCATTTGTAGGAATATTTCTAATAAGCTTAAGCATTTGATTATGGAGCAAAAATTATCAAGAGCAAGGATTAAATTTGATGACAAAATATTAGAAAATAAAGTTGAACCTTTAAAGAAATAATAGTAATACAAGTAGATATTATTACAATCAATCCTAGTTACTGTCCAACTAAGAATATTTGAACCTTAATCCTAAAAATTTATTCCTTCATTCAGAATTATAAAACGAAATGTTGAATTCAGGAAGTAGATATTAAATCAAGTGCTTTCCGTTCAATTTTTCAGCTTTGTAAAAGCAAAGTAATTAAGTTATTTGAAATAGAACTTATAGCTAATGTCCTCAAGTGCCAGATATTATAAGATGGAGTGCAAAATAAGCAGAGATTAGTTGTTAAAGTAACGAAAGTTAAATTGTTTTAGGTAATCCAATTTATTAGGAACTAATAGGAGAATCTCCTGTTAAAACTCCTATTTTAAAAGGGATTAATACAGTAAATGTTACGTAAACTGAATTTATGTTTGCGAGATGCAACTTGAACTAAACATGATCAGCTGCTTGAAAATTTAAACCTAAGCCATGATATACTCCTGCTATTGGTGAAAGATAACTTTCTGTATTTGTAATAAGTTTGGATTCAATATCTAGATTGCATTTTTATAGGAACGCACTTAAAACCGTTTAATTTCTAAACCAGCTTTCAGAGCGAAATTATAGAATTTTTGATTTTGTATTCCATAACACTGTAGGAGCTTCTACCATTTAAAACGTTTATCCATTATTTAGTGGAGACTTATTAAGACATTATTAGGCTGTACATTTTTTCAAACGAAAGCTAGATTTTACAGGTCCATAGTCCATTCTAAAAAGATTCAACAATTACAAATGAATTTCCTTGATAGGAAGCGATAAATGCACACGATCAATTTCTGCGGCTTTAGGAAAAAAGCCAAATGCATAACACTTATTAACTAGATTCTTCTGTCTAAGTAAAAGGCTAATTCAAGGAACTTTAGAAAGATGTATTGCTGGTAAGCCAGGGTCAGCTTGACTTTTTGATATGTTATTATAATTTGATCAAAGTTATCAAAACGCAAACAAATTTGCCTTTATACATATTGGAGCTACTCATGAAAGAACAGGTACCTACATATAACTAGTGGATAAATATCTTTAAGGCTTCTTATAAAAATTACTATAGCCAGATTAAAATAGAATTGTAATCTTAATGGGAGATCATGGAATGAGATATGGAAAGTTTGCATAGAGTGAGGAATGACTTGAGGAAGTACGACTTCCACTTTTAATAATGCTAGGAAATACTAAAATTTTAGATTAAATCCCAAATGTATATGACATTTTGAGACATAATTCAATGCGATTAGTTGGAAAACTTGATTTATATGCTACATTTCAACATCTAGTTACAATTCCTTTCGAGAAAAATCTCTCTTAATAAAATTTAACATGAAAGCCTGAACAAAATGATAAGAACTCTCATATAAGTCTATTTAATTAAAAAATTCCTGATAACAGAACATGTGATGATGCTAAAATTCCTCCTTATATTTGTTCCTGCTTCTAATACATATCAGTTGATCCTCAGTCATAAGATTTGAATTTAATCGCCAAACAGTTAACTGGATTTTATAATAAAGATATAAAATAAATGGACTCCCTAGGCGATTTATGTGAAGAACTCCAATTGCAGGAAATTTTACTACCGAAAAAGATGTTTACTACTGATATTAAAAATGAATATTACAAGATAAGGATGAAGTATCAAAAGAATGTCATTATTGAATCTCTGTTCTATCTTACTATTCTTAACTCAACTTTAAACTACTTCAAATTTGATTTCTAAGTGTTAAGATAGAATATTAGTTGAACTGGATTTATAATGTAAACAGAAAGAATTGATGAATATGCTGGTATTTGTGAAGAACTATCAAAAATTAGAAGTGTAGATCCTAGATTTTGCGTCTGTAAGGATATTAATAAAACAAATATCAGCATTTTGAGTAAGTTTAGATAACGCTTTTCTACTAAATGAGCTCCTCTAGGTTAAAGTTGCTCAGAATTCTGCAAATAGAATGGTACAACATGTATAGATTACTCTTCAAAAGCCTTCAATGAGTGTTCTCTTCTTGAATGCGAAAATTGTCAGGCTAATTAAAATGTGGCTTACAACCAGGTTCTTCCTATGAAAATCCAGCAAAAATGCTACTACAGTCAGATATATTAATAAGCAAACTGTAGCGCAAGTTTTGAGAACGTTGAAAGATTTTGTCCCTGTACTTTATGATTAAACTTAAATTTAATTTCTATCTAATGTTCTAAATGGTGATTACATATTATTAAGTTAATTACAATTAATTTAAAAGTATAAAGTAAAATAAGATTATAAATCTAATTTATAAGATTAATCATTTTTGTCCCCATCCTTGATTTCCGTAATAAGCCCCTGTGTTGCCCATAGAATTTTGCTAGTAACCCATATTCATATATACATTATTTTACACAGGCATATACTACTACTATTGATACATATATCCACCTCCATACATTGGAGGCACTTATGGCTATTATATATAGTTCTATGCAGCTATCATTCCCTACGGAATAAACTTATTTTTATCCTGTTTCTACTATAACTACGATTGGGGTACCTAGTTATATAAGTTCAGAATAGCATTGGTTACATTTTATTGCTATTATTGTTAAGGAGCCTAATAAAATTGCTGTTATTAAAAAGCATTAGCTTATTAAGTTGGTTATTACTGCTATTAGTTGAAATTCTAGTTTGCATTTAAAGCTTATGGGCTTCCTCAATCAATATTAACTAGCTAATCGTTTCCTAAAACATTTGTTTTATTTTATGTATCTTTAACCTCCTCAGCTTATTAGAACTCTGTAAATTCAACTTTATCACTTTGATCCAATTAGAGCAAATCTATTTACTCCTATTATGGCTTCACAACTATAGTATTTTGCTACTAGCTTTAAAGATTAGCTGGCTTGGCATAGTTAACAACTTGCTAAGGCTAAGATTATTACTGATTTATTTGTTTCACATTACTCTATTATTAGCTTTCTTGTATATTTAATCCTATATCCTCTCCTTTTAGTATTCTAGTAGCAGGATCTTGCTCATTTTATTTAGCGAATTTTTTATCAATGTACTTATCTCTAATAAATTTCTCTTAAACATACGATCTTACTCCAGCTCCCGGTTTTTGTGACTCTACTAGCCTAGCTTCCCAAAACTAGTTAGCAATAATATTATTCATTTTATTATAAATCATCATCATATCATCATTCCATTTATCCAGAGTCACTGATTTTATTTTCGTAATATGAACTCCTAAGTTTCTATGAATACCTGCACATTAAATGCAAACGAATGTACCAAAATTTATTGAAGCCCATCTTGGGTTTTTATTGGGACAGTCAGCACAAGTTTTATTTTCTTGTCTTTTGAGGATGGGTTCTAGAAAGCTGTTTACCTCCATATTATTGAATGAATTTAACTCTTGAAATATAAAGCCATTTATTCAGAAAATTTCGTATCTTTTTAAATAAGCATCAATACTACTTATATAAGTAACTATCTTATACCTTTAGCTCTATAAAGTCTATTTGCATTTATTTTATATTTCTACTTTTAAGGATGCTGCTATTATTATCTATCACCTTATCCTTTTACTCTAATTTTAGCTACATTCATAAAACTTATAGATTTTGAGTTATATTTTAAAACTTTTAAGTATATATGGATGAGAGTGAGCAAAAGCTGTAAATTAGAATAGCTTAGCCCTTAAAAGTGACTGACTATTTTAAAGGAGCCAATTAATTATGAGAAGCTTTATACTATAAAAAGGAATAAACTTACTTTTATTAATTTTAGCTCTTTAATTTCATATTAAAGCTCTTTCTACAGGTATATTATAAATAGATAGTAGCATTTATAAGCAGGCTAAATATGAGTACTAATATATGTATATAAGATAGATTAGTTGTATACCTAAAAGGTAATTTTAAGAAAGTATAAGGTTCCTATAATTGCATTCCTTTTTAAAAGAAGCAGCAGATTACTCTTAATGAGAATCCTAATAGATATAAGAGTAAATTAAAGGTCTTAAAAGGTAAATAGTTTATCAGCATAAAAGTATCTATTTAAGAAGCTTTTATAATATAAGTATTCATTATTAGCTAATTATAAAAGGGATTATTTAGTTATTGCCTTTATAACCCTTATTTTAAATTTATCAAAGAGGCTTTTGTCTGTATTGCTTCTACTAGTAACTAATTAGTTACATTTTAATTATTTTAAACACTCTAAAATTTAGAATAATAAAGCATTGAAAAGCTAACGAAACAAGGTTGGAAGATAGCCTATAATCGAAGAAGAAAAAGCTAAATTAATTGAAATCTTGTAATAACTTTTAGATAAATGAACTAAATAATGATTATATTTAGATATCCAAAAATACAATTAATTAATAAAATAATAAACATAAATTACTAAAACTCTCAGCAAATACAATTAGCTTGTTTACAATCTTTCAGAGAAAAAGGAATTTTACATTTTTTGAATAGTTGAATATAGAAAGGACATACTAAAGTAAGCACTATGCTTAGAAATATAGTTGATTAGAAAAATAATTTATCATTAATAATAAACAAACTTAATTGAGGATTTTTAACTTAAAGCTGAATAATTAAAAACTAATTTTAGAATAACTTACATAATCAAAAACTTTAAAATAGTCTATGTATAATGAATATTATTATACATCTAATTTTAAAATAAGCAATTCCACTAAGCAAGAATAACTTAATTGGATTAATTTTTTAATTAATTGTTTTTAGGGTTATTTTAATATAGAAATTAATAGAATTGCTTTAGTTACAAAATACTAGAAAAAGAAATATGAAATAAATTATTAAAAAGAGGCCATTAAAGTTAGAAATAACTATTAAAGATTGCTATAAATATATCTAAGTATGGTCTATATAAGGAAGAAAAGGAATACTTATATAATATATCTTTTTAATTTTATAAAGCAAGCAACAAATTTAGTTTTTTATATCTATTAGTGATTAAAGAGCTTAAATGATAAAGAAGTTGATAAAATTTAATATCTCACTATAAATTTTAAAGAATAATTATAAATTTAGCAAATTATTACCAATAATGGTTATATTTTAGAAGCTATATAAAATCCCAAGAAAAGATAAAATGAAAATAAGCATTTTAAGATAAATTTAATGAAAATTAAGGCTTAAGTAGTTAAGCATTTTTTTCTATATTAGAAAATCTTACTAATGAAAAGAGCATCAATATAAATTAAGCTTAAAGTAATGTGAGAAAGGTAGCCTAAATAGAGGATTATATATAATATGGCTATAAGTATAGTTGAAGATATTGATTATTATAAAGAAACGCTTATAATTATTTTATGTTTTCTCACATTGCTATATCTCTTTTGTTTCTTTCTGCTTCAGCTTGCACATTAAATTCAAGTAATTCTTAGTTAATATGTCCCGGTCTTGGGCATAGCCGCTTTAGATTTTAGCATTCTTTACAGTCTTTTTTCCAATTATCTTTTCCTTCATATTTATCATAGCATCAACATCCTTCAGCATGATAATGGTTTCCATGAGCTAATGCTGGCTAATAATAAAAAAAATTACACTTCTCTTAGTCTCGCAACAAAAGTTCCAATCATTTCCACAATTAACACAATTTACATGCTAACATCCTGCATCTTTTGTCGCAAAAAATCCACAGTATGGACATTTTCTAACATCCATTCCAGCATTTCTTACTGCTTCTCTTGCCTGTAAAAGATAATTAAGAAAAGTTACTTTTAAAATAGCGAATTATTGGCAGTTACCCTCATGAGGTTATTCAAAGCATCTCGTGCAAAAGTTTTCTTAGCATAACTGACAGAAAATCATATTTACATCTTGACTTATCTCAAATTTTCCTTAGCATCTGTCATTAGGACAACGTCTATTTATTAAAGAAACTTACATGAACCCTGGAAGTAAATTCATTCTAAAATTACAAAGTTTTTCCCAATATTCTTTACTAATTGCATGTTAAAGTATTCCAACATCGTGCTTTCCATCAAAACCTCTTTCAAGAGGAAAATCACATTATTACCCTTTTTAATTTATAAAAGGACATGTTAAATCTTCAGTTCTAAATTTACCCTCATCTATTTTACTTGTTATAAAATTAGTTAAGCAATCACTGCAAATTTTGTGATCGCAATTTAAAGTTTTCATTTTATTTATATCAAGTTCATTTAAGCATACGTAGCATTTGAAATGAGAAGCATTTTTTCTTTCTTCTTCTTATAGTAACCTTGCTATCTCTGCATCTTCATCCTCTTAATGCTTGTTTCTATACTTTCTGCTTACAAATTTATCTCCTGTTAGATTTTCATAATCTTTAGCTGAAAAAAGCTTTTAACATTAAGGCTTGATGCATTTGAATTCTTCCCATTACTCCTTTTCAATTTGAGTATAAATGCAAATTTAATGAAACTTATGCTTACAATCTATTAGTTGATAATAGCCTTCATCTTTTAAATTGCATCCATATTTCTCGCATTATTATTACTTAATTTAATCAATTTTCCCTTTATTAACTTACTATAATGGTTGTTATTATTAAGCATTTTATTTGTTTTATTATGGTTGCTTTGCATTAAAATAATTATCTATTTCCTTTTTATCTTTTTCAGAAATTGCAACATTGCAAACCTTGCAAATATTGGGATTCTTAGTATAAATATTTTAAATGCAAACATAATGGAAATAATGTCCGCACTCTGTTTTTATGCCTTAAGCTTGATTTTATTCTTGTTGAGGTTTGATTTTTAGCTTGCAAAGTTTTACACCACACTACATTTATTAAATTTGCTGTTAAGGCTACTCTTGACTCTTTTGATTTTTAATATTTTATTCAAGCTGTTGTTACTATATTTGATTATTCTGAGGTTATTGACTATTTAAGTAGCTATCTATTTATCTTTTATCTTTTTCAGAAATTGCAACATTGCAAACCTTGCAAATATTGGGATTCTTAGTATAAATATTTTAAATGCAAGCATAATGGAAATAATGTCCACACTCTGTTTTTATGCCTTAAGCTTGATTTTATTCTTGTTGGGGTTTGGTTTTTAGCTTGCAAAGTTTTACACCGCATTAATTTGATTAGATTGGCTATACAATCTACTAATTACTTTATTCCTTTATTATCTAAGGTTATTCTTAGATTACCTATTATTAATAATTGCTTTAGTTTACACTTTCCAAATTTTATTTCGTTTGCTTTGCATTAAAATAATTATCTATTTCCTTTTTATCTTTTTCAGAAATTGCAACATTGCAGGTTTTACAAATATTGGGATTCTTAGTATAAATATTTTAAATGCAAGCATAATGGAAATAATGTCCACACTCTGTTTTTATGCCTTAAGCTTGATTTTATTCTTATTGAGGTTTGGTTTTTAGCTTGCAAAGTTTTACGCCGCATTAATTTGATTAGATTGGCTATACAATCTACTAATTACTTTATTCCTTTATTATCTAAGGCTATTCTTAGATTACCTATTATTAATAATTGCTTTAGTTTACACTTTCCAAATTTTATTACGTTTGCTTTGCATTAAAATAATTATCTATTTCCTTTTTATCTTTTTCAGAAATTGCAACATTGCAAACCTTACAAATATTGGGATTCTTAATATATATATTTTAAATGCAAGCATAATGGAAATAATGTCCACATTCTGTTTTTATGCCTTAAGCTTGATTTTATTCTTGTTGGGTTTGGGTTTTTAGCTCGCAAATTTTTACTCCGCACTCGTTTTATTAGATTTGCTATAAAGGCTGCTATTGGTTATAATCTTAGCTTAAGTTACTTTGTTGTTGTTAATTTACTTAGTTTTATGGAGTATCAGTTTGCTAGTCATTTTGATGCCAATATTGAGCAGCCAAACCCCATTAAATTTCATTGGTTTGTTGAGGTTACTAGTTAACACTATTTTGGATATTTTTTCTTTACTCTCTGTTCTAGTAAGCTATCTAAAAGTCTTATTCTCCAAATATAAAATTAATTTCATTTTCATTATAGTCTTATTAGCAGTAAAAGCATTTTATTTCATTATATCCCTTTTCCTAAGGAAGCAATAAAATTTTCCCTTCAGTAATAGAGTAAATGTATTAAATAAGACAGACCCTACAGAATAAATGCTAACATCTAAGCTTTAGTATATCTTAGTTAGTGAAGCAATAGCAACAAGTGAGTAAATTTTGGTTTTCAGTAATAGTTGGCTCATTAGAAAATGGAGTTTAGTATTATTATTGCTAAACTAAACTGAAATTAACTAGGAAATCGCTTAATTCTTAAAGCTACTTGCTGTTTATTTTATCTCTAAGACCTTTTATACTTTCAACAAGGTAGTTCTTTTGCTAAATATCTGCTAAAAGCTTAGCCATTTTATCTCTAAATTAGGTATCTTTTATTAAGTATTTTTGAGTTGATTACTCGTAATCTTACTAATTTTAGAAATTTCCAATCTGCTTATAAAGCTATTTTATTCTAGAGAAGAGCAAGTTTATTAAATCAGCAAGTTTTGAGAACAAATCTTATACTTCATTTTAGAAATTGGTTTACTAGTTACCTTCCCTTTATCCCAAATCTTCTTCTTTAAATTACTTATTGGATTCTAGTTCGTTTTACTCTTGCTTTTTTTCCTCGTTTTGCTATGTTTCGCATAGATATAGAGGCGGTTGCTTGCTGTTTTTTTCAAATTTTTAAGGAATAAAAATCATTTCTTCTTTAAAATCCCCTTCATAATAATCAAAACCATCAATGGATGACATTTCTCTAGTATAAAGTATGTCATAATGACCTGGCTTTAGTAAAATGTAAATTGCTGGTAATTGTTCAGTCTAAAGTCCATTAACCACATCCAAAATTTGAATCTGCTTATCTCTAGTAAGTACTTCTGTACATACTACTATATTCAAAGCCTTAACAAGACTTGATACAGGAATACCTTCAGCTTCCTTCCCCATTATCAATACATCACTTTCTATCAATTATTTCAAAGGCTAAACTGAATAATACTGGTATTCTCTATTTCAATGTTCTTAAATAAACAAAGAGTTCAGCATTCTAAGTATCCAGACTAATTAAGTATCTATTTATTAATTATTAGTTTGAATATCTTATTCCAATTTTCTAAGTGAATTAATTACTTAGTTTTGCTTCTTTAAGCCTTTTAAAATATTTAAATAATCTAAAAATTTAGAAACCATTTAAGAACTATTCTAGAATCTATTTTGGTACTAATACCTGTTGCTTATGTCATTCAATTACTATTGTTTACTTCTTATTTTTTATACAAAATTTGTAATTTCATACAAAGGAGTTGTGAGTCTTATCAAATGCTCCAAGTAAGCAACTCCAACAGCTCTATAAAAGCAATTCCCATCTCCTCTAACAGGTCTTCATGTATCATATGTTTTAGTAAGCTCATGAATTTTTCTTTAGATAATAGGGTTGAATTTATTTTCATCAGCAATTGAATAAAGTTAAATTCTACTCTTTATTTAATAGACTTATTTTTGATTCAAATTTTGCTACTTTTATTGGCTAAAATTTTTGTAAACTTCATTTAAGTCTTTATTTTTTTCCCCCAAGGATTAAGCTTTTTAAAGTTAAATATCATTTAGCACAAGTTCTTTTTCTTATTAATCAGGATTCATTTTTTACATTTTTTAGCTTTCCAAAATATCATTTGACATCTGACTATTTTATACTAATTAATCCTATTCTATTTTTTAAAAAGGCTCTTCGTTTGATTGTATCTAAAAAACTGGTTATTAGATAATGTTTTACTGCTTACTTTATAATTAATCATTAGATTCTTTCTAATCAGTTGCATTTTATTAAAGAATAGGCGTAAACTAAAATTTGTTTTATGATTAATCAATAGTATAGAAACCGCTTTACTAAACTTAGCTTTATAATTAGTTTTCTGTAAGATTCTACCTAATTTAAAAGCTTTCATTTTATTATTATACAGCCTATTCTTATTTTTAGGCTTCTAAGCTTGTAAATTAGAATTTTTACTCTTAATTGTCTTTCAAAACATTTGTCTCTGATTAGGACTATTTATTTTGTATTTAACTTCAATTCAAAATGTTTTATTAGCTGTTGGGATCTTACTGCTTTTAATTTTGAGCATTCTACATTTAATTATCTTCTTATTAATTTTAAATTCATTACCATTATGAGCTTGATAATGACTATGGTTAGTTTTATTTCTATTCAACTTATTACAAATTCTCTTACTTAATAAAGTCCTTTTATTCTTAAATGAATTGTGGTTAATTATTATTTTAGCTTTAATTTCATTATCATTAAACTTAATGAGACTGATTTTATTATTATTACTTTTCTAAATTAGTTTGACTTGTTCCCGTCTAGTTTTGACTAGGCTATTATTAAAATGCATACTATCACTTAAATTAAGCTGATTATTAGTTATTCTCTTGATTCTAAACTAATTTATTACTTTAAATATTTTGGTTCTAATTGCTTTCTTAGTTCTATATAAACTATCATTGCATTTATGGCTACTATTAACTTTGGTTCTATTAATATTATTATTGCATTTCCTTGAAACCTTCTTATTCATTTTGGCTACTTTAGCTTTATGTAATATTAGTCTCTGCAACTTATTAATCTTAAATTCACTGTCATTAGACTTAAGTATCCTTTTATGGTTGTTCTTGCTTCTTTTCTTAATTCGGTTATTTTTCTGTTAATAAAGATTATTAGGACAGTTACAAATTTTGTCATTATAGCTGCGATCCTTATTATTATTATTAACTTGGTTGTTATGTAGTTGAGGACTAAGCGCTTCCTTAGCTATGAGTAGCTTATTACTATGGAAAGATGAACTATTAGCTTTATTAATCTTTTTGCTAAGCTTAGTTATATGGCTATTATTAATTTTAGCTCAATTAACTCTGAGATCAAGCTAATTTCTCTTTGCTTTGATCCTCTTTTTCGTCTTATTATGGCATTTTCTCTTATCGCAAGTTCTATTAATTACTTTAAGGTAATTACTAAGTAGAAGGGACTGGATTGCTTGGATGAGTTTATTTAAACTAATTGAAGGCCATTTAGTTTATAAAAGTATAGATGGTTTATTAGTAAAAGAGATAATTAAACTTGATAAATACTCTTATAGTCAGTATGCTTGTCCTTCTATTACTTTCTTCATATTATATCATTAATCTTATTACTCTATACTTATAATAGATACTACTAGTTTCTTCATTATTCTAATCTAAGTCAGAATACTTTGAAGCAGCTATTTAATTAGATACTTACTAGATGCATAGCAATTATAATAAGACATTGTTTAAAAGGAGACTATAATCATAAGGAGTATTTGCCTTTATGTAATAGATGGTATTTTAAACAGTCTAATGTAAAATATAATCATAATATCCTATTTAAATACCTCTATGCTAATTAATCAATCAAGTGATTACTGTATAAACTTACTATTAATGGTTTAGTAAGTATCTAAGTAAACATTAGCATAATCCTCTAACTAGCATTGAAGCTAATATAGTAATAATAGGCTATAATTATAACTAATACTTATACATTTGTTAGATAGCTATTTAAATACTACAGAATCTATTATATGATGCTTACTAAATATCTCATTTATAAATCTAGTTTAGTAATATATTTTAATATCACTAGCTAATATTAATCTATATACTTTTAAATTATGTAGCTTACTTAATCATTAGCTATCTATTAAGTATAGATATTAAATCAATGCTTAGTTTTGTTAAATCTGAAGATATATAATTTATTAATAAATGATGGTTGCTAAAATATAATCTTTAGTTAAGCTAATATTTAGGTATTTTACTGGGAAGGGTATAGTAAGTTAGAATGATATCATCTATGTCTATCTAAGCAGCCTTTATTATAGCATACTACTATATTTTTAATTATTTAATTTATTGTTGCTATCCAATTAGAACTAATAAACTAATATACTTAGAGAAATAGTAAAGCAAACTATTAAGAAAGTAGACTATATATGCAAATAAGTATAAAAGGAACAAATAAATAGGATAAACTAAGCTAAGCAGTTTCTATTAAATGAACATCATATAACTTAAATTAATGCTTATTTATTTTTAATTAGTGCATACAATAATGCATTAGAGATATACCTAGATAACTATTTTATTCCTTCTTTAAAAAATAAATAGATTGATAGTTAAAAGGATATAAGGTATTATAATTATGATATGCTTTATTATTAATAAATAAGGATAATTATATTTAAACCTAAATTACTCTCTTAATCTGCTTTAAATTAAATTGGTTTGATTGCTAGGGAAAATAATCTTAAGATTATAAAAGTAAAGTTATTATTAAGCATAATAAAATAGCTCTCTATCATAACAATTTGCACTATATATTTAAACAGCAAAAGACTTTTAAGCAAATAATAAAGATAAATAAAGTTATTAGTATAGAAATCTTAATAGCATTAAGACTTTTCATAGGTAGCTTTAAATTAGAAATAGAGAAAAGATGTAATGAGAGTTTGAATTATGTAATTAAAGCATGTAAATAGTAGTCTATTAATATAATTTATTCATTTAAATTAAAATGATAAGTAAAGACTAAGAAAAAGCCATAGCTTCTGATTAAATGATAGTATAAATTTAACAGAACCCTTAAGCAGATGAAGCTAAGAATTAGAATTCATAAGTGTAGAAACTATCACCTCTAGAGGATACACTAAAGGGATAAATAAATAAAGAAAGTGATTAAATAATTAAGAAATAATAATTAGAAGAAGAGTTAAGATTTTAGGAAGAATAGAATAAATAGTTGCCTGAATTTGAAAATTACATGAAGATGTTTTAGAATTAGTAGCCTCAACCTGCTGAATAAAACGTATCTATTAAGAACTAAACCTCTTCTCAGCAAGAAGTAAAGCTTTAAATTAATTTTACTGTAGAATAGCAGAAGAAAGATTTGTAAGTTTTAGAATTATAAAAACAAAGTTCAAGCAATTAAAAACTTTTATAAGAGCTTGTTAACATGGGCTTTGAAGTTCAGAAAGCAGAACTTGCGATTGTATTATCAGAAGCAACATAAGTTGAATAGGCTCTTGGGTTTTTGACAAAAGATCAAGATGGATGAGCTCACCCATTTTTACCAAGTAATTTTAACAAAAAACTATGCTTTGTTTGTTAAGAACCTATTGACCAGCATATAGAGCATATTTTAAATTTAGAAAATCATTAGAAAATAGACACTGAAGATATAATGAAAAAGTATTAAAAATACATGGATAAATAAATTTCTCTTAATTTAGAGTTAAGTCAGAAGGTAAGCTAGCAGAGTAATCTAAATCAATAAATTTTATAAAATAATGATCCGTTGATGGAAACTTGCTCAATTTGCTATTGCAACTATGGCTTAGAGACTGATGAAACGTTCAAGCATCCTGACTGTTAAAATCATATATTTTGCAATACATGCATAAGAACTCTCCTTCATACTAATATTTTAGAATCAAAAGTGTAAGAAATTCATTGCCCTACTTTAAATTGCCCAACAGTTTATACTGATTAAATAATCGAATCTTTAGTGACTAGTTCAATGTATGAAAAATATAAAAAGTTCAAGAGGAGAGCAGAAATTGAAAAAGATCCAAATGTGAGATGGTGTCCTTAGCCAGGCTGTGAAGCTCACACTAAAGGAAAGGAAGGAGAGAAAAAAATAGTTTGCCATGCCTGCTGTAATTCTTAATATAGAATATGAGTTTTGCTTTGACTGTGGAAATAAATATCATCCTAAATAAACTTGCGAATAAATGATGGATAAAGAATTTAAAGGCTATGCTTTAAGAGCAGACGTCTAAAATTGTCCAAAGTGCAAGTATAAAATAGAAAAAATAGAAGGATGCAATCATATGACTTGTTCAAGATGTAGACATCAATTTTGTTGAATTTGTAAAGGAAGGTACTATTAAGGACACTTTAATCCTTTAAATCCTATAGGATGTCCAGGAAAATAATTTGGAGGTAAGATAGTTATATTTAAGCAATCGAAGGTAGATCCTTTAAAAATAAACTAGTAAGAATTTGTTATCGACTATTAGCCCTTCTAAAACTATTAGGAATAATTATCCTTATTCCTTTTGCAATTATCTTCTTTCCAGTTACTTAAATGGTTTACATAATTCATAAGAAAATCCTTAAAAGAAAAGATTGGTGCTGCAGAATTACATGCTACATATTTATAGTCATCATAGGAATTATTCTCACACCTCTTATCTATGTCTTCTCTATACCAGTTCTAATATGTATAGGCATAAACAGATGCTATTTATGTTGTAGGAGCATTAGAAGAAGAAGAAGACAAAGATAATAAAGAAGAGAAACCTTTTTAATAAACTCTTTATAGTATTAATAAGAAAATAGAAGATAAAATAGATTTGTCTCAGGATAATAAGGAGAAGATTTCATAATCCAACTTCAAGATTGATGATGCGAATTTATCTTAATAATTGAACTGATTATTGGTTTTTAAATAAATTAATATACATAAAGTTATTAATCTCTTTATCTTCACCGTAGTACCTTTAAGTTGCATATATCTAATTATATTCATTTATATCATCTCATTCTAGAACTGATTCGAAAACTAAATTTAATTAATTGGCTTAATTTAAAATATTCATTATTAAATAAAGAAACTATGATAAAAAAAGAAGAAACTTCTATATATTTTATAACTGATAGATATTAAAAGATTTATTGGAGCTATATAATTTAATTTAATCTTTTTTATTAGCTAGTCTATTCGCATTTAATTTTCTTTAATTTCAGTCTTAAATTATTTAAGAAGCTATAAAATCATATAATAATAGGTAATTTTGATTCACTTACCTGTAATAAAGTTTTTCTTATAAACAATTGACTTTAATTTAAATTTGAAGCTATTTTGATATGGATATACATTCATATATTAGATTATTAATAGAGACTATAATGCTAAATCATTTTTATCTTTATTATTTTATTTGCTCTTCTATATTTTAATTTCTATTGTATTTTAAATTATAAGTTTATTCAATTCCTTCTTTTAAATAGAAAAGAATAAATTATAAACCTAAATAGCAAAAGTAAATACTTAAATGATTATTATAATTACTTGGATGTGCTTATGTTGATGTCATTGAGGTAAATTAATTAAATTAATATTATTTTATGTTCTTAAAAATAAAATTTAGAAGTAGATAGATATTAGATAGAGACTATAAATTATAAAATTAGTTATAAATAGAATTTAGATGTAATTACATTTATAATTTAAAATCGATTCACCATAGCTTTTTTAACTCTTTATCGTTGGCCTCACTAAGTTTCTACTAAAATTATTTAACTACATTTTAGATATCACTCGTGACTTATTCTACAGTCTAGGATGCATCTATTTTGACCCAAATATCTTCCATATCCTTTGATAGCTCTTCATATACTTAGCTTACATTTTACTAAAGTTGAAATTTCTCATATCTTTCTTCACCATAGTTGCCTCTTTCTTTTGCTTATTCTGGCGAGATTTATAGTTATATCACTAAGTCTGGCTTAACTAAACCAGCATCACTTTATTTGCACCATTGTAAATAATCAAAGTTTAAGAATTTATCCTTAAGCATTTGTTTAGCAACCGTATAAGCAATTCCACTAAATGCATATCTATCACATACTATGTTCACTCCACTTAGTAAAACGTCCTTTACTTTCTAATTAGCTTCCCATCTATTTGCAGAGAATAGCAAATGAATACCTTAATCAGGTAACTCAATTGAGTTTCTTAAATACTCATCAATTATTTTTCCAGTAATACTCTCACGCTAAGGATAACGTATAGATTCAGATGGCTTCAAAAACTCTTGAAGCTTGCTTATTTGAGTTGTCTTTCCACATCTATCAATACCTTCTAAAACGATAAATAAACCGCGTGCTTGCATTTAAAATAACTATTTATGTAAATGATAACATTTAAATAATTCCCTATTTAAACTAAATCATTTAATCAATTTTCAATAAAATATTCCATTTCTAAACTTAGTATATACCAAAGAATGTATCTATACACTAATATTAGTGCTTCATTCACTTTACTTTAAAATTATAAGTTTTAGCAATATTATTGATTTAGTATTACTCTAGTTAATTAGCTATTTAGGTATGTAAAAGGCAATATAAGTTTTATTAACGATTTAAATATAAAATGTTAGCTTTTATCCACTTACTTTTGGTTAACTTGCTGAAATAATTTATCTTATGTTTAAAACTTTTGTGACGAAAACTACTCTGATAGCGACTGCTCCATCTTTTAATTCAGTTTTTGCTCTAACAAACTCATACCTTGACTTTCAGTCTTCGTATTAGGTTGAAGTCTAATATGCTAAGCGTATTTATAGGTATTTTCTTTTTAAATCTGAATAGAAACTTACATTATCTTTTTATTGTTCCATACTTCTATAATATTCACTATGTAAATCTTAGGAAACTTAGTTAAGGTTAAGTTCAGGTATTTTAATTTTATTAGTTAATTCTTCTTTTTTAAAAGTTCTTAAGATATCTTACTCTGTATTTGTGCTTCTATCAGTATTAAATGGTTAGAAATCTCATGCACTTTGAGCTCTAGCTTAATACTACTTTTTAAGAACTGATATAGATTTTATTTCTTACTAAAGCTATTAAATTAACTTTTCTTTTTACTTGCATTCTTCAGCTATTTAAGAATAACGTAATTAAAACTCTTACTTCAATTTTGTTATTTCTTCTAATTACTTTTAGTGCTTTTAAGCTTCTATTTTCATCTATTCAATAGCTTTTTCACTTTAAACTTGCATTTCGTAATTTTATCTTTCTTTAATAATAATACTTTGCCACATATCATCAAACTTCAATTTTTGAATATTGATTTGATTGATTTAATTGTCTATTTCTTAAATTTTCTTTTTAAATAAGTCTATTTAATCTTCATTCTATAGTATTTTTTATTTATCAACATTAGTATACTTTTTATATTACATTAACTCTTTCTCATTAAGAGTTAATCTTTAATAAATGATTTGCTTTTCTTTGAATAGTATATCTTGATTTTGCTATAGTTTAATAATGTTCTATAATACATTTTTTAACTCTGTGGAATGTAAGGAAGCGTACATTTTATTTTAAAACTGTTGAAGTTAAGAATTCTCTTCTTTCAATAGTTTTATTTATTCCTCATATTGCTGAATAGAAGTTAAATCGAATTCTGTTTTTCTCATTTCTTGCTAAAACTCTGAGATCATTTCCTACTTTTCTTAATCGTATTTTTAGAGTTTATAGACCAACTACTAATTTTCCATTTGAACTGAACTTAATTCTATTTTTATATTTTCAATATCCTTTTAAATTTGCATTTCTCTCTTGGTTAGTGTATCGATCTATTTAATTAATTCCAATTTTTCACTTTTAAGCAATTCTATCTAAATATTTGAACTAGTATTAATGTCTCTGATTGATTATAGTTTGTCTTGAAATAGTTCCTTTTAGCTTGCTAATGGACTTAGTTCATTTAGTCTAATATTTTATATTTTACTATTTCTTTCTGAGAAAAGGTTTTAAAGTTCTAACTCATCTGCACTAATTCTGACAAATGTGTTTATATAATAAGCTGCTGTGTCTAGTTCAAATGACTCTACCTAATCTATATTCATGCTTTAAATTTGTTTCTTCAATGAGTTTATTTCTCCAGTGAATTTGCTAGAGTAAACAAGTATTTTGCTTTGAGTCTAAATAAGTTCAAAGTTTTATAAGAAAGCATTTAATTTATTTAAGCTAACTTGAATATAATTCTGAACTTTATTTCATATATTATCTATTTTCTATTCTTTCATTTATATTTTTGTAATTTATTCTATAAGATTCTTCTTATCTTCCATTAGTTAATTATAGTCAATTTCTAAGTTTAATAATTTTTGCTATGCTTCCTCATGCTCGAAAAGTTTTTCTTGTATTTGCTACTTTTAGTTTTCGTTGTTATAGTCTATCTCCTGTATTTTTAAAGAATAGCTTTCAAATTTTTTATGAAGATCTTTATTCAAACTAGTAATTTCTTCCTACCTAGACTCTGCTGACTTTAGTTTTTGCTATAGAGATATAACCTCAGCCTATAGTTCTAAACACTGAGCTTCTGTTAAAGATAGCTACTCTTTTAAATTTTAGCAGTTTTCCTACATTAATTTTATAACATTTTCCTGTTATTATTTTTCAATACCAGTTTTGGTAAATTCTTTTTTCATAATTTCAAGGTCATTATGAATCTTTTATAGTTTACTAAAATCATTCATTTACTAAAGTTTTAGCTACATTTCACTATTTTCAATTAGAGTATTTTTGAGTTTTTCTTAGAAATCAACTAGTATTTAGTTAAGTTCTTTATTTTTTAAATCAACATCTTAAAATTCTTATCTTTATGCATTAATCATCTTATTAAGCTTCTTTATCTCTTCAATTTATTTCTTTTTTTCATTAATATTTTGTTCCTTTAAGTCATTATTTTCCTTTTTCAAGTTTTAAACTTCCTCTGACAAATAATTAGTCTATGTTTCTTTTTTGCTTTGAATTTCCTAAACCTCTTTTTAAATCATTTCATTTTCTAATTAAAGTTAAATATTTAGCTCTTGCAAATTAGATATTTGATTAATGTAATCTTGCTTTTCTTTATTTAAAGCTTTAATATTCTTCTTTATTTTTTTATTTTAAGTGGATATTTTTTCTATTTCAGTACTAAAAAGTTTCTATGCTTCTTCATATTCTTAACACTTCTTAAGAAGGATATTTTTTTCTTAGTCCAGTTCCTATTTTTGGTATAATAAACTTTAATTAATTTTTTAATATTCTTCTGCCTTTTCTTGATTGATGTATTTAGCTTGATCTTCACTATTTTTATTTTCATCAATTATTTTTTGCTAGGCTTCTATTACTTATTTAAGCTGCAGCAATTTCTCATTTTAAGTTTGAATAAATTAGGTGTTTTAACTGATCTACTATTCTTTATTTTCTTAAATTACATTTAAATGATGTTAAAGTGTTTACACTTATGTTTCTTTTTCCTTCAACTATAAAGTTATTTAGTTAAGGGTTTATTGCTTAATAGCTTACTGCTAAACATTTAGCTGAATTTACTATTCAACTTTATGGCAGTTTTCTTGTATTTATGCTAATTGAGATTCATATTGCTTTTTACTATTCTCTAGTTCTTATATGATTATGTCTCTTTCCTATAAAATTTTAGAAAACTCTTCTTTTTCTTTTTCTTATATTTGCTTGAGTTTAGATACTTTATTTTTATATTTTTCAATCATTTAATCTTTGCTATTATTCATTTCAGCTGATTCTTAATCGGCTCTTTAAAAAATCTCAATTTATCTTTAGAGTTCTTGCTTTTCATTTTCAAGATTCTGAACTTAGTTTTGAGCTAATGAAATTGCTTTAAGTCCTTTTGTAAGATCTTCGTTAATTTTTTCCTTATTTTAGATAAGCGTTTAATTATATAGTTCAACTGATGATATTTTTTCCTCTAAGTTAGTTATTTAATTCTTTAATTTAAAGTTTTCAGCTTCAACTTGCTCAGTTAATTTTTTAACTTGCTTTAAATCTATATATTAGTCAACTATGCTTTTACTATGCTTTTAAAAGAATTCCTTAAATCCACTCTAGTCTATTTGACTTTCTAGTGCTTATTTTAATATTTCTATATAGTTTCTATTTTCTTCGTTTTATAGAACTTCAGCTCTAAGTGATTTCTCCAAAGTATGCTTATCATTAGCAAAATCATTAAAGGCTTTATATATGTTAGAATAATGCTAAAATAATTCGGTTGGTTTGCTTTATATCTACTTTGGATGTGGAAAATGACGAAGCTGTTCTTTAATCTGAAGGGTTTAAGTATTACTTTATGCCTTTTATGATGTCTCAGCTTTTTTATCTTCTTCTTAGTCCCATAAATTTGATTTCTACAATTATTTTTCTAGTCACTCTATCCTTTAATAAGCAAAGCATAATTCATCTTCTCTTTGAATTAAAATAGTCTAGATTTGATCTTAAGGAGGTAGTTCTTCTTTACTTTGACTAGAGCTTCTAGCTTATATTTTTTATTTGTTCTTATTTCCTAATTTGCTCTATAATTTGCTTAAGTTCTATTATATATTCTTAACATTTTTACAAAGATGCTCCTACTTAACTGGCAAAGGATGTCCCGGGGCAATCTCTCTAATTCTTTACTCAACTAAAATTTTATATTATTCAAGCTGGAATAATCTTTATGCTTACTCTCTTATTTTTTAACTCAGTCTAATAACATACTCTTGATTCTTATAAGCAGCTTCATTTAATTGAACGCTTTAATCAGTACTTTGCATTTGCTAGCTTTAATCCATTAACCAACAAATTAAATTTCGAAACTTTAAATTCTTTTAAACAATCAACGCTTATCATTACTTATTTAATCAAGTTACCCCATCACATTAAAACTACAGCTTTCATAATGAGAACTCTAGATAAGATATTTATTAGGAACTAAAGATTTTAACTATAAATGAGAAATATAAGTACGTAGCTAGGAGAGTAAGAGACTTAGAAGTGATTTAATGTAAGTGAAATAATTTAAAAGGAATTATATAGACAATTAAAATAAATAATCAACTTTTTAATGTCAAAATTTCCAATAATTGATTAGTTATTTTATTATCAAAATTGACTACATTATTTATTTACAGTACTTTTTATTTACTTCTAAACCTCCGCTTGAAGATTTCTAAATTAAGTTTCCGCTATCTCTTTTTAATTCTGCAGCTCTTTTATCTTGGCTTCAAGAGAAGCTATTTACTCTTCCAACTTCTAGATTTACTTTTTGCTTTGCTAGTTTTGCTCATTAATATCATCATATTGTTATATATAGTTTTTCAAATCTTGTTTAGTTAGTTAAAGGATTTAGCTTAAGTTGTTTCTGTCAGTGTTAATTGATTCTTTCTCATTTTATAATTTTTCAACATCTTATTCTAATTTAAGTTTAATTTCTTCATGCTACTGAATTAGACTCTAAAACTCACTCATTTTAGTTTACTATTTTTCATTTATTTGACTAAGATTAATCTTATTAGCTGATATGATAGTTTCTTTTTAATCTAATATTTATTTCAAGCTTTATATTGTTTACTCCTATTTCTAAATCTTTTTCTCTTTCTCGTTTAGAGCTTCTTCAAATTCCTGCTATTGAATTTAAATTTAGTTCTTCGTATTTTATATTTCGGCTTCATAATCTTCTATTTGTTAATTATGTTCGCTTATTTACTGAAGTATTTCATTATTTTGTTCCTTGAATTCTTTTTCTAGCTATTTAATTTACTGCTTTTACTATTGCTTTATTATTTCTATAGAATTTCTGTATGATTCATTCATCAAAACTTCAGATCGCATACTTTACTCTATATTAATTTTGTCTTTAAGTGCATCGCAATAACTTCCATACAAGGTTATATAATACTCTAATATTTTTTCTCTTTTATAATTTTGTATTTATTCTTAGTCTGGAAATTGATTTTTGGCTAAGTTAAAATTAAAGTTCAAATCAGCTGAATTTTAAGTAGAATATTGAGATACAGTTAAAATAGAGTTCTGTTTTTCTCTAAGAGTAGATTATAAACTCATCCTTTGGTTGTTGTTACAGTTTGTGCTATTGTTTGAAGATTAAGCTTTCTCTTCCTTTTTGAATTGATTAATAATTTGTTTCAATTAATCGTTTTAGTTTCTCTCTATCTGCACTTATTGAATTAAAATTTTGTTTTTCTCTTCCAACTATCGTATTAACTCAGTTTATTCTTTAATTTCTCTATCCTTTTAATCCATCATTTCTTAAAGTAAATTCTAAGTCATGAAGTCTTAACTTCTATTTCTAGCTTTTCCTTTAATTTCTTTTTATCTAACGTTTTTATTTTTACTATTTTAGTTTTTAACTTGCTTTGGCTTACTTAAAAAGTCACACTCTTCAGTAGTATAAGATTCCAGCTTTGTACCTAAGTGCTCCTACTTTATAGGAAAAGGATGTGAAGGACAAAATTCTCTGATTCTATTTTCAAGTAGGATACGATATTCCTGCATCTTCTATAGTCTTACAGCCTATTCTCTGACTTTATAAGTTAATTGCTTTATATATTCTTGCTTTGATATATTGTATTTATCTTCTGTCTACCTTGAATCCGACTTTACTTCTTGAAAAAGATTGTGTTTATTCATTTTTAAAGAACGTCTATTTTATTAATAAAGTAATAGTCTAACAATTTATATAACACTTGAATAGAACGTTTGATAGTATTCAATAATATAATTAAATCAACAAAATATGTCTATCCTTCCTTTTAAAATTTATTACTTTTCACATCACTTTTATTCCTCTCTATCTTCTCAATTAATTCTTCTGTTTCTAAATATGAAAGGGAAGTTTGGTAGTTTTTGTCTTTAAATATGCACTATTTTTATTAATCAAAGCTTCGAGATAGTATATTACTAGATTAGTTTTTGCTTAAGTCTTGTAGTGGAATTGCTTCTATATCTTATAACCGTTACATTTTTCTTTTGCTTAAATGATTATTCTTTTTTTAATTTATATTCTCATTAGCAACCAATATATTGTATATCTTATTAATTTTTTAATAAGATATTTCTTAGTTTCAATTATTCTTCAAATTTTTTAGTCTTTTGCAAGCAAATTCTATCAAGTCTGACTTTTTTTTATAGCTTAATAAAAGCTATTTATACTTAACTTTCACATCTATTTAATCTTACAAAGCTTTAGTAAGCTTTTCGATTTTAATTTTATAATTTTTGCTTATTTTTTTAATTTTTTATTCCTTCTTCTAATAAATTTCGTATAGTTAATGCTGCTAAAACATTCATTACTAGATATATTTTTCATTTTAATTTTTATTATTTATTAGCTCTTCTAATTAAGTATCTGCTTTTTCAATTTCTCTCATTATGTTTTAAAGTTTACATCTTCTAACTTATTACTAGTTTTCAGTTTCTTACTCTATTTTTTAAACAACCAAAATTTATTATTTTTCATATTCTTATCTAAGATAATTTAAAGTATCAATTTTGCTGGCACTTTGAAGAATTTTATTTTATAACTCCAGAATCTCATTAAAAACTTTATTTTGCTCACTAGGATAAATTATCAAAGCTAGATTTTTATAAAAACTCTATAGGTTTTGAACACTATTTTGCTAACTTAAAATACATGCTTTTAAGTATAGAATCTTACTTTTCTAGCTAGTCTATTGATTATTCAAAGTTTAAAACTACTATTCTATCATTTTAGAATACTCCTTATATTTAGTTAATACATTACAATACTTAAAGTTTTGTTAAATTAGCTGCTCTATCTCCATAAAGCAAAGTTCTAATAACTTAAATTTAATCAAGCAGTTATTTTCTAATGTTTACATTTTTAGTTATTAAGTTTAGAATTAGCTTGTGCTAATATTGCTTATATATTCTTATAATTTACTCAGAAACTGATATTACTATACTGAAGGATCTTTTTCTGCTTAGTTAGTTGATAAAAACTTAACTCCTTACTCTAATATACACTTTAGATTCTCAACTCACTTTAAAATACTTTATACTTCTGATTGATTTAGAGATAAAATATTAGTAAGCCATTTTTATTCTATTTATTAAATTTTGTTACTTTGTTTACCCTTTCTCTCGTCACTCTTTATGCTTTCTTCATCCTTACTGTTTTGGTACTTTTTTATATCTTACTATGTTTCATAAATTTTTTAATTGCTTTATTATTTTATAATTTCAATATCTTTTTAATTTTAAAGAAACTAAAGATCATTTATTATGCTTTGTTCCTTTTATAATTCACGTAATTCTTACTTCTTATCCTATTTAACTGGTAAAGGTCTTTGCTCAAAACTTTTATCGATTAATGATGATTCATCTTAATTGAATTTACCTTTAATCAATCTTTAATAATCTAATTATTTATTATCAATCAAAGTTAAATCTAACTAAAATAATTAATCTCTTATTTCAAGAGAATTTTAATAAGATCTGTTAACTTTCACTTATTTCTATTTAATATCTTCATCAAAAATTAGCTATTTTTCACTATTTGATTTTATTTTCAAAATTATCTCACTTTAACATATTTAAAGATTATCAGATATTAAATCTTTCTTTACTTAAGATTCTATAAAATTATTTTGCTAGTCTGTAGGATGTGAAAGATTCTATTTATAGTTATTTCTTTAATCTTATAAATAACCTTAAGTTTTTAATTGCTAATAGATTTGCTATTCTTTATTAAGTATGGCCTTTTGGCATAAAGTTCTTTTAAAATTTTAATAGTTTTATATTCCTTATTAATTTTAATTTTATTAAACTTGCATAAGCTAATTTTGCAATTCTTTAAAGTTTTATTCATTAGTATCTTTTTCTTTCTATTGTATTTGGAGAGAATTTTATATTTAACTCATCTATAAAGCTAATCTACTTCATAAATCCTCAATTATCATATCTTTTTCTTCTGCTACTTCTTTCTAACTTTAATTCTAATCCTCATTATTCTATAATCCAAGCATAGAAACTTATTCGCTTTTTTTTAAATCTTAAACTATTCTTCTTAACTAGCTAATTTCTTGCTACTGATCTAAAATTTTATATTTTGCTTTATCTAGCTTGCCTTCTAATTCCTTTATAATACATTCAGGATCTTGCTTGAATGTTTCATAACTTTGTTCATATTTAATTGACATGCTTTAGCAATAAATTTTTAGCTTTTCAAGTTCCTCTTCCAGCTATCTTATAACCATATCTTTTATATATATTTGCTTTTAAATATGCTTATCATTAAGGCATATTTAGCATTCTTCATTAGTATTGTTTTAAATAATAGATTCCATATGCTAGATTTAATCTTCTTTTTGCTAGATTTAGGCAGCTAGAAGATTTTATTTATCTTCACAAGCATCATTATAATCTAAAATCTGCTTTTTCTCCTTCAGTAAATTTTAGATTTCAGTTTTAGCTGATGCCAGACTCTTATTAGTAAAATTTAAGCTTTCAACCAATTTTGATTTGAGATCTTATAATTTTTAGATTTAACAATTTGCTTTTTTCCAATTATTCATCCTTTTCTTATCCTTTTTTCCTTTAATCCTTAATTTCAATTTATAACTAAGCAATTTTATCTTTTTAATCCTAAATTGTTTAGCTTAGAGTCACTAAATCAACTACAAAGTCAATATTATTAGCTTTTTATATATTTTCTTACCTGAAAAAAACTTCTGAAAGGTTTAGTTTACTATATAAGCTTTTCTTTAGTATTTCTATCTAAATTCGCATCTTTTCATTTATTAAAACTTCTGTATTTAAACTCTAAGCCAAATTTTTATTATCTTTAATCATTTCTTAATGCCTTTAAAAGAATTAATTAAACTCATAATTTTCATAGCTGTTTCCAGATTTTTATCTATAGTTATTGTTTAAATCTTTCATTATGTCTGTCTGAATTATTTGTAAATCCTTTTTAATTAATTAAGGTTAAGATTAAGAATGCTTCATTCTTTTTTAAACTTAGTTTGTAAATGGATCTAATGAATCTTATGAGTTTTGATTGTTGTTTATTAAAAATTCATTTAGCTACTTTTAAATTTTATCATTTCTACTCAAATCAACACATAATCTAGCTTCTCTTTATTCGTATAGTTAGTAATAGTGATTGTTATCCATTGTAAATGATTAAGAAAAGCTTTTTTACTTTTTAAGATTTTCTTTAGTTTCTTTATTGCTTTAATGTATCTCTCCGCTACATTTTAAGAAATTCTTTCCAAAATGTGACTTTTAAATAGGAATGGGATGATTTGGACATAATTCCTTAATTCTCTTCTCAGCGAGAATTTTATAGTTCTATAGCTACTGCAGTCTTTTAGACTAGTCTCTGATTTTCTGACTTAGTTATCTTATACATCTGTTTTAATTTTAGTAGCTTATCACTTAAATTTCTTCCTATGGTTTTATTTAGAAAGTTTATTTAAAAGACTAATTAACTTTTTTCATTAAAACTACTATTTCCTAATTATCTCAATGGTTAATAAATTAATTCTTTTTACTGCCTTATCTTATCTATATTATAACAGAATGGTTTAGCATACTTAGTTAGTATGTAAATAAAGAGATATTTCTTTTTATCTTTATACTAAAGGTAAAAGTTATTATTTATATAAAGAGGATACTATCATAGATAAAATAGGCTGCTTTTGCATTGCTCAATAGGAAATTATTAAAAAATTTATTGATATTCTATTGAAATTATATGCTTTAGTGACTAGGCTATATCATTTTATTAAAAGCCTTTAATTCTAGCAAATGAATCATAGGGTTTTATTTTGTAGTAAATTACTTTAAAAAGTATTAATAAAGAAAATGAAATATTACAAGTGTAAAAGAGCATAAGAACATTTAATGTTGCTATTAAAAGAGCTGTTAATATCTTTAAAATACTACTAAGAGATTTAAAAATTACTATTAAGTCTAAAACTAATAGAGACTATTAACATCTACTTTGTTTTAATAGCTCTTTAAACTAAAATCTAGAAGTTATAATTAAAGACTATTTATGAAACAGATAGTTAGAAATATAATTTGCAATTATAATACTATTTAAAGTTTATTATCATTGATTAAGTCCTTTTAATACCAGATATAAAGATATACTTTAACGAAGTTTACTAGATAGGTGCTAAATATTAAGTAGAAGGAAAATTATAACTAATGGAGATAACGGAATACGATGATTATTCAATTAGGCTTTAAAAATAAATTTATTAACTCAAATTTAAAGTTAATAGTCAATTTGCTGTTTGCTTTTGCGAATTTTTAAGAAGTGCAGTAATAGAAAAGTTTAGTTGCATATTAAAATAGAATCTATCTTTAAGAAAGTGGAAAACAGTTGATGAAAAATGAATAAGTCAGAAATACATAGAGCTTTATAAATAGATCTAAAAATCAAAAGTATAATATTTTTTGTTCTATCACTATCATGAATCTTTCACTAAATTATTCTAATCGTTTAAGTTGGTTTTATCTGGTGAGATTCCCACTAGCATTTCTTCAAATTGATTCTGCTAAAATAATTCGTTTGATTGAACTCGTTTTAAATTATTCATTAGATTGAAAACTGAACATATTTCCAAACTCAATGTTCTTTACATTCCTCTTACTTTAATTCCTGAGCAAACACTACTGGTAGGTGAAAGTTCAGAGTCATTGGAACATCTGCTTTAGTTAAGTTAGCTTTGCATTCTTCTTATTATAATTGAAGATCTATCTGGGCTGGTTATTTTTTTATTTCTCTTAGGAATGTTTAAAAGCTGTTTGTAACTCTTATATTTAGAGGAAATATTGTGTAAGAATACAATATGTGAACGATTTGCCTACAAATAGAGAGCGTAGACTTAGAAAAAATAAATTGTAGATTTCTTTTCATTTCTGTATATTGTAATTCCAAAGCTGATAAGGTCATTTTATCCTTTGAGTTGGACAATATCATCGTAAATTGTATGCTCTAATTTGCTTCTAACATATTTCTTCCAGTATTTCAAATTGGGAAAATCTTTCTCCAAGTTATCACTAAATATACGATAAGCACTCTCATTCCTGTAGAGAAGTTTAGTCTTTTTAATCATTAGAATACAAACTGTATTTTGATATAATAGCTTCTTGAACTGCTCTTAGTTCTGCCTATGAATTTTCTAAGCCTACATTTATTTATGGTGCTTAAATAGAAATAACCAACTGATTATTTAAGCGAAAATCATGTTATAGGCATTAACTTTAATATAGACTCTGCATAATAAAAACTAGTAGCATAGAACAATCGTGTTAAGTAAGTCCAGAATCATTTGTATGGATATATTTTAAATCACCAAATTACCAAAAATAGGAAATAATATTTTAAAGTTAATCAATTAGAGTCATAGCTCTATGTTATAGCTGAAACTAATATATACTTGCAATGAAAATAGCATCATGACCTAAATTAATTATATGGTTCTCAATGATTTTAAAATTGTACTTATTATTTTTTGTAAGCCTAATAATGAAATACACAAGAGCAGCATTTTCTTAATGAAATTATCTATTTCCATATCTGACAAATTTACTTAGATTCAAACTACTAGCGTTGATAATTAGATAACTTAAAGCATAAATGTTGCCTATTACAAATCTTTTTGCACTTTTAACTCTTTATTTTAGTTAATCTGCTTGTTAATCTTCTAAGCCCAGTGTAGTCTTCTTTATTGCATTTTAAATTTATTTTTATTTACTGTAGTTTAATTTAAATGGCCAAACATTAAGCTAACTATTTATTCCAATTTTTCTTATCTTTCATTTCTTTCTCATTTAATAAAAGCAAAAGTATTTATTATTAAAGCAAGGATAGCTTTTTGTATAAGCTATTAATTTTATATATCTATATTAATTTAAAAGATACTTTATAACTTTTGATGGACTAAAAGAAGTCAAAATTATTAGACAATTTTAAGTATTAATCCATATTATCTTATTCTCATCTCCAATTATCGCTTTTTTTAAATTCATTCTTTCTATTTAGAGTTATGTTCGTACATTTAAGCTATTATAGTAAAAAACTTATTCTTAGCTTTTAATACTCCAACTAGAGCTTCGTTGATTACTTCAAACAATTAGGTTTATTCTTATTTATCTAAACTAGTATATTAGCATTTAAATAGACTGACAAACAAATTTCAGCTTTATATAAATCATTTGCTACAATAAAATTAGTATTTACATTTCTTAAATATAAACATCTATTTAAATGTCTTATATAAATATCATACTAACTAAAAAGAGCTAACTAGAGCAGCTTGGAGACTTTAAAACTAAATTTAAAAATAATCAAAAAATACGCAAATATTAATAGCATGCATATAGATATTTTATTCTTTAGAAATAAAGATTTAGAAAGTAGAGAAATAGCTCCTATTTTATAATGATACTACTTTAATCTAATTTCTAGAATAAACAGCCAATCTCTTTAAAAAATAATATGAAACTTAGTTTAGTTTAAATTAGTATTTATTAAGCTTTAAAGTTTAGATAGCAGACATATAAACTACCAAAATTATTTAGGAATATTTATCTTTAAGTTTTCTTAATTAGGATAACTATTGCTAATAAAGATATTGTTGATCAAACGATTCAAAAATATTAAGTATTTACATAATAAATTCTGGAAAATATATCTTATACTAACAACTCTATGAAAGCTATAGTAATTTATTATTAATTATACTATTGCCTTTAATTATAATCCTTTCTCATAAATAAATAGAATTTAAACAAAGGAAACCTTTTATAAAATAAGATAGCCTATATAATAAAATATAATACCTATTTCAATAGGCTAAATTAGCAATCCAAATATTAGAAATAATTTGAGAACAAGTAATAAAAAATGACTTATTTGGTTTTAATTTAGTAGTATCCTTTATTTATTTTATTGTACTTCCCTCACTTAAACTTACTATAAAATATAATTGAAATTATTATGAAAGCTATAAAGGGTTTATCAATTATATTGAAATAAACTATTAAATAAAGTCTGCAAATTTACTTACTTTTATAGCTTGCTTTATTTAATCTATTCTAATATTTCCAAGAACTTGAGAGCTAAGGAATAGATTAATTAGCATTTGTATATGTGGAGGAGAGATAGATTCTATTAGTAGCAACTGAGGTCTAACTAGTAAATGAATCAATAAAGTTTAAAATTATAAAGTAATCCATTTTATTTCAAATTTTTCCTTTTTCTAAATAAAAATGGGATCAAATTGTAGCTGTTTAAGAGAGGACTCAAAACTTGAAATGAAAATAGAGTAGAATACAAGCGAAAAGAAAATAAATGGTTCGAAGTAGCTTCAAGCAAATGATAATGAGGAGGAAGAAAAAAACATAGTTGTATAATCTCTGGTTAGAGCTTTTCTTGCTAAATAGAACATAAAAACAAAAAGTATGATGCACTCTTAAGAAATTAAATTTTATAATCAGCAAAATTCTAACTAAAAGCTTCAGAGCTATTAAAATGAAGCAACTAAAGCTGCAGAATAAAAAATGGGACCTTTTAATTGAGATGCATATTCCCCACCACAAGATAACATAAAAACTGAGCAAAAAAGCTCTATAGAACTAGATAATGGAGCTATTTACACTGGAAACTGGAGTGGAAATGGTTCAAGACATGGAAGAGGGACTTAAGTATGAATTGATGGGAGCAAATATGAAGGATATTGAAAAAATGATAAAGCAGAAGGTCTTGGACGATTAATCCATGCAGATGGAGATGTTTATGAAGGTTAGTGGAAGAATGATAAAGCAAATGGTTATGGTACTTATATTCATGTAAATGGAGCTAAATATGTAGGAGGGTGGAAAGATGATAAGTATCATGGAAAGGGAAAAGAAACTTGGCCAGATGGTGCAGAATATGAAGGAGAATATGTAGAAGGGAAAAAGCAAGGAAAAGGAAAATTCAAATGGTCTGATGGTAGTGTTTATTAAGGAGACTTTTATGAAAATAATATTCATGGATATGGAATTTATTTGTGGACAGATAATCGCAAATATGAGGGAGAATGGAAAAATAATAAAATGCATGGAAAAGGAAAATTCACATGGTAAGATGGAAGAGTATATGTGGGAGACTATGAAGATGACAAAAAATAAGGATATGGAGAATTCAGATGGCCAGATGGAAAATGTTACAAAGGCATGTGGTTTAATGGAAAATAGCACGGTAAAGGAACTTATATCAATGCAAATGGAGAAGTTAAAGAAGGCATTTGGCAAGAGGGTAGAAAGATAAAAAGCACACCAAGTGATAAAAGTAATGGGCAAAGTGATGGAATTGAATTTGGATAGTAGAAAGTTAAAGTATGACATATGGATTAAAACACCTTTGTTAAAATTTTATTCTTATGAAATGCTTTTCTCAGTAAATTTTCTAATTTATATTTTATGAAAAATAAATAATTAATAGATTACTTAATTAATTAAATTGATCTTAGCAATGTGTATTATACTTCATATTTAAAAAGTACTTATTAAGTGTAATAGAGTTTATATCTTACTCATTTTTAATATTTACACATATAATTATATCTTTCCACGTTTAAAGGCATATTAAAGGAAGCTATAGCTTAATTTATAAAAATGAAGGCAGTATTTCTATTAACATTTTTCTTCGCTCTTATTACTAACGCTTAATACCCTGGTGCTAAAATACGTATTTAGGAAAAACTCATTAACTAAGGATATACTCATTATGCAGGAATGATAACTAATGTAGTAGCTGGATAAGTAGCAGATTTGTAAGACGTTTCGGTCTCAAAAGGATCTCTATTACTAAAAGTAACTTTAACATTCCACACTCTCACAATCAACAAGATTGACTTTACTGCAGCTAATTCAGTTTAAGTTGATCTATAATCAGACAATACTGTTACATTTACTGTCACAAATATTCCTTTTGATATGAAAATCAACTATAATCTTAAATATGCTTTTGATGATGATTCAGAATCAGTTTAAGTTAAAGCCATAGTATCATCTTTAAAATTCACCGTTAAAGTCGTAAAAAATGATAAAGGCGAATTAGCCTTCCAATTGGTTACTTTAACAGGATAAGTTGATAATTTCGATTACAATTTAGATGCTCATGATATTTTAGTCAAAGCCATTAATTTCCTAGGAGAGTGGATCTTTAAGGGACTCATTCAAAAAGCAATAAATTAATCTTGGGACAAAATTTAGGCTCTAATCTAGCCTGAACTTGATCTAGGAGCTAATTTACTTAAGTAATACTATACTCTACAAATACCTACCACTAACTTTGGAATTGATTTCCACGTCACTGAACTTTCTACTGAAACTGAAATGATTGATATTGGACTAAATGGAACAGTTTTTAACTATCTCCAACCTACACATTTACCTCCATTCTAGCCTAAACCTATGGTAGATTTTTAGACAAGTTATCCCATTATTGCTCAACTTTCTGATTATACTGTTAACGATTTTCTTTTCACTATATATGATTTAGGCTACCTCAAAATTGATGTTACTCCAGACTTGATGCCAGCTGAATCTCCTCTTAAACTTGATACTGACTCATTAAATATTTATTTCCCTGGCCTTTACGAAACATTTGGCTCTTAGAATGTTAGTGCCCATTGTGAAATTAGTGATATTCCAGAAACTCAATTCTAGAATGAAAATATGAATGGATTGTTTAAAGCTTTTTGCGATTGGTAAGTAAATACTCCTTAAGGATATGTATTAGCATTTACTATGTCTACCACCGTTAATCTTAACTTGAATGTTTCATTAAAAACAAACGAAACTGGCTCTTATGTCAATATTTACATTGGAGGCCTTACTTTCGACACTATGGATTATACAAACGTCCACTAAGGAGTAAACGTTGATTCTGCCACAAGCTAACAATAGTTCAACATTTTAGCTATGTTTGGAGTTTAGATCTATAACGGAATGAATACATGGATTTATCTACCAATTCCTGACTTTATTTTAATAGGAGATTCTCGTATTTTATTCCAAGAAGGTAGTATTGAAGGAGGAGCTATTCCAAAGTGGTATGTAGAGCAACTAAGTGCTGCATGGAATGCCTGATCTTTACTTTTTTCAATTGAAATACTTTTATAAAATAAAAATAAGCATAAATACCTTTACTTTAGTCTTTTCATCAATGGTATCATCAGTTATCATTTATTAACTAATGTTCTTTTTCTTAATCTAGATAATAAAAATTTCTATGCTAATTAGTATTTTTTTATTATTTAAAAGGTTAAATTTTATAGCTATTCCAACTTTTACAATATTAGTGTATAGTAATGAATCTTCAGGTAATAAATAGCGAATCTTAGAAAGGTTTAATTTATTAATATAGTTAGTGAGAGTCGTTATGATATGCTTTTTGCAAATTTTCTTATAAAGATTGTAATTATTTTATTTTTTGCTAAGTATATAAATTTAATTATCAAAAGATTAGCTAAGAAAATATATAAACTGCATAAGATTTTGATTAAATCTATGTCTTCAAAACATAATGAAAAATTGATTGGCTATGTTTAAATTTAAAACAGTTAAGCTAATTCCAAAGATACTTAGAGAAGTTAAGCATCTATTATTATATTTATATCCTTTTTTTAAATATATTTTAACTACCTATTTAACAATAATTTAAATGACTAAAGAAAAGTATTAAAAAAACTATTTTACATAAACTTATTAAAGTTATTTATCAGTAGAACTTTCTTTTTCTTTTGAGTTAATATCCACATTTTGATTTTGTTTCTTCAATACATACTTCTTAAATTTTTTGTTTTGGTAACTTTCTAAGCTGTTTTCAAATTCTTTTAATTAGTCTTAGATTTTTATGGTATCTTGAGAATTTTCCTTTTCATTTTTTAGTTAAGTATTGAATTATTCTGCATAGTTATTATAGAGATATGAATTATTAATAGTAGGTCCACCCTCTTTATAATTCTTCTTATTATTAACTTCGTTAAATTCTGAAATTGATATAGAGTTAGGATTATTATCAAAATCAAGTATTAAGGAATTTAGACCTTATTCTATTATTATCTTTTCACTTCTATTTTACGCTTCGTCTTGCTCATTGAAAATTTGTGTTGAATGAAGATTTTAATTACATTGCAAGTTCGGAGTTCAGATTTCTGATCAGTTAGAACTGCTAACTTCTGAAATTGTTGGTAAATATCTGTGTCCTTTAAACATATACTGACTGAAGATATCGTTTTCAACAGGAATTTTACTTTCTCTTTACGCTATTGAAATCTGATCAACTTAATTTTCCAAAATCTTTTAATTTTATTTATCTTTTATTTAACGTTAATTAGAACAATGCTTTTTCAATATTCTGATCTTCTTTAACTAAGAATCTAAAAATCTGATCTGCTAATCTATGCAACTCTCTTTCTATTTCTTGAAATTCTTATTTCTTTAAGTTGTAGGAGCAGTTCTTGGTTTTTCATTTTAAATTGGATTTAAATGTTTTTCGAATTGCGGCTTTTTAAAGTTTGTTACTTAAATGTTTTTATATTTCAGCTAATTCTTACGAAATCAACTAATTTGATCTATTCCATTAATTTGGTTTTTTGCTAAGCAACTAATATTCCCGCTTTAAAGAAGCTTCATTGAATTAGGCTCTTTATATTATTATCCCTTTTTATATTTGCAAAAGATTTTGTTATTTTCCTCTTAGGTAAAGTTCTTTAATTAACTTCTGTTAAATATTTAAAATTAGTTATAAGAATACTCTGTAACTTATTGTTTTCAATTTTCATCTTAATGCAGCTTGTCTTAATCTTTTCTACTTATATTTTGCTTTTGGTTTTAAGATATGAACTAACTGTTATTTAAGAAAAGCTAGCTATTATCTTATTTATTAAGTTAATTGCAATCTTAATATAGGCTTTGGTTTTATAAGTTCCTTTACTCTTTGCTTTACTTTAAATAAGTTAAATTAGAGCTCTATATACTATTTAGACTTTCATCACTCAGTCTTTAAGTTCCATTAACTAATTCTTAAGAGTTTTCTTAGTTAATTTATGTAAAGCTTTGGGAAAATATCTGAGATTAGTTTTAACTATTAGACTTTACTTCGCTAATGCAAGTTTAGTTAGCTTATTCATTATGATTGCTTTTTAGCAGCATCTATCTAGTCCTATCTGATCTTTAGTTTTGCAGGTCACTTGCTTTTAATATCTTCAGCGCTCTTTTCTATTCATTTTGATTATTAGCTTTTTTGTGCTTCATATTAATTGAAGAATCATTATGCTAATTACCATTTTAACTTTTAGCCAAGCTTAAAAAGTTTTCTTCATGATTTGATCCTTTCTCTTGCTATTATTTCATAATTTAGTTTAAGTAGCTTTCATTGTTTACCTGCTTTGATAGATTTACAATTAAATCATTTTGTCTCGAACTATTCTTCGAGCTATGGATATTAGAAGCAGATCTCTTTGAATTAATAAAGGTTTACAAATGAGGTTAACTTTAGGAATTGCATTCATATAATCCTAATTATGAGTTATTAGTCTTATTACTAAGAGTATGGGAATTCTAAATTTAAGTTTTAGAGAGAGCATTCTTAGCAGAAAAAGGGTTCTTTTTAAGTTATAATTTACTCTTATTCAAACTCTTCAAGCTGTAGCTTTTCTATATTTAATCTAGCTTAGTTTTGTTCAGCATTCTAATTTTAATTTAATTTTGATTTTTAGTATAAAGTTGACTATCAACTTCTTCCCTTTACATCTTTATTAATTATCTTTCTTAAGTATAAATATTATAATCTTATTATATTATTATCTATCCCCTTTAAATTGTTAAGCAAGGCTAGTTTCTTAACCAGCTACTTACTTAGGCTTTTAAACAAGTATAAAGAATATTAGAATCAAAATCTCCCTTTAAATGTATGCATTAAGTATAATAATTTTGGAATATAAGAAAGGATAGATTAAAATGAATAAGCACAAGTATGATTATTTATTTTGACTACAATTACAGCTATATTGCTATAGCAAGGTTCCTTATTTAATATTAGTATCGCTATTCTTAACTAATATTCATTACTTATCTATTTAAATAGACTCTATTAAACTTATCATTATTTAAGCAATTTACTTTAATAGTTGCTTTACTAAAGTAGTCTTGCTAATATAATTTTAATACATTGATAGAATAAGTTAAGCTATTAAATAATATACATCAGAGTATTGCAACTGATATTAATAGTAAAAGCTACTGGATATTAATGATAAAACAAATGTATAAGGTTATTAGCTATAACTTGAGTATATTAGAAATAGATAGAACTTCATAATAAAATAATAGTTATTTATACTTAATTTTAACTATTTATGTATTAATAACAATCTTTTACAACACTGTTTTGCTAATTATGAACAAATATAAGTGAATATAGGAGAAATATAGAGGTGTAAATATTATAATTATTATATTTTATATTTAAATACTTATTTACAATCCTTTACTTTATATTTTATGCTTCATCATGAAAGATAGAAATACTTATTATTATTTTTTATAAGTCTCATGTAGCAGAATGTTTATTCTTAAGAAAGAAAGCAATATTTTCTAATAATTTTTTTGGAGTTGAGAAAAGAAAGATCTAATTTGTATCCATAAGAATAATAAAATGGATATATTATATAAATAAAAATATGAAAAAGTTTAAGGAGTTGGTTGTAAAAGTAATAATAGTAATAAAATAGAAGAAATATTATAGCAAATAGATAAAGCTTTATACAAAGATAGTACTTCTATAGATTAAACTCCTTTAAATTTTATCTAGCAAATAAGATATGAATCATCAAATTCTTTTATTACTAAAGAAAAGTTTCTAAATATTAATTATCTAGTATAGAAAATGTAATAAGTTAGGAAACTAAACTAAGATAATTTACGTAATTTTTAAACTTTCTTAAATAAAATTCCCTCTTAAACTATTAACTATGTTAAATTATTGTAATTGAAGTAAGCAAGAGGGCTTAAAAAAAGAATTAAAAGAACATTAAGGTATTATTAAGATAATACAGCTTTTAGTATTATTCAGACAAAATTAGGCATTAAGCACATAAATAAAAATAAATTTAGAAGATATAATTATAAATTTAACAATATATTAAATTTTGACCAAAAGCATCACTAAAAGTATTCTAAACTTCAAATACAAAGCATATTCATAGAAGAAAGAAATTTAAAATTATACATTTATCTAAATAGTACTAAGAAGTAATGGTAAGCAAATATGTTTGTACTCCCTACTTAAAGAGAAAAATGAATAATTTTTATATTTTATCAAATATAACTTTATTTAGAAGAACATCTTAATAAAGAAAATATTAAAGTAATAGTTTAAATTAGTTTATAACTCAGTTAGTTAAAAATTAGAAAAACAATAAATTTAATTGAAATTGTATGATATTATCCTAATTGTCTTAAAGTCCCTAGCAGGATTATATAGTCAAATGAAAGAGATTAATATACTTAAAAAATAATTACTATACTACAAAGACTAGATTAATAAGGGGAGATATAAAGATTGATTTGTAGTAATTAAGTTTAAAACTTGCTTATTGTTTCTTCTTTCTTCTCCATAATAACTATATCTTTAAAATCTAATTTTCTCCTTATTTTTTAAATAGCTAAGTGAATACTTGATATACCGATCCAGGTTTAAACATAATTAACTGGGAGTAAGACGCATGGCAGCATTGATACAAAAGCAACAGGAAACATATGCTGCTTCTTTAAGTTTATTAGTAAGGGATGGTTATTATTCTAAATACGATTAGATATACTTACTTTCAGAATATAATAGTTAGAAATACCTATAAAGAGTGGCATTATGAAATAAGGGTCATAGGCAAATATTTCTTTAATTCATAAGAAATGAGTAGAAGACAGCATTTCATAGTACTGAGGGAAAGTAGATATTTGATTTAAAGCTCTAAAATAATGAAGAATTAAATAACCTTAAATAGCCTAAGATGTTATAGTACCTCCTGAAAGCTATTTTTTATATTGTTCAAATTAATGCTCTAAATAATTTAGGGTTTTACAATCAGTCTTTAAATCTTCTGTCAAACTGTTTTAAATTTATTAGAGTGGTAATTAAATAAATTCAGGTATTTTCCATTTAATCTTTGAGCATGCAAATGATACTGGAATCAAAGAAATTCTAAACAATGCAGCACAAGTGAAGAAAGTTACACTTCAGCCTAGATTATAGTCAACTGCTAGCATTTCTAGAGTATTTATAAAGGAATGGGTCAAAACATTAGATGCATAATAATCAACAGGCCTAGACAAAAGTGTATGAAACTTTCTAACTCTTATAGTAGTAATTAGCATCTATTTATTTTAATTTATATTACATTTCATTTAAATCATTAGTTCATTATATCTTCAAAGCCAACATTCTATCTTAGTTTCTAAGATATAAAGCTTGACTGATGAACTATTACTACACTGCTATGTTTAGGATAAGAGAAATAATAATCATATTAATCTTTACTAATTAATGCTTGCATCCCTTTTCTTCATATCAAGTTAATAAGAACAAACTTAAATTTTAGATTTACTAGAGATATAGATAAGGGATAAGCAGCACTAATAATCTACATTTTAAACATAACTATTCCTAGCTCTAAATATCTGGAATAAGTGATATAATATAGTAGATGACATTATGCAAGCTATGCATATGTATTTAGGGATAAAGTTATACGACTTTATAAATGCTTAAACTAATAAATCTGCAAATTTAAATTGATGCAATAATCAAGATTTAATAGTAACTACTTTAGATCTTTAATTAAATTAATCTCTCCTCAAATATAAACATATTCACAACAACTAGCTAAGTTTTATAATTTAAATGTAGATTAAGGATAGAAATTAAAGCTAGCTGCTTAAATTTAATTATACTTGAAATAAATAAATAAGAGCCTAAAAATTATATATTAAGAATAATTAAAAATAAATACATAGAAGCTATTTGCAAAGATTCTATCTTATTTAGACATTTATTTAGATTGCTGATAAAATAATAAATAGGACTTATTTTAATAAGCTTTTACTAATAAAAGGAATTGGACTATTATTCCTACAACTTATTAATACATAAGAGATTAATATTATTATAGAAAATCGAATGAAAAGCATCATTTAAATATAATTAAATGTTAAATGCCAAGTGTTTACTTAGATGAGACTTTTAAATGTAATATTTTACAAATAAACTAATAGTAAAATGCACATAATTAAGTTTATTTTAATTAAAAATAGCTTAGTAGAAGTTATTATAATTGTATATGCCTATTTTTTAATTTTACTATCATAGCTTAATTAAATTCTATGAATGAGAACCTAAAGCTTTTGGCTATTATTTTTAATTCATTAATTTAATATAAATGATTTTAGTCATACTTTTGGATTAAGAAATTTTGCTTCATAAGATTTTGTAAAAGCAATAAGGTTTAAAAAGGTTTATATATAAAAGAATTTAAAAAGGAAAATGAAATAGCAGGTAGTGAATTCTGATCTGTATGAGAAACTAAGCAATAGAATATCTAAATAACTCATATAGTCTATTAATAAAAAGCTAGAAAAATAAAATTTATTTATTGACAGATAAATATTTCTTATTAAATAGGAATAAGGGAGTTTAAGAGTAATAGAAGCAGGTAATTAATAAATTAGAAATATTAAATTTTGAAATAAAATTTAATTATAATTAAACTACCGTAATTACATTTAATGGTTTAATCTTTTATTTATAAAAATTATGGCTGAAGAAGTCAAAATTAAGAAGGGTGATTATATGGTTCATATCTATCTTGAATCAGGTAAAAACTTTTTACCTGCATCTTAAGGAGATACATTGGACACTTTAATCCAGATAAATTGCTTCAATAAAAACAAATTTAGTACTAAGCATGAAGATGTAGGAAGCACAAGTTAGGTTTGGTGGGGATAGCATTTCTTTTGGATGTAAAGAAATTTGGAAGTTTCTGAAGTGGAAGAAGCTCAAATAAACTTTGAAGCACAGGACCATAGATCCCTCAGAAAAAACGAAATTATTGGAAGCTATGAACTCGATTTATCTTATGTCTATATGCAAAAGGATCATGCGATTAGACATACTTGGGTAGCTTTAGCCAATACGGACTCTGAAAATTTTAGTGAAATTCGAGGATATTTACTTATTTCTGTTTAGGTTACAACTGATGGCGATAAGTAAACGGACTTAGAAGAATACACTGAAGAAGAAAAAAGTCAGTCAAAGCAAGAAAATATCCTTATGCCACCACAGTTGTAGTAAACAGGTCATCAATTAGTAGTAAGAATGGTTTTTGGACAAGGATTTCCAAAACTTGACAGTTTAAGTAGCTAAATTCAAGCTTATGCAGAGGTTGAATTCCTTGGAAAAAAACTAAGAACTGATGTTGTAGAAACTAAGGGAAACAGTCTTGATGCAAGATGGTATTAAGATTTATACTTCCCTTGCACTCTTCCTTGCATTACTGCAAAAATTTCAGTTAGAATTTATGACGAAGATGTGGGAAGTGCAGATGATTTGATAGGAAAAGTAGTTTTTTCATTCAATAAAGTGAAAGCTGGAGAATACAAAGAATGGTTTTGGACTAATATTTATGGTGCTCATTCGGATTTGGATAATGAAGAGGCTAAAAAGATGAATGATGATCCAAAAATTGCTTCAAGTTGGAAAGGTAGGCTTTTTATGTGCATGTTCTCCTACGATAGCAAAAAACCAGTATTTGGTAGAACGAAGAATCAAGACAAAGAAGATCCTATGGCAAATGTTAAAGCCTACCAATATGATATTAGAGCTGAAATTTGGAACGGAACAGCTCTTCCAGATTTTTCTAAATTTTAAGTAACCATAAGACTTGGAATGTACACGTTACAAACTGAGAAGTAAAAGCAAAAGAATGGTACTTGCAACTGATTCCAGACTCTTGTTGGGCAGTTTAACATAATGTTTCCAACAATTGAATCATTGCCTTATGTTTTTCTTTATCTAACATCAGATGACAAACATATAGCATATACAAAATTCAACCCTAAAGAATTGAAAGATCCACTTGCAAAAATGAAATGGATTCCTCTAATTCCTGATAAGGCAGTTGGAAAATTAGCTGAGTCTTGGCAGATTTCCTATATTTAAACAAGAATTTTGATATGTGAAAGAGACAAATATGCTGACTTTAATATTGGAAACTGGAAAAAGGTTTTAACAATGCCAAAATAAAAAGTTTGAACTTTGTATGCACATATTTTCCAGTGCAGAGGTTTACCGTCTGCAGATGCTGATGCTACTTCTGATCCTTATATTACAATATATAGCTAAGGAAAAGAAGCTAAATCTAGCTAGAAATATGATACTTTAAATCCAGTATATTATGAAACTTATTAGTTAGAAGTTGAACTCGATAATCCGGAAGATGCTGCTCCTATCATAGTAAGCGTATGGGATTGGGATAGATTTGATTCTAATGACATGATAGGAAGATGTGTAATAAATATGACAGAAGCAGGGAGAGATTTACAAGTTTCTAAACCTAAATGGTATGAATTAGACATGGGAGCAGCGGGAACTTAAGAAGGTTAAATTTTGTTAAGTTTCAATCTTGCACCAAAGGGATAGCAATTAATTCTTCCACCCCATGGTATAAGACCAGAAACGATTCCAGTTTAAATTGAAATAAATTGCTTAGGATTAAGAGATTTGCAACCTACTGGTTTACTTCCTGTTAGAAAGGCATTTATTAAATTTGATTTGAACTCCTTAAAAGCCGATACTGGATAATAAGAAGGCAAAACTCCTGAGTAGGCAGATGAAGAAGCTAAATAGTCAAGAAATATTACAACTTAACCAAAAGAATCAGGAAATAATCCTAATATAAATGCAGTAATGACAGTGGATGCCCATCTTTCTAAAGATCCTGTTTATTGGTCTTGGCTTTCTTGTACTGTTTATGATAGCTTATGGCTATCTAATCCAACTCTAGGTGTTTTTAGCATACCCTTAAATGAAGTTTTAATACCTAGCATCAAAGAAGCATAAAAAGAAGCTGCTATGGAAAAAAAGCAACCTCCTAAATCTGAGCCTAAAATTGAAGTTGAAGGAGCTTAGTAAAGACTTCCAAAACAAGAAGAAGAATAGAAAAAAGAAGAAGTTCCTGCTAAAGAAGAAACAAAAACAGAGCAATCTCCTGCCAAAGAAGAAGAGAAGAACTAGTAAGGAACCAAAATACCTATCTAAATGACTGAAAAATCTACTTAATAGTTTATGTCTGGAATACTTTAAAAGAAAATATAATAAGGAGAACCTGCTTAAAAAATTGAAAAGATAAAGTTATAAAGTCCTGGAATTCAAAAGGGAAGAATAATAAAATATCCAGGACCTCTCACATATAAGCAAATGTGTGAAGGCCACTGCTTAAAATTGGCTACTTATGAAAAAGATGAATAAACTGCAAAATAATGTGAAACTAATATTCCTGATCCAGATTATTATGAAGAATTAGGATATGATAGAACTGAAGGAGAAGGAACTAAACATTATAGATATAAATTGAAATGTGAATTGGAAAAATCAGGATATATTGATATAACTCCTTTTGATTAATATATCCTTAAAAGAGGATAAAATAGAGGAACAAGTGGATTAAGCGGCCTTTTTGGAGGAAAATCAAAAAATACAATAAAAAATGTAGGAAAATTCAAAGGAATCTTGAAATTATCTGATAAAAGCATGGTAGATTTAGGAATTGAATTTCCAAAGCATTATGAAGAAGAAAAATAACTTCATTAAGAAATTTAAAAAAAATTACTTACAAAAAATGAAGTTCTAGTTAGAATTTATATTTTAGAAGCTTGGGGTTTAATGAGTATGGATGAAGAAGGAAATTCAGATCCTTACATAAAGATTAAATTAGGAAAGTAAATTATTAACGATTCTGAAAATTACCAAGAAGACGAAGCAAATCCAAATTTCTATAAATATTTCGATCTTAATACAACTTTACCCGGACCTAGTTAGTTAAAAATTTAACTTTGGGATCATGATACTGTATTTAATGACGAGTTGATAGGACAAACCATCATAGATTTAGAAGATCGATTCTTCTAGCCAAAATGGTAGGCTATTACGCACAAGCCTATAGAAACAAGAGCCTTAAAGGCAAAAGGATCAGATTTAACTACCGGAACGATTTCACTATGGGTTGAAATATTCCCTAGAAAAACAAAAACAAGAGATATAAAACTTTGGGATATTTCAGAAAGACCACCTGCTCCTTTTGATTGCAGACTTATAGTTTGGGGAACTGAAGGAGTAGAATGTGCTGATATTGAAGGAACATCAGATATTTTCATTCGTGCATGGATAAATAATTTAACTCCATAAGAAACTGACACTCATTTTAGATGCACTACAGGTTGTGGAAGCTTTAACTGGAGAATGATTTTCCCTATGAAACTTCCTTAGTTGAGTTATTTATGTACTATTCAAATTTGGGATAGAGATATCACCTCATTCTCAGATTTCTTAGCAGAAACTTCTTTTGATTTTGCTGACATAGCAGAAAAAGCTCTTTAACATAATTCAAGATTTTAGAAAAAAGGAAGATATGGAGGAGATAAATGGTATAATAAATCGATAGCTAGTAATGATTCGGATAAATTTTGGGTTGAATGCAAAAAGAGAGGTAAAAATAAGGAATTGGTAGATGGAGGAAGAATATTAATTTCTTTCGAATTAGTTCCAGAAATTCAAGCAAAAGCATGCCTAGTAGGATTAGGAAGAAATGAGCCAAACACAGACCCAGTTTTACCTGCACCAACTGGAAGAATTGAATTTAGCTTAAATCCAATAAAAATGTTGATGCAACTTTGTGGTCCTGCTTTTTAGCTTTAAATCTTGTGTGCACTTCTATGTGTTATTTTCTTACTGTTCGGAATTTACTTTGTACCATTGGTTATTACCAATATTGTCTCGGATATGCTTAGTCCGTTTTGATAGAACATTTTAAACTTAGAATTTAATTCTTCATCTATATAAAAATCTAAAACTATAAGAATCAAAAGCATTAAATATTGTTAATATTTATTAAGCATTTTGTCAATAAAAAGATAAAATGGAATAAAGTTCATATAGGAACTTAAAATTATGATATGTATAAGCTTATTTTGTAATATAAGGCTTAAATTTAAAATGTTAAGTCAAATTTTTTTCATAATCTATGTCGTAAAGCCCATAAAAGTATCCCTCCTAAAGCACCTCCTAAATGACCATAACCTGTTTGCTCAAAGAAAATTTCACTTAGCACAAATAATCCCGCCAAAAATACGGCTGGCATTGGAAATAAAAAGTAAAGATATACTGTGGCTCTAGGGTTGCAACAAACGTAGTAAGCCATCAAACTGTATAGAGCAGCAGAGGCTCCTAAATGAGTGGGCATTATGTATCCACTATATTTATATTTAGCAGCTAAATATCCACCTAGTGTTCCTCAAGCATATAGATACACAATAGTCGCTGGTCCATACATTAATTCCATTGGGAGCATAAAAAAGTACATTCCCAAGCAATTTACTAATAAATGCTGAAAATTTTTGTGAGAGAAAGCATGAGTAACAATTGTATGATATCTCCCTTATTTTAAATTATATCAATTAAGAGTGAAATGCTTCTGCATGAAATAGGGATTTCCAAACTACCATCCTAAAAATATTGCTAAGTTTGTTCCTAAAATAAATTTGCTTATAGATTATTCTGGAAAGCTATCTAGCCAGTCTTCAAATTTTCATTTTAAGCGTTTGATAGGTCTTACAAACGGAAATTTCTGCAAAATTCTTTTTAATGACATGCTTTTTAAATTAATTAAGAATTAAATAAATCATCTAATGGATTTAAATACCTTTAAGCATGTAATTAATCTTCCTCTCACAAGTTTATTGAATAAATATATAATTAAAAATAATAGAAAGCATTAAAAATAATGCTATAGTAAAAAATAAAAACAGGTATTAAGCTTTCTTTAACGTGCAAAAAGCTTTCTAGATTAAATAGCCATTAAATTAAAAAAGTTAATTAGTTATGTCAAATTTAGATTTTTCTCTTATAAGAAAACTCTTATAACCTTATCATAGTGAGAGAAGAATTGAAGTATAAGAAATCTATAGTTACTATATTGTTAATTTTATCTGATGCTTTATATTTTTACCTAAAATTACATTATAAAATCTTTAAAAAGTATAGAAGCAATATAAAATAATATAATTGATATATGATATCCAGATATCCAGATATCATAGAGTATCTATTGAATCTCTACTTTGTTAAGCAAAATGTTCAATTATTTTTCTTATTTAAATATACTAAAGCAGAGATATCTATTTATTTATAGATATAAAACATTTAGAGAATTACTATTTTTGATTTAATATGTATAATAAATCATATAAAATTAATTAATTTAAATCATCTTCATTCAAAATTTAAAGTTATTATAGCCTAAAAGATAACTATTTACTAAAGCCAAAGAATAAAAATTATATTTTGAATGAAGTTCCCTTAAGTTTAATTACAATCATTTCTCACAACTCCATAAAATATTATCGAAGATATAAAAAGCTATTGTTTTATAGAAATATTCACTATTTGAATATTAAAATATTTTTTGAAGATTGCTTATGTTTAGACTCAATTTTAACTTTTTCTCATATTTTTTGGAAAAAGAAGATATTTAATTCTAGGGTGATAAGTTAAACAAAAAATTTAATCTGAAAAAGTAACTATATCCTACTATGAACCTTGTTCATTTTCACTGAAGATACTGGAAAAGGTACTAACTTTTGCTACTTTGCTAGGTCTATATCTTGAGGTATAAAGCTTCATTTTATATTTGAATTAATTACGTTGAAGGTCATAAAGATAAACTTTTTCATTGTTTTAAATATAAATAGATAAACCAACTTCTATAGGAGTTACTTGCACTCTACCTTCATTTCATTTAGGCCCTATGTCATTAATCTGTTTTCCATTTCATATAAAAGTAGCATTTAGATTTTTACTAAATACTAAAATAGACTTGTATGCTGATATATAAACTGCATTCATACTTCCAGCATGTGGTAAAGTGACTTTTAATAATTTTCATGAATCATTTTGAATATAATACTGCTATATTTGGTTTTACTTCACTGACCCTAAATTTCCTCCAAAAATGAAAATACAGTTATTTAAGGCAGCACATCCTGGCATTCTTGTAGCCTATCTTATTCTTTAAATTTGTACAAAATTTTTAGTCTTTAAGTCATAATATTCACATTTAATTTATTCTGATCATATTTTAATTCCTTGCTTATAATAGTAAAAGCATCCAGATATTAAATATATTCGGTTGTTATAGCAAGTAACCCCATGCTATGCATGAGAATAGATCATATCATATTGAATTGCTCCCAAAGTTTGAATTACTTAGAACTAAGTTTGCTGGTATTCTCCTCCAGATATAATGCATGTATTGTTGGAAAGTTGAATAAACTTGCTATACTCGTCAAATCTGATATTTAATTAACGACTAGTCAACTTGTCTGAGTTTATATCTCATACCAATAATTAGCATTATTTTCCAGGTACTACAAATTTTGCTTTAGTTATTTAAGAGTATTGCAAATTTGTCATCAAATAGTACTTCAATACTCATAAAGGAATCAAACCAAGAGTAATGGAAATTTAATTTTAACTATGTTGGAATCATTTTCTAGCATAAAGGATTTTAACTAATTAATCTTATCTGTTATGAAAGCTTGTAGGTATTTGATTAGGTGTTAGAGAGCAAGAAGCTTTAAACAAACTGAATATAGTATCTCTTGAAGAAGCTGAATTATCTGATTTCATCATACAATGATAATTTTTACTCTGTTTCTTCTATCTTTTTGAATATTTTGCATCTAAAATTTAAATTTCTTCCTCATACTCACAGCCAGCACAAACGCCCATTAATTTTAATTTTTAAAATACACAAATTCTTAAATCCTTTATTATCATCTTTCTATGATATATTCACTTTTATGTTTATCTTTAAAATTCGCATAATTCAATTTTCTCATCTAAAAAAATCGCAAACGTAATTTTATAAGATTAAGCTAAATATAATTTTATAGAGCTAAGATTTAATTTACATATAATTTGCGTATTTATTTCCCTATTTAGAAATATATTCCTTCAAAATTCTCATCTCTTTTTAATAAATTCTAATAATCTCTTCTCACAGCTTACAAAATTAAGGTTGCTTATAGCTAAATTTTATCAATTTTTCGTAAATTAAAGCTTAAATTAAATAAGAATTTACTAAAATATACAAATGCAGATGTTCTCAATATAAAGAATTTAAGTTTAAAATCATCTTATTATTTCTCAATATATTTAAAATGTAGATAAGTTGTATCTTATATTTTCTATTCTGCTTCATTTTTATAAACTTATCTTAGTTATAATTTCCTTTATTTTTCAATAGAATTTTAAATGGTATAGCATATTCTCTTTCTATAGCCATCATTAATTCCTATTCCTTGCTCTCTTTTTAAGAATTTCTATAAGGATAAGGAAATTTTGAATGATGCATTCATATTAATTACTTAAATAATAAAAATAATGGAAGCTATATATTTTATAAAATAGTAAATATTATATTTTTCTAGGATTTTTTGAAATAACGTAATTTTTATTAAACGATTAGGAAGCTTGCTTTTATATACGTTTTATATATTTATCATTTCTGCTTTTTATTACTTTTTAATTAAATCCTTCTTTTATATCTTTTACTATGGTATGTCTATTTAAACACTAATATATAAATTAATATGCTAGCTCCTTTTTTAAATTTAATTTTATAGTTCTAATTATCCTAATAAAACTCTATGAAAGAATGTTAAAAATATATAAATTTAGATATAGTTAATATGGTATATAAGGAAGGCTAAATAATCTCTTTTTGATTAAGTTTGCTTAATAATCTAGTATGAAAATTTAATTATTAACTAGTTATAAAATTTCAACCACGCAGCCTTTCAGAAACTTATCAATGCAAATTCATCATTTGTTACCTACTTCATTTGCTTTAATACTTATATACAAATTTTCTGAATTAATACCAAGATAGATTTAAGATTTAGATTAATTTAAATAAAGTACCTATATTATAGTAAAATAAGCTCTAATATAAAAATATTAGTAATAATATAAAAAGAATAATGATACTATCTTATAAAAGCCAATAAGCTTTCTTCTTTTAGCTAATTTAGATATTCATCTATAATAATCTTCACTTTTCACTTTGCTTTTTCTTAATTTCTCTGCCTTTCACATTAATTAGCTTAAATTCTATTTAAACACTTACAACTTCTTTTAAGTATTAAATTGTAAGCATAGAGCTAAATTGTACTACACTCTTATTTTACATCTTATTTAATATAAGCATTGCTAGTAGAATCTTTCTTCTAAGCTAAATAAGTTATAGTTGGAGTATATAAGATTTTAAATTTATAGATATTCATTTTGGAGATTTATATATAACAAGTTTCATTAATTAATTGATGCAAGTGATACTTTATAAACTAAATCAAAGACAAGTTGAAAAGTATCCCATGAATCTAATCTTTATATGGTTTGCTGATTAACTAGAAATGATTCCATATATTTTATTATGAATAGAACAAACAAAAGCAGGACTTTTGATCATAGCAGTCATGATTAATCAGCTAATCTAAGATACAAATAAAAAGCAAGGTGTAACTATTTAATAAAAGACAATTTAATTTTAGAGTAAGAGAGATAAAGGAATAAATGAAGAGGATTATACTAGCTTAATGAAATAAGATGCTTGTAGAAAACTAATATTACTAAGATATAATACTTTTAATATAAAATGCGTATATAAAAAGAGAATAAAAACTAAATAATGGTTTATATTCAATAACTTCAACAAAGGCTTTAGTTCCAGTTTACCTTAGGGTAATTTAATATTAAATTTTGCTTTTGATTATTATACGCCATAGCTTAGCAAAATTATTCATAACCAGCTAGTTAATTACTATCTAAACTTTGAGAAGGTATTATCTATGCACTGTTACTTTGAACAAGTTACTGCTATTTCTCTTGAAGCCTATCTGAGACTTGTCGTTTGTATTCACTATTGTAAGCAACGAAAGCTGATTTGTTTTCATAGGTAACAATTTATGGAGGCACTTCAACTTATATATTAGTTTATTCACTTTCTTGTTTAGTTAAACTTTTTCTTTTAGCTAGAGATTTCATGATTTACTTAAGTTTATCATTTTTTTCATTTTGTAAATAGGTAGAAATGTAATGGTTAAAGTCTATAATTTGTAATTAACTGGTAAAAATTTTAACGCAATATGAGTTGCTTTTCGAAAATTATTTCAATAGGAAATAAAATCTATTTTTTACTTAATGATCGTTTCTTCCCTATATATATGACTTTATTTTGCACCACTAAAGTCCTTGAGATTTTTTTAGCACAATAAATTAGTCTTCGGCTTCAGTCCAATTACCTTTCTTAAGGTTAGGATCTAAACAGTTATAATATCTTTGTCTAGTCTTAAGTCTATCACGTACATTTTCACCTGAATGGAACTGACTGTTCAACTAGCTAGACAAACTTTTCCATGACACCTTTTAACCTTTTTTAAATTTATTCTAAACTCTCTCTTGAAGGTACTAATCTTCTTCAGGGCTCCAGCTAATATTCTATTTAGATAGCTTTTAACTCTACTAAATAAAAGATTTTTAATATATTGAGACACTTGGGCATGATTTTTATCCATTTACTTGTAAAATGGAAGAGGATTCGAGTGACTTTTGGCTTTAAATCATCCCTAAATCTTCATGCTAAACTTTTTCCAGTGATAAGTAATTTTGTCTGCTTTCCTACATAATTATTTTAATTTTAATAACTATTTTAGCTTAAATAATAAGAAAATTAAATTAAATGTAACATTTCTATTTATAAATTCCAGTTAAAGTAATTAATACTTTAGGTATATAATATTAAATAGTTTTAATGGCTTCTATAAAGCAAAATAAGGAATTGCTTTACAATTTAAATTGCATTATTTATCATATTGGCTATTCCTTTGTAAATGCCTATTTCTATTTTTTATTTACAGCATTTAATCTTTTTCATTTTATCTTTATAATAGAAATTTATCAGTTTTTCTTTGCTCTACTTATATCAAACTTCAAATTTGCTTTAGACTAATTTTAAAAATTTAATATAAGGATAAACTTTTAGTTTATGTTAAGGCAAGCTAAATAAAGATGCATGGTCTTTGGCTTATGATTCTTGACTTAATTAAAATTGCTAAAGAGCTGCAATTTATTAATTTTTGCTACTATAAAGATAAATAGTCTCAGATAATCCGATTCATTACTAACTACAACGCTATTTATACTTTTATAAAATAGCTTTAGTGCCTCTATTCTAAATACTTATATAAGATACACTTTAAATTAAAGACTATTTAGTTATGACAATATTGACTATATATATTAATAAGAGAGGCATTGAGTTTTAAATAGGCTGTATATATTATATTATTAGCTTAGATGTATTTAATCATATTAATTACTTAAATACTATATAAGAAAATATACCTTAAGATTAACATTTGCATTGCTCTATTAATAATTATAAGCAGTAAAACATTTAAACTAATTAGTAGTTTAAACTTAGCTTCATCAATCCTAGCAAATGTCATTTGGTAGCATTTAAGATAGATTATATAAAAAGCATAAAACGGTCTTATAAGGTTATAAAATGATATATATCTTTGAAGTAGCTTAAGTTATTATAAAGTACACAATAAACTTAGGATATCTCAATTAAATTACTTTTAGAATAATTCAGAAAAGAGGAATTTTGAGTAAAGAATGGGGTAAGTTAAATTTAAAGGGTTAGAGTACTTTAAAATAAGTAAACAAAAGTAATTTTATCAATAATTAAATTCAGTATCTTAATTTCTAAATAGAAAGTTTACATAGAATTAACTTAAATAGAGTCATTAATTCAGAAACTAACCCAAATTAGAGCTCACTAGAAAAATTAAATATCCTAAATACCTAAAAATTATCAGATTTAATACAATCCAATTAAAAGATTAATTCATAAGCAAAGCTTCAATAAAGTTGTTGATAATAGTAAATATAACAATATGAATTATTAAGAGGGTTTTAGTCTAATTAATATATTAATATCTAAACAATTTATAAAATCTTAAGATTGCAAATAAAAGACTAAAATATATGATATTTTAAAATTATCAACTTTTACCTTTTCTATCTTTCTAAATTTTGGTATTTTAACTTTTAAATTAATGCTTATTTATAGGAACTGTTTAATTTTTTATTAAAGAAGAGCAATGCTATTAAATTGATTAAATAAATAAAATTATATAGATTTAGCTTATAGATATAAATTATTATGCATAAGATGCAAAATATCTACCAATTTTGAATATTTATTAAGAGTAGTTTAGGTTTTACAAAAAGAAGTTAAAAAATTATTTAAATGATAAATTTAGAATATTTTTGCTACTAAATAGGAATTTTCTTATTTAGTTATGAGTCAAGATACATAAGCAACTTAAATAAATTAAGAAAGTAAAATCCTTTAAACTCCTTTTCTCACAGTTGTTCTATTTTACTTATCTACTCATTATTTGCATTTTGAAATGATTTATTTTTGTTAATTTTTGACTAACTTGTTTTGAGTCTTGCGTTATAGATTGAAGGAAGTTCTTTGTTTCCAAAATCACTAAAAGATCTATAAGATCCAGGTCCAGGAGTATCTTAAACTAATAAGTAAAGATAAATTACCGTTATTTATAATTGACTTTTTATTTTCGGATCCAAAAGTTCGAACAAAACTATTTCTGAAATTTGAAATGAAATATTAACCATTATCATTCATATATGTTCTAGGTGTATACTAGCCAGGTCCAGGAAGATCTTTAACCCATTTACCTATATTTAAAAAATACTTGATTCTTTAAATCTTGATGACCTAGGTGGACTTCAAGTAGAGGCTTTTGAGTTGGTGAATTTACTATAAAAATATCTTCCATTACTATCTATATCAAGTTTCGGTTTGTAAGTTCCAGGTCCTGGAGACTTAAGAGCTGTATTTGTAGATTCCTATATATTTGCAGTTTTTGGCCTAAGAGAATATTTCTTTCCATCTTATCCAAATTAAGCATTTTTATAATATGTTCCAGGACCAGGAGTAACTTTATCTGACTAAATATGTCCAGGAACTAATATTTTAACTGCTTCTCTAGAAACACCGAAAGTTCATTAAGGAGCATAACTTTTGTTCTTATTAAAATATGCCAGTTAATCATATGTATTAGGTGCCGGTACTCCTACACCTTTCCATTTTGTAAAATCAGATCTCGTTCCATAACCGAATCCAGCTGAACGATGACTAAGTTAAGAAAATATATCATATGAAACCTTTTCAGTTAAAGCTTTGCTTTGGTTTTTAAATCTTTCTGTTTTTTAAAAAGTTCAGCATTGCTTAGAAGTTGAATTATTAATTGGAGAGTTTAGTACTTAATTCATAATCGACATTTTAATAGTCTAAATAAATCTGTCTCTTTATATCAATTAAAATAGTAACCTATAATTACTAATAAGCTATTATTAGTTATAAATCTATACCATTATATTGCAAAGCATTCCTAATAAGTTGGAATCCTTTATTACTTAGCCTAATTTTATCCTTCTATAAGATAATTTTTATTAATAGAATAAACTTTTTATTGCTAAAGTGTTTTCTCGTTATCTTAACATTATGTCTTTATAAAAGCAAATGAAATTTGAAATGATTCATAAATTAGCGTAAGAATAACTAAGAGTTCTTATAATGATGACTAAAATAAGTATTAAATAATAATGTAAGCATGCTAGTTTAATTATATAACCATAAAAACATTTTATTAGTTAAATGTCTTAAGAACTAAGAGATTGTAATTAGTGGAATTAGTAATTTAGTTACTTAGTAGTGTAGAAATTATACAATATTTAAAGAAATGGCTTTTAAGAATAGTTAGATGTATATTAGAGTGCTAGGTACATATAATCTATCAATGAAAATTGAGTTTTTGCTTCTCTATTAGAAACTTTTAGTTTTCATTAGCGATTCATATCTCTTTAAATTGTTCTCAGTTGATAATAAATGCAGTAGATAGATGATGCTTAGTAGTAAAGTATTGATAAATAAGTAATTTAAAAAGATAATTAGAAAAGGTGTAAGAGAAAGTAGTTAGGAAGGTTTAATTTAAATTTCTTACAAAGTCAGTTTACATTCAACGATTATTTTAAGATAAAAAAAAATGAAATCTTCATATTTCGGTTTGGACAGAGATAGCTCTATAAATCGATCCTCAGCGGGAATAAGAAGGCATAAAGTCGGATATGCCACGCGAACAGCAGAAGAAGAGGACAGGATTAAAACTTTAAAGCAAGAATTTGCAGCTATAGATGCTGATGGCAACAGAATGCTAACTTTGTAAGAACTTTTTGACTTTTTGGGATCAAAAATGAAGAACGGACAAACTTATGACAGATAAATGCTTTAAGCTTTGTTCTAAAAAATGGACCGAAATTAAGATGGAACAGTTTCTTCTGATGAATTCATTTTAGCATATGTTGATGCAGAGTAGTTTATCAAGAAAAGAATAAAAGAGTTGTAGGATACACAAAGGGAAAACTCTAAAACTTTAGCGGAAACTCAAAAAAAATTGGCTTAAGCAAGAAATACTGAGCAGCTTAATGAATTTAACCTTATGGTAGACTCAGCTCTTACTGTAAACATTGTGGAAGCTCAAAATTTAAAGCCAATGGATTTTAATGGTAGTTCAGATCCTTATTGTGTGCTAACCTGTGAAAAATAAAAAATAGAAACAAGATACTTAAATAAAACTTTAAATCCAGTTTGGAATGAAGCTTTTACATTCAAAATTACGAAGGGCGATGATCCTTTAAAGATAGTAGTTATGGATCATGATACTGTTGGAAGAGATGAATTCGAAGGCCAAGTCGAAATCCCATTAGATATGCTATCAGATCAAATGAAGCATGACTAATTCTTCGATCTTTTAGGAGAAACTAGTTAGCCATGGTAAGGAAGAATCCACTTAGTTCTACAATGGATTTGGTCTAGAGTTAGTTATCTTGAATCAGTCTGTGAGTAGTGGGAAGAAACAATTAAACTTGATGAAGAAGAACTTGCTAATTTGTAGCATTAACTAGAATCGTTACAATCACCTTTTGGTTTAGTAACAAAATTCGAAACCTGGATGCCTAAGGAAAAGGAGGAAACAAAACTTAGTAAATTGCTTGATGGAAAAACAATCGATTAAACAGAAGAATAAATTGTAGGAACAGCTGAAATCTATATTAACGCTTTTTTAGAAGGAAAGAATATTGAATGAAGTAAAATTGAAATTTTCATTAACGCAATCTTTTTGTGTATTTGCACTTTGTCTATGTTTGCAAGACCTGATTTCGTTAACTATACTCTTTGCTTACTACCTATTTTATTTTTTATAATTGAGATATAAGATGCAAGAGAATATAGGCTTGTTAGCGGAGGACTATTAATAAGTGAACTGTATGACTTGATATGGTTCTTTGTCTATGCATATGTAAGTAATTAAATTTAGCACTGGCTATCTGGAGAAAGAAGAGATGAAGGTATTGAAAATGATGTCCGAAGACTTAGTACTTTAATCAGCTTAATAAATTTTGTATGGAAGGTATTTATTTAATTAAATTATAGCTTATCATGATTATTATGTGCATGAAACATTCCCGTGATCTTAAAAAATTGGCTGATTCCTAATCTCCTTAGTCACAAAATTAGGTTGCTAAATCTCCAATGAGAGCTCATCAAGATGTTTCTCCCATAAAAGTGCAGGCGAGACCAATGTGATTTACTTATTCAATATTTAATACATAAAACTCTTTAAAATTAGGATATTATTTATTTTAGCTCCTCTTTTATCTACATACACACTTTATTTATCTTCTCCAGGCAATCCAACTGCATCTATCCTAATTATTTTTCTAAACTAATCTAATATTCTAAATTCTAACCTGCAACAATATCAAGTCGCAATGTTTTTCATAAGTATATTTCTTATAGAGCATATAATAACTATGCAATAGATAGCCTTCAAATAAAAAAGTTGATTTAGTAATTTTACAAATTTCAATCTTACTGAGGAAGTTAAGCAACACAAATTATGCTATCTATAATATAGAAATTCTTATATCTCCATTCTAAGTTTTAAAAGCAAACTTGAATCCTTTAGGATTTTGCTTTACTTATCTGCTATTATTATATTTTTCTTTAACTAAACATTAATCTTGTAAGAAGATCTTCTTAATAAAAAGTAAATTTAAATTGAAAAAGCAAAACAATGAACTAAGTAAAAATATAATTATTAAATTATAAACCTTTGCAAATATCAATTTAATATTAAATTAGACTAATCAAATCCATATCTTTATATCTATTTTTCCTCCTTTTTCTTTAATATTATTTCAATAATATCAACTTTATTATCTCATTGATGCAGCCTTATAATTTAAGTATAGAAGCTAGTATAAGAATATTAAGTATTAAAACAACATAAAATGAATAATTTATGATTAAATTTTCTAGTAAGTAGAATAGAGCAGAAGTATTGCTATGATATGTTAAGGCGAGCTTATAATATATAAACTTAATTTATACAATCCATGTCTTTATTAAAGCTTTAATTCCTTATTTTAATTATTTAATATGTTTTAATTACTTAGATAAGCAAGCAATACAATACCAATAATATCTATAATAAATAAATCTTTTTCTATTCTTAAAAGTAGAAAAATTGCAAATATACTAAAGGATATTAATTAGTAGTTATCTAAAGACTATAATTTAAGTATATCAAACATATACTATTTAATTATTTTTATTTCATTCTTTTTAACTTAACTCTTAAAATAATTAACCTGGAATATTCCATAAAACGCATAAATCTAAAATAAGTGAATAGTTATACATTGTAAGATTTAATAGGCAGGAATTAAGATAATAGCAATTCTTCTAAACTGCTTAATCACTTTTATTTATTTAAACTGTAATTAATTTTTTATTTTCATCCTAATTTAATTATGAAAAGTCAACTTAATATTTTCAGTGTTCCTTTTAATTAAAAGGTAGAATTCGAAGAAGTAGTATAAAGATATTATTTTAAGTTTAAAAGATTTAAATAACTTAATTATAGATGAAATATTTGGAAGCTTTAGTCTAACTATAAAATATTGATCTAAAAGATATTTATTTAAGCTTATTCTATATACTTTGTATTTTTTAAACTTAAAAAGACTTAAGAGTCAACTTGAGATTAACTAGCATTAAATTGGGACTAATACTTGTATTTTAAAGTTTATTAGTAAATTAATTAATTAAAATTACCTTGAAAAACTAAGGACTTATCTAATTCTAAGATAAATGAAGTTGATAAAGATAATTGACAAAATAAATAATTTGGCTAAGCGAAATAGAATTAATTTGATAAGTTTAAAGGAAATAAGGAATTAAATAAGCTTAGAAAAGAGACATCAAATCTATTAAATTATTGTTGATACTGTTCTGTGATTTCTCGTTTAATAGCTTAAATAAATAGAAACATTAGTAGAGAGTTATCAGAATTGATAAGTTGTTTTGTCTTTACTGAAGGAAATATATAAAGGGATAAAAATAAATAATTAGATAATTAATTTAAATGTCTTCACTTGAGACTGTTATTAAAAAAACTTGCCTTACGCTCAGGTAAACTCTATAGGAAAAACTCTATTAACTGTAGACGACTGCACTTAGCTCTTATTTTTCTGACGCGAGAAAAATGCTAAAAAAGCTAAAATCTATAATAAAATGAATTCGCAAATACGGTAGAGATTGGAAATTTGATATGATTTTGAAAAGAGAAATGCAGAGTCATAGATAAAGCTTGGAAGACCCAGTTAAGTGGATAATGTAAATTAGTGATTAATCTTATAATCTGCGTATTCCTTTCTGAAACTTTAGACCTTGCATTTTAAGGGAAAACATTATAGCACCAACAGTTTTAGAAAATTAAGTAGCAATAGTAGAGAAAAACATACCTCTAACAAAAAAAGTTTTGATAGAGGAACTATGAAGCAACAAGTCTCTATTGAAAAATTTCAAATTAAAGTTCAAGTATTTAAAGAACTACGAAGTTATGGAAATTAGAAATGAAAACATCTTTCTACAGATTAGAATTATTTAGAATAATCTTGTCTTTTGAAAGCTCAAAATTTCAATTGAAGACAAGTTTGAAGTTCCAGAAAGGCAAGTTGAAAAATTAATGGCTTATGTTTTAGCAAAGCAATAAAAGATTTCTGACATTCTTTAGATATTAAAAGACTTTGTAGTGAAGTGGAAATTTAATATCGTAAAGAATTAAGCTAAAGCTCAAAATTACAAAGTCTCTCATGAAGAAAAATCTAATATTTATAAATTTTTAATGCTTTACAAGGAAAATAATTAGTTTTCTATTTATGAGTAAGGGGATAACCTAATGCTTTAACTGGAAACCTTTTAGGAATTTCCTTTTCCCAATCAACAGCCTTAAGTTATCACTGATATTGACATTCGAAAAATAGAAGAATAAATGGCAAAATGCATTAAATATAAAATCATCGAGTAGTTTCAATAAGAAAATCAATCTCTTAAGTTAAAATTAGTTCATGACCCAGATGCTTAGTTAAAATAAAAGGATGGAAGTATTTATTATGTAGATTACTATACAGGAAAGATAGTTAAATAAGCAAGCCCTAGCTTTCATTTCAATTAGAAATTTAACTAAAATGCTTTCAACCATATTAAATAAAAAAAGCCAGTTATAGATAAAAATGCTAACTCTGAAGATATTTAAACATTCAAAAATATTCTGCGTTCAGAATTTCATAATTCGGCTGAATAAACTATTATGTAACTTTCTAATGATATTTAAAAGGAAGCTAATTCCATTAACTTTTAGTTGAAGTGAAATAAAATCTAAATTGCAATTGATTAAAAATGTGAAATTATTGCAAACAATAAAGAATACCAAATCAAAATTCCATGGAATAAAAAGCATGATCTCTACATGGAAGGAGTTTAGTAAGAAAAACTATCTTAGAAATAAGAAAAGTTTGATTTTCTCTACGATAATAACTTATTAATCATAAATTTAAAGTTTCAAGAACCACCAAAGTAAGAAAATTAATAAAATACACAACTCACATAGTAATAATAACCTTCTAACATCATATTCCAAAATACTTTCGACTTAATCAAAGTGGCTCTATTAAAGTATATTTACTTTACCTAGCTTAACATTGAAATTTAAAAAGTATTAAGTAAGGAAAACTTCAATCATTAAATTTAAATCAAAGAAATGACAAGCTTTTCAACAATTTTGACATTTTAGAAACTAAATGGTAATAGCAGTTCATTTAATTTAGATCTAACATTCACCCTAGTTTTAGATAAAAATCCTAAGTAAATTTGTAACGAAGTAAAGATTAAATGCCATAGTCAACCATAAATTAAGAGCTGCTAGCTTTTTCAAAATGCCTCGGGTTTTGGAATTTTAGATGTAGAAAATTTGTTAAAATAACTTGATCAATCTTATGAAGCCCTAGTGAAAATAGAGGAAGCCTTCCATAAATATGAGCATTTATATTATTTCTCAGTTTAATGCGTTTCCTATAACATATTAAGAGTTTATTATTTCAATTTTTGCATAGAGCTTAAAATAGTCAAAAATAAAATTTGAATAAGAGATTTATAAAAATTGACTAACAGCCAGAAGACTAGAGCTTAAAGCATAAACGTAGGTTTGAATAACTTTTAATACTTAGGTTTCTTCTAAGATATTCCTGGATTAAATTAAGAAGTACAAGATATATATAACCAATACTTAAAAGAGAATAATATTCAGTAAAATAAATAGACAGCTTCCAATAAAATTTCTTAGGAATAAAAAAAGAAGATTTATACATATAACTCTCTTGAGAATCTATTCTTCAAAATATTACGATATATCTAAAACTTTAACTGTCTTTTTAAAAGTTTTAACTGTCTTTAATTTAAAATATAAACGCTAATGAATTAGAATGGTTTAGACTAAAAAAGTAAATAGAAATATTTTGAAAATATAAAAAAATAGCATTAAGAGTATATCTTCAAGCCAGATAAGTTATGATGCAAATTTAACTTAAAAATGTTTATCACCAACCATGAATTTTTTTTTGAGCTTTGTTCTCCTGAAAACTAGATGTAAGAAGATAATAGTATATATCAAAGGCTAATCTAGTATTGGAATGAAAATTATTAAAGCAAAATTATTTTCAAAGATTTCTCAATTATTAACGGATTTATCAATTTGTTTCTTACTCCTAAACCTATTCTTAATGATGTTATGTAGTTCCTTCATTCATCTTATTTCGGAATTTTGGAATTGCAATTTTCTGATTATAATATTGTGATATAAAATCAAACTATTCTTGGATCAAAATTTTCTATTTGCAAATTCAATTAAGATAGGTAAAATTAACAATCATAAGTGCAATAATTTGAAGCTAATTATCAAATAAACAACATTTAACAGCCCCAATATAGCTTAAATTTGACAAATCCAGAGTTAAATAGCTTCTTGTAAAATGAATTTCGTAGGTAAGGAAATAAGTATTTATGAAGTTAAATTCTCGCGAATATATTACGATCTGAAAATATAAATTTATCTCAAAAGTAAAAAGAAAACTATTAAAATGCTTAAAATGCTTAAAGCTAATCTGGATTAAATGGACTAAATGGAATAAATGGATTAAATGGATTAAACGGAATGAACGGACTAAATTAAAATGCATTAATTTAAAATAATCAAAATTAAATGATGCATAACAACTTATAAGGATAAAACTACCAGCCTTAACATCCTAGAGATCCTCAAAATTATAGATTTAATAATTAGCAAAATCCTAATACTCAACATTATAATTACCAAGGAAACATGCAAAAAAGATATTAATGATCTACATTTAACTTTATAAATATATATAAATGAATTAGTCAATTTTTAAATCTTCTTTCTAGCATTTTTAGTGCCCTATTTTATTTTAAGCTTTATTACAAATAATTAAATCTAAATAATTAGCTTAATCTTAAAACATCTTAATGATAAGTAAGCAAAAATAATCATATTTGCTCTAAGTTAGAAAATAGTATTTAATATCCTTGATATGATTAGTTGTCTTAAAGGTATATGAAATAGATATATCTATAAAAGCTTTTAATAGTTTCTTTATATTTAAATAAAGATATGCAATTATTAATCCTTTTCAAATGTTAGATGCTTCTTTATTATTACTTAATAACTCTCAGCTACTTTTAAACTAGTTACCAATATTTATTTTCTTTAAATTTTTCAATTTATTGGAATGAAAAATGAGAGTTAAATAAAAATTGATTAAGAATAAGCTTTAAATAATCAAAATAGGTATTAGTTAAAGTAACTAGTAATAAAAAAGAAGAATGAAAAGTAAATGTAATTGATTATAGAGCATAATCTATTTATACTATATCATATTTGTACTATTATATACATAGATATTAATTGTATTAGCTATTATGCTCAACTATTAGATACTATTTATCAGTTTAGGTAATTTAATAATTAAACTTTAAAATTCAATGTAGCAAAGTATAAGTAACTAAGGCTTTGATAGTCTGAGTTATATAACTAATAAATATTAAAATTCCTATTAACTTTAATAAGCTTTCTTAATAAGCTATTGGAATGAGTTTAGTTTTATAAAGAAGATTAGTTTTAATCAAATTAAACAACCTTAATAAAGATATCAGCTTATATTGCTTAGAAGTGCTTTATTTTTAGAGGTTATTTCATTCTTTAAGTTATAGATTTAATCCTCTTATTAAGTTAAAATTATTAGAAATTATTTAGATAAAGAGCTTATTTTATAGAGGAAGAGGGCTATTCATCAATTATGATTAAAAAATCTAAAGATTAATATTTAAAGTATTGGTAAATCACATAGGGAGATAGAATATCTTGGCTTAAGATATTTAATTACTAGTTATATGGTATTTGATGCTACTATGATCTGAATAATTAATCTTTTAAGCAGATATTTAAAAATGTCAAGTGATGAAGAAAGTGGAAGTGAAGATTCAGAATAAGAAGAGAGTGAAGAAGAGAATTAAGACTCAGAGGAAAATGAAAACAGTTCGGAAGAAGCCTCAGAAAATTAAAGTTAATCCTAAGAGGACTCAGAAGAATAATCTGGCACGCCAGAAAATTCAGATTCTGAAAGTGAGAGCAGATCAAGCAACAGGAAAAAGAATAAAGGTAAGTAGAAGAAAGATAAGTAAAAAAAAGATTTTAAGTAGAGAGAAGATATTTTGAACACTTCAAGAACTGGTAAGACTTCATTGTCAACCATTCCTGCTCAACTTTAATTTCTGTAAGAAGCTTCTCCGCCTCCTCCTTAATATAAACCTGTTTTATCTTCTGGATTATCAGCCATTAAAGAAATAACCTATGAAATGGAATAGTTAGAATTAAACTTAAGTTAAAAAATGAGATTTTTTAGCAATAACTCATTCTCAAAGCAACCTATCAATTCTTTTTAAAAACAAGAGAGTCCAATTCAAAGTTTTCAATACGAAAACAAAGGAAAAATCTTACCAAACTTCGAGTATTACACTCCTAATCTCAATTACTATCAATAAAAATAAGAATTAAGCAATTAGGATAAACTAGAAACTTATAATTACAGAAATTTATTGCAGAAATAATCAGAATTATAACCAATAAGTCAACCTAATTTACATTCATTCAAATTAGATTTAGATAGTCTACCATAAATTTAGAGTCCTAAATAACAACATGAAACTTATAAGTCAGATGTTGGAGTAAACACTGAGTTAATTCAAGAGAATGTTTTTAGTAATTTAGAAGAATTGAAAAAAAAAGGATCTCTAGTAGGTCAAAGTTATAGATAAGAAATTTCAAATTATCCAATCGCTAGGAAATAAAAATAACAAATAAAACCCCTTTTTGAGGAATAAGGAACATCTATTAAATAGTTATACAAGCATACATTAGGGCATTCTTAAATTTCAAGAGGCAGATCTATGGCAAGCGAACAAAACAAAAGCAATTTCTAGAGAAGTAAATCTCCTACAAACATTTAGAAAGCTATAAACGTTCTTCTTGAATAGGACGATGAATAATTTTAAATATCTGTCAAATAACCTAAAATCTTATCTTTTTATTTTTACTTAGCTTTTACTTTTTATTTTTTCTTATTTTTATGTCCTTCAAGGATGGATTTTAATATCTTGATAAATAAAGAGCATTCTATATAAATGAAGCATTAAAATAATAATAATGAGATAATTAATAAATATAAAGATAGTATTGGCAAAAATATATAAAGTCTCAATGACTCTTGAATAGTTAACATTCTGTCAATGTACTTTTGTATAGTTATCTAAAATATTTTTATATTTATATCATTAGAATGTTTAGAGGAAATTAAAACTTAAAATTATGAGTTAACAATAAATGAGGATAATTCTTTAAATTATTTCGGATTATATTTTAGCTAAAATTCTGATTACTTTAATTGCTCAAAATATAAATGTAATATTAAAATTTAGTTAATTGATTATCTCTTAAAATGCATTTAGTATTAAGAAATAGATTTTAGTTAAAAATTTACTTAATATTCTCTTTTATTTATAACTAAAGACTTTCTTAATATTCCTTTAAAATTGCATTTTTAAATAAATATAATTAATATTTTAAGCAATTTAAGAAAGTTAATTTAAAAACAAATAGAACTAGCCTCACTAATCCTACAATAAGAAATAGAGATAAAAATGTAAATATATGCAAATAATGTAAAAGATATTATCATTATAATTTTAAATTCTTTTTTATAGTATTAGTTTTTACTATTCCATAGCTCATTACTAACCTATTTTCAAACTAATTCACATACTGCTCTACATTCTTTTTTATGAAAAATAAATAGTTTATTATTTAAATAAGAGATGAAGAAATTATAAAATTTATGTCGTGTATGAGCTTATTTATCTAAACTATTCCTGATTATTTGTAAGTTTAAAAGAAATATAGTAATTAAATAAAATTTGCTATAGAGTTTATTAATATTTTAATTTAAATGGAACATAATATTTTAAAATAAAGATAATCATATTATTTTTTATGTATTAAGTATTAATAATATAAACCAAAATTTAAACTATTTAGATTTATTTCTTTAGCATTATCAATCTAATTGAGAAAGTATTTCGCTCAAATGCTGTTTTTATAAATATTTATGGGACATCTTTTTCTTGAAAGCATGATTTATAAGTTTCTTTTAGTTCATATAAAAAGCAATATTAGCATGAGATATTTAATGAATTGCATTATTTAAAATAAGAAATGAAGTCCATTTCTCAAATTTAATTTAATAAATATAGAATAATTAATTATAGCAGGTATTTCCAGAAAGAAGTCCTAAATGAATTTAAGTTTCAGATATTAAAGCAATATAAAATAAACTCTTTAACTATTCTATTAAATTGATAATGCTTGACTTTAATTCTCAATATTAAGATTTATTGAAGCTTCTTTAATTTCTAAAATTTAAAAATTTAAATTAAAGTTAGTTTTTAAAATCTAGATTTTAAAAGTTTCTAAAATATTAAAAAATAGCATTCTAACTAGCTATAATTAAATTAATTCACTAAGTTTAAAAATCTATAAAGAATTCTAGATAGTCAATCCTTTATATTACTGTTTCTTTTCTCTTGAACTTTATTAAGCATTAAATCTTTTAAAGATATTAATTTACTCTTGATTTTCATAATTTAAGCAATTTTAAGCATTATAATAGTTCATAGGATTAAATTTAAATAGATTCATTATGATTAACTAATTGGATATTACTTGCTTAGTTTAATTTAAATTGCGTATAAACTAAATTGAGTATCACTTTATAAATTAACTATTTATTTTAAAGTAAGCATTACTATTGCTTGCAGTGCAATTGTTTCATTTTAATTATGTAACTAAATCTTTTAGGTTGATTATGATGTCTTATATAATTGAATATACCTATATAAAAATATAAATAATATTCCCTTTTTATTAAGATGTAATATAGCTTTCAAAAGTGTCATATGTTTTTGCCTGAAATATAGTAATATAATATTCACCTTCGCAAGTGTGTATTTGATTTTCTTCCGGACAAAGCTTAATAATTATTAATCAAATTATTATTTAAGCGATTACTATTCTATGCTCAATACACTGGGTTTATTTATAGAATAATTTAATAAACTGCTTATTTATTAAGCTCCTTGACTTGCTTATCATAAGTTTAAAATAGTCATTTTTATTTACCTTGTAGTAGCTTCTCAGTCTTAATTTTGATTCTGTAAATATTTAACAAAATTTCATTAAGGAATTTAACTGCAAGAGATAAATAATAACAGAATTTATTAGATATAAGGTTGATAAAATAATAGATAGCTAAATATAAAATGCTAATAAACATTTCTAAAATAATTAGCAATAGAAAAATATTAAATTATTCTATCTTATTGTATAATTTTTGCTAAGGCTTTTAATTTTATTTAGCTTAGTTATCATTTATCTACAAATCTAAAAACTAGTATTAATGTAATTTACTTATATTGATATTAAAAATTAGAAAGTGATTAAAGTTTATTTTTCTTCTTAAAAGTATTAATAGATCATATTACTCACCTATATAGACTAAATCTTAAACTATAATCAGCCTTTTTTTCATTGCAATTTATATTTAGTTTCTTACATTTTCCCTGCTTCTATTTAAAATAGACATTAACTTAATAAATAAAAGGAATATAAATAAAATAATTTAAAGTAATAGATTGGATATAGCAGAAAGAAGGTAAAAATGATGGCTAATCTAATAATAATTTATTTATGGTATAAAGTTACTTGCATATTCTATTATAATCTCTTTTAAATTTAGTTGCTTTCATTAAAAGATTAAATGAAATAAAGTACTTTCTATTTTACTTTTCTTGTTCTTTGCCTTGCTGATTGTCTATAAGATGGATTTTCGTATCTTAAAGACGTAGACGATTCAATTATTTAAGAAATGAGATACGCAGGGTATCATAATTTTGTTGGTAGACCAATTAAAGGCTATAATGCATCAGAATGTATTCTTACAAATGAAGCAGCTTAAGCATTAAAGGAAGTTTAGAAAGATTTGTTGTAGCGAAATTTAAGTTTGAAAGTTTATGATTGCTATAGGCCTTAAAGGGCAGTAGATGATTTCTGAAACTGGTCATAAAACGATCCTGATACTAGCATGAAAGATGAATTTTATCCTTTCAAATCCAAAGACGTTCTATTTGATGAAGGATATATAGCAAAAAAATCTGGACATTCAAGAGGGTCAACTATGGATTTAACAATTGTTGAACTTCCTGCAAAAAATTAACCTGAATATACACCAGGACAAAAATTATATCCCTGCACAGCACCTACTACTATTAGATGGCCAGATAATAGTAAAGATTTTGGAACAGGCTTTGATTGCTTTGACGAATTAGCCAACACAAAAAATTCCAGTATTACTGCGGAATAGGCCAAAAATAGAGAATTCCTTGTAAGTGCAATGGAAAAATGGAATTTTAATAACTATTGGGCTGAATGATGGCATTTTACTCTCAATAACGAGCCATATCCTGATACTTATTTTGATTTTGAAATAAATGAGAGTGCTCAAAACTTGATGCAGAGCTTTATAATTATTTTATTACTTTTGGGAATTTGATGACAAAATTGAACTTTTTTAAGAAATTTTATTGTCTTTTAAGTAATACTTTTAATTAGTAACGAAACCTTTTTATTTACTAAGTTATGTAATAAAAGTATAATAAATTACTCTTCTATGTATCGTTCTAAAATTTACATTTAGCACGCTAGTTTTCAAATTTATTATATTTAGCCTCTCAACTTTAATAATATGCATATCATTCTTTAAAATATACTAAACTTGTTTCTTCAAGTTTGTTATTTTATTAATTTTTTATTATTATGAGATATTAGTTAACGCATGCAAGAAGTAATACGGCAAAATAAATAGATAGAGGGTGAAGCAGTAAATTAAATTATTTGATGTAATGAGATTTCTATTTTATCTTTGAAATTTAATAGATAAAATAAAAGTAAACTATGCCCTTGCTGGTATTATTAATAGCAAAAATAAGTTAATAGCTTTTTATAAATTTGATATTAAATCTTAGACTTTTAATTTAATATGCTATCCATATTCAAATATTTAGAATCGAAGCTTATCTAATATAACTATATTTGCAGCAGTTACCAATAGAAATAGTCTTAAAATAAAACTAGAAATACTTAAATTAAAGATTTTATTTATATAGCTATAATTCTTTAAAATAGTTACTTAATTTACCTCAATAGATCATATTACTAATAATTTCAATAGACATATTTTAAATAAATTCTATTCATAGATTTAAAATATGCACTAAAAAATAATAACTATAAAAAGGTTATAGATTAATGTTCTAATATAAGCATAATTTTAGCTTAGATAGGAACTAGGAGAATAATTAATTTAATAGTTAATTAATTTAAATGCTATTAACATATTAAATGAAGATTAAAGAATTTTATCTAATGCTTTACTAATTATTTACCTACTATCTCATCTTTATATCAATTTTAAATCAACAAGTGCTTATAAATTAAGGGGGTTTACCTTTTAGGTATGTAAATTTTGATTGAAAGAGTAGAAAAGTTATAAGAAAATAGAAGAAAAAGTAGTGAAACTAAAAGGAAGCATGAGAAGTACACATTTTAGAGCTTGTATTGAATGTAGTATATCATAAAAATATTAGAAAATAAAGTACTATTTTGCTTATTATAAGTACTAGACATATTTAATATTTAAAAACCATTCTTATATTAATTATTAAGCTTTTCTATCTGTTAATCATCTATTTCTCTAATTTTATTTATCAAAGAAGATGAGATAAAATCCTAATTAAATTATAAATTATATTGCAGTAATTTAAAGTAGCCATTGAGAATAAGATATCTTTGACTAAGCAAACTAAAATTATTAGCAATGATGCTAAAATTAATAAATAAAGAAATATTTAGTAAAGAGCATTAAACCACAATCAATAATTAAGAGTTTATAATAACTCATTTTTTAAATTAGATTTCTTATTTAAAATAAACATAGAAATCTTTATCCCTCATTCAAATACCTTATTATAAGAAAATATGCAGCAGGCTATTTATATAATTGATAAATATATTTAGATTGATAAAAATAGCAATTTTTAATAATTGAATATATGATTAAACCTAATCATTATCTATTAAGTAGGTTATATTACTCTTGATTTATCTAGAAATCTCTTAATTAAATCATTTTAGTATTTTAGTAAATAAATTGTAATGAGAAATCATTCTAAATTCTTAACTAATCCTATAATAAATTTTTGGAGTTCAAAAATTAGGTAAGAAGTATAGATCTTATTCCTAGAATTTAACTTAAAAACAGCAGGAAATTAATTAATTATGCAATATATTTAAGGATACCATAATCAATTTATACAAGTCTTTCTACTTTTAATTAAATAAGGAAATAAGCATTACAAAATGCTTAGTTATTATAATGGTATTTAGCTTACATAATTAAGTAAATCTTTAGTGCTTTCGATTCTCTAAAAAAATAAATTATTATTGTGTTAAAAGTAAATGACATTTTGGTATAGCTATAGTAATTCAATATAAGATAGAATCTTAATTAAATAAATCTGCTCTTAGAGTTCTTAAGACTATCAAAGTATTTTAATTACATTCTATTAAAATTGTATTTGCTTTGCTAAAGAAAAAGCAATCAGCAATAGTTAATGTATGTTATAATCCTAATTTTAATAAAGTAGGGATAATAAGTATGGATATCTCTTAGAATAAGAACTTTAAAGTTAAATAGGGAAAATGGATCATAGCTTTGCTATTTTAATACGTTTATCTAGATATATTTAAAGCATCAAACTTTCAATTAAATAAATTTCTTCTTTAGCTAATAAACTGCCTTTTATTTACTCACTTATATTAATATTCATTAGTAACTCTAAAAGATTTATTACAGCTTGAGAACGATTAGTCTTCTATAAATTAAATACTTCGCTTTATAGTGCTAAATAAAAAGATTTAATAAGTATTATATAAAGCTTTGGATAGTAAAGAGTTATGAAAATCTGAAGAAGCAAATTATTTAAGTAATAGCTTGAAATATTCATTTAATATTTGGCTGCTTATTAAGATAGAATTTGTAAAGCAACATTATTTAAACTCTAAGTAAGTTATGAATATAGAATAGAGTCTCAGTTATAAAGAACACTTTAATTAGCAAAATAAATAAACTATTTTTAAGCAGTGACAGGTTTAGACAGATCTCAAACAGCAATGAAATTTAGTGCGTCAATAATATAATAGATAGAAAAATGATAGTAAAATGTTTAGGTTAATTAGCAAAGACAGTGTAATTTTAACTTAAAATCAATTAGTAAATATATTTTATAGTAAGTTTTTGAAAATAAGTAAAGAATAGAGAGCTTTCAGGCATCTTAGAATAATTTAATAAAGAAAGAGAAAGTTTGGTAACAAAGTGAGTATAAAACAATTTAAACAAATGTAAGAAAGTAAAGTAAATAAGTTTTATAATTTTGATTACAATGGAAGTTATAAAAATAATGAAATTTATTGGTTTTTATATATAATTTAATTCTTTAAACTTTAAATCCTTGAAAGAACAGTAATCGTTTAGCTTCCATATTTGAAGTTTATTTAGATGTCATATTTAAATGTATAATTGAAAAGAGAATATGCAAAGACTTATGAGCGCTGATGAGCAAAGCGAGATTAAAAAGCTTAAGGATAGAAGCTTCGTTATTAAGTACAAAACTGAAATTTGCAAAAATTGGCTGGCTGGTAACTGTGATTTTGGAGAATAGGTAATAATTTAATTTAGTGTGCTTTTGCTCATGGATATAATTAATTAAGGAACAAAAAACAACAGCAGCAGAGAGCTCAAAAAATTCTACTAAGCAGTGCTATTTAGGCAACTCAAATCTAATACTAATATATGAATGACAAAAAACCAAGAAGTATCAGTGAAGATTTTGTCAATAAATACAAAACTGAGCTATGTAAAAATTGGGAAATGGAAGGCTATTGTACGTTTGGAGTATAGGTAAATTATTTCTAAATAGTGTACATATGCACATGGTATGGAAGAATTGAGAAGAAAACACAACGGAAAGGAAGTATCTAATTTATATAATGCATCACTTGCAGCATAAGTAGAACAACCTTAAATTTCTCCATACTAGTATTATCAAGAAGTGCAACCTTATGAGTAATCTATGGAATAAATTTAAAATTATTAGTGCTTTTAATAATATCCATATAATGCATATTCCTAGTAGAACCTTTAGACTTAACCTTAGTTTTATAACGCTTAGATTTAGCAAACTAATTAAGTTAATTAGATAAATGAATCTTAAACTTAATTATATGAATAAGAGCAGTATAACTAATAGAGAAGAAGTACCGATCCTCTTAAAAATCTTTAAACTTAAAATCAAAATCCAAAGGCATAAGTAGCAAGAAGAGGATCAGAATAATTTTTTAATAAAACCCAGCAACAAAACCAAAAACCTTCTAGCATAGGTTTGAAACTTAACATGAATGGCATAAGAAGACTATCTGTATAATCAAATGCTTCTACATAGATTTCAACTTGTGCTATTCCTTATAACTACGCTCATGACTTGGTCAAAATTAATTAATAATCTGAATTAAAATAATAGAATAATGAAAAAGATAGTGAAATTATATATGTTAAAAGTCTGCTTGGAGACTAACTTTTAGATGAACTTGAAAAATCTCCTGTTTAATACACTAAAAGATTATCAATAGAGGATAAAAATATAAAATCGGACTAAATTTAGTAGTCTCAATCATCGTAAGATTTGAAGACTGCTAATAGATCACTGTCATATTCTCAAAATATATCTAATTAAATTAATCTACTTAAAGAATACTCCTACTTCACTTGAAGTGATAATAAATAAAGCTAGATAGAAGAGCATCCTGAGGAGCAAAGTAATAAAGAGACAGACAAATATGAGTAAGCTAATTTATTATATAGATAAAAGCAAGGAAAGCATGCATATGTATTAAAATTAGAAATTGGATAGGAGTAAAATAAAAAAAAAGCTTAGGTTTAATTTTAATAATCACTTACTTCTTATCTTCTTTATTAATAGCTATTCTTATTCTTTACTTCACCTTTTTCATTGCTTTTAATTTCTAACCAATTTCATCATATTAATAATTAAATAATTCAACAATTATAAGAGACAAGGTTAAAATATTTTAGTAATAATGAATAGTAGCTTTAAATATCATTATTTGTAAATTTTTGATATAAAATCATTTAGTAGAAAAATAGCTTAAACTTTATTTAAATTATGCAGAAGATAATTTAAAAGCACTAAAACTTGTTGTAACAGATATAGAATTAGATTATATGAAATATTATTTATTAAGAGTTTATTTTAGAATTAATTCAATTTAGTTTTCTATCAATCGCTTTATATACTTTCTTAATTGTAGATTTTCTGCCTAAAATTGTTCACATTTTTTAATTTTAAGAAGCTATAATAAAGTGTTAACTTAATTCTTAGATAATTAACAGGAATTAAATTTCCTTAGAATTTGTCTTTATTTTTATAATAGATTTGATATATCATAAAACTAAAAGATGTTACAACATCAATTATTGGATTTTATGAACTTAATTTTCTTAATAGATAAGATTTTGAATTTCACACGTTGAAAGCTTCTAAGGCAAAGAGAAGTATTGATTGAGTAAATCTGACATTTAAAAGATTTGCTTTAATATCCAACTAAATTGCTAAGAATTAAATAGAGCATGAAATCTAATAGAATGCTATATTAGATAAGAATTTTAATAACTAGCATTAGTTATATTCTAATTTAACATTTGACTTAAATTTATATCTTTATTTTTTATAATGCTTAGTAAAGCCACAGTAATAATAATATTATTTGAAAGGTTCTTATTATTATAATTAAAATAAATAAACAATTATTTGATTTTATTTAGTTAATAGTTATTTAATAATACTGTAAGTCTAAAATAGTAGAACCTTTATTTTAATTAAAAATCAGTTAAGGTTTAGGATTTATAGTAGATAAATAAAAATCTAAGCTATTTTATCTTTTTGATATAAATCTAAGAATTAAGGATATGTGCCACTTTTTTAATTTCTTAGACTGAGGTATATTTTTATTAAAATTTAGCATTTAGCAAATCAATTTTTACTAAAAAGGTAGATGTACTATTAAACTTGAATTTTCTTAATTAATTCACTTAAAAGAAATTTTAACTTCTTATTTAAGATTTTATTCATATAAAGCAAACTAAAAATTAAATGAACTCAGATATGCTTTAAAGTTAAAAGTATTAGCTTAAAACCCAAAATAGTAATTCTCATTTATCTGTTTAATTATTGTAATGCAAATAAAAATATTTTTAAATACTTTTTAATATGCAATTCTAATAAAATTTAGATATTCCTTTATTTTATTCTTTATAAAATAGTAAGAAGATAAATTTAGCTAGAGTAATAAATTTAAGTGCTAAAGGATTAAGAAATAAAATTATTAATATTTTATTGATGCATGAACATTTAAATGCAAATATCTTACATTTATATAATAGCCTTTCTTCAATTATATAACTATCCTCTTAAATATCTAGAGATTTTAATTCTCTTACCTATAAATGATTTTGCCTACATTGTAGTTCTTTTCTTACTTAAAGTAATGATATTTAGTTTAATTAATTTAATTAGACTTTTATTAATCTAAAAATTATATTAATAAAATTAATGAAGCATTATGATTTTATGTGTAAAAGGAAATTTATTAAGGATATTATAACTTAATGTAATAGTTATGGCCAACTATATGACTTTATTAACTACTTGCTTTAAATAGTCAAACTTTTCTCTTTATTAATTTAAAATTTACTTTAATAGCTATAATTATTAATACCACTTTAAATAAATACTTTCAAAACTAAATCTAAAATTAGCATATAAAATGATTCTACTTAGAACAGCCTATCTTTTTCTAATCTTAGTTAAACCATCTTAAATAAGGTTCAGTTAGAGTTAGTTAATTTCAGTTTGATTATCTACAAGCTAAATCTAAGTTCTTTTATAACTTTACTTATAAGAAAAAATATCTTTAAAGATATAAGTAAATAATTTCTAAGTAGAGTATATTTGAAGTTAAGAATGTAGATTTTACAACTAATAAATTAAATGCAATTCTTATAAAATTTAAAATTAGTCTGTAAATGATAATTCTCTAGTAAATTAATTTAGTACTATTAGATATTCTTGCATTCTACTCTATTATAATAATTATATGCAAAAAGTATAAGTTAATTAGATTCAACTATTACTTGCTATTCCTCTCTTGACTCTTTATAAATTGCATTATTAAATAGTCTATATCTATGTAATAGTTCGAATAATATAGTGTCAAATGAATTAAACTTAAAGCATATTAGAATAACTATTAAGTTTATTAAATTAAAATGAAATATAATAATATCACTAATAACTTAAGTAGATTAAACTAATAAGGATTATTACTATTATTATGCTTGTCTCTATGATTTAATAGCATCTTCATAATGAGGATTATAATACTAAATACATTTACTTTTAGTCTTTTTACTTATTAATACTACTATTAATTTCACTTTAGATTTAGCATTTTTTCTAACTATTTAAATTAAGCGCTAAATTTAAACTAAACTAGAAGAGTAAGATTAATAGACTTAAAATACTTGGCTAGATTAAAAGGAAAGTTATAACAAAATAAATAAAAGAAGACTTTATAAGTTAAGTTCTGTTAGAATTGAACTAAGATAAAGAACAGAATAATAACTACTTATATTTAATATCTATATTTAATAATTAATGGAACCTTAAGGAAAAACTTATGCTTGATAGATTATTACAAGATCCCAAAGATATTTAGAAAGATCAAGCGAAATCCTCAAGTAAATGCAGGTTTAAAGAGCTGCTTTTTCTAAAAAAGAAGAACATTCTAAAACTGATTTGAGTAAAAATTAAAGTAAGGTAACAGAATCTCATAATATGATGAACAAAAGCGTTTAATTTACATAGAGAGAAATATTTCCTATAAAAGTAATACATGAAAGAGTAAAAACTTAGTTTGATTTTAACTTTAAAAAGCAAACTTAAAAGCATTAAAAGGATAATGGCTTAGTAAAATAAACTTCCTTTTTAGAATTGCAATAAAAAATAGAGTAATAGACTAAAAAGATAGCTAAACTAAAATAATCTAGGCCTAAAACTGCAGAAAAATAAAGAGTTTAAGTTACTACAAGAGAACTAAGTTATACTGCTTAAAAATGAAAGCAAGTAAAAGGCTATAGATCGAACTTTACTCCTGTTCTAACTGCTTCTGGAAATGTAAAATGAATAAAAAAAGAAAATCCACAATTTTCATCCTCATTTCTCATGTAAAATCCTTAAAATTTAAATTCGATAACAAATATATTATAGAATCCAAAGCCTAATAATGAAGAGCTAAGAATTGATTTCCTCAAGTAAAAATAAAAGCAATATATTATGATTTCTAGACCAAATTTATTTATAAAGAGAGAAAAAATTGAAAATGAATGAGATCTATAAAATAGCTAATAGATATTTAAAAAATAAATTTTAACTAAATCAAAGGAAGATAAAATGCAAATTAGCAATATGAAAAAATCCATATCTTACAAGGTAATTAGTCCGTAATTTAAAGAAGGAGAATAATCATAAAAAGATTTCAATCAAAAATAATAAATTATTATAAAAAATAGTGAAAAAGAAATTAATTTAGACCTTTCTCAACTTTCAAGAAAAGATCTAGAAAGCATTTCTCCTCAATCAAGCAGCGATGAAAAATACTTTTCACCCCGTTTTTTTGCAAAATAATTTAAAAGTACTAAAAAGATATAGGTTTCTGGATTCAAAGTAGAAAACAGGATTTTGTAAGTATTAAATATTTTAATGCATAAACTAAAATGCCTTTGATGTAAAATTAGCTATCAAAAATAAATTAAAAGGTTAGTTGCAAATATTAAAATTGCTAATTAATTATGTTTCACATAATTAAAAGATTTCTCAACTATAATTGTAATTAAACCTTCTCATAAATACTTAGATTTTAAGATTTAAAATACTAAGGTTATTTAAAAACTTAACTATATCATAATCAATGTACTTACTTTACTATGTAATTTCAATCTTTCCTTATACTTAAGATCAAATAAATATAATGCTTCAAATAAAATTTTTATAAGACTAAAGATTAAAATTAGAATAATGAAAAGGTTAAGATTTCAAAAATGTATAGATAAAATAAATAATTGTTAAAACTAAAAAATCGTAATATAAATTATTAAATTTTATTAGTCATAATATAGTAAAAATTAAACTATTAATAAAAAAATTTAAACTATACTAATATTCATCAGCTATAAAGATTTTTCTTTCCAAAAAAATAGAATAAACATATTTCAAATCAGAAATTACATAAAAAATATTTAGTCTACATAAAAAGATTTTTCCTTATTTCAGAAATTTTATAGAAGTTTTACTGGAAAAAATTTTAGAAAATAAAAGCATATATTTCTAATGCAACAACTGGAGTATTAAGCATGCTTAAATTACTTATATTTAAACTCATCAACAATAAAATGTTTAAATAATAACTATATAACTATACCTTCTAATAAGATTAAGAAATAAATAGTTAGAAAATTATTTATTGCACTAAGAAAGTTCTTGATAGAATATTATATTCTTACACAAAATTTGTCAATATGCTAAAAGATTTTATAGCATTATGTTTGAAAATAAAACATTAACTTAATTATTTATTAAACATTTTGCTTCATAAAAACTTTTAATTTCCTTATATTTTTATATTAAAATAGTATTTGCTAATACTAGCTATTTAGACACAATTATACTTTAAAAACCAATTCTTTATAGATAGTAATTAAGAAGAAAATAAGCTAATTTTATATTAACATAAATTATGCTTTTAGCAGATTTTAAATGATTTTATTCTTAAATTTCAATAAAATTATTAATTTAATAAAATTATTTGTTTAAAAAGATTAAATGCTTTATTTCAATTAAATAAGTATCTGTTTTAGCAAAATTATAAAGTATTAAAAAATCTCTAAATGTTTATAGCTCCTTAATTCATTTTACTATATCAAATCTCTCTACATTTCAATTAGACTAAAGGTTTAAAGTTTTCTTTATACATTTAATAACTTTAAAAGCATTTAGAGATTTTTAAGTAATTTTTATATTTAAATAAAATAAAATTAAATTAAAAATAATATTTAACAAGTTAAGAGACAAATTTTGCTGGAACTGTTGGAACTGAATCTTGTAATAACTCGTAGTCTTTTAAATTAAATATTTGATATGTTTTTTCTATTTTTTCAGAAGGATTTGATTATAATTTAGTATTTTATGAAATCTTAGTTTCTTGCTTTTTAAGTCTATCGAATAACTTAATAATTGAGACTTTAATATCATTTGCTTCTTCATATAATTTACACAAAGTCAAATTAAATTCAGATGCTACAATAAAACCATATTTAAACTACAGCTTTTGCGCCACGACATCTACATCTTATATAGCCAGCATTCCACTATTTATAAGAAGTTTTTATTGATTTTGCAGTTTGTATAGAGAGAAATTATTTTCTTCTAGCATGAATTATAGATTGTCTCTTGTAAGCTTAAGAACTTCTATTTTTTCTTCTAGTCTTCACTTTTTATTTTAAAAATTTTCTTATAAAATCTTTTTTTCTTAGGAAGATTATAAATCATACTTCATCTTTCCTTTTAAAATACTTTCATCTATTACTTAAGAATGATTCATACTATTAGTACCGCTTATATGTTTAGGATTAAGAGTAGATTTAAAATGGCTTGGATTTGTTAGTTAATCATAACTTAATCTATCTTAATGGAAATATTTGCTTAATGGTTATTTTAACATTAAAGGATTTTTTCACTCCATTTTTAAAGGTTTTTCTTTACTTTTTTTTTACTTAGGACTCTCACTTTGACTTTCCTTTTCATATTAAGTTGATTTTTCGCATACAATTTTATATTAGGAATTTTCTACTTTTTCCTTTTAATCATGCTTGACTTACTCTAATATCTAATCTATTTAAATTTTAATTTTCTCTGACAAATATCCTTAAGGTTTTTCGATACTTGACTAGGAAGTTTGCTTTTCTATTTATTTTATCTTCTATTTTTATATCTTTCCCCCTTTCTATTTTTCTAACTAGTTTTCAATATTAATTTAAGCTTAAGTTTAAGATTTGGAGAAGAATTGATCATAGGGGTAATTAGTATATATTTAATTTTTATATTCGCTAAACATTTTTATTAACATTTAAAATGATACTTTATCAAGAATAAGAATAGCACCTTTCGCTAAACCTACTATTGAATGTTTCAAAACTTCAGGTATAATCAAACACTTAGCCTTAAAAGCCTTAATTGGATTTATCTCTTTGTATATTATTCTTTATTTACTATAACCAATTTTACCCTAAACAATAATAAACATATCATCATTTACTTCTCCTTCTTTTCTAATTACTTCTTCCTCTTAAAAGTATTTTATTTTCAAAAATTTTAATAAACTTATAAAGAATTTTTTTGGCATTCCTTTAAAAATCGTCTAACTTCTCAAAATTTCCAGAAGTTTATCTTTATCATAATAAAACTTCATTTGCTCATTAGGAGTTTATGTTCTTGATATTAACTTTGGTTTTAAATCTCGTTAATCAAATGGGATACTGTTTTTAGTCGGTTTTTTATCACTTTTTTTTATGGGTTTTTCAATATTTTTTAGTTTAGAATTCTCATTTGTATTTTGCTTTTTTAGGATTTTTTAATTGGTTTTTATTTCCTTTTTTATAGGTGAGGCTTGTCTTTTTTGCTTTGGTTTAGCAGGCAGTCTACCTTTAGTTATTGATACTTTTTATATTTTTTCAGTTTTTTAAGGTTTGAATAATAAGGGCTTCTCATCTGATTTTTTTAATTTTAAGCTTTAAGAGAATTATTTAGGAGCGTTACTCGTTTTAATGATAGTGCTTATTTTAATAACATTTTAATTTTGAGGAGTTTATCTATCGTTTTTCATAAAAGGAACTGTAAAAAAATACTTAACAGGATCTAGTTTAAATCTGAAGCTAGGTCCATTATTTACATTATTAAGCTTGAAATAATCCAGAACTTATAATTTTGGAAGTAGGCTCCTTACCTTACCTACGTAAAATTGATCTTAAGAAAACGGGTTTCCCTGTAAAGCTAGAAAAGTTAAATTAACATTATAACTTATTGGTCTAATATTGATAAATTAAGTCAGCTGATTCACTTCTAATGACAAATGAGTAATCTTTAGATGTTCCATATTTTATACCTTGCCTATCAAATTAAAGCCAAGATTAAGTTCCTTCAGACTTTTTAAGTTGAATAAGTTTTAAATCTCTGCTATCATATTATAAGAGAGATCTAGCTGTTTAAGCATTACTAAATTGTCTAAATTTTAAATCACTTATATACGATTTTTCTTTAATTCTAAAGCCTTAAAATTAATACTTACAGTTAGTTAAGTGGGAAATTAGGGAATAGAGCTAATAAGATTACCTGCAAGGCAGACTGTTTAGAGACTGCTATAACGTGCAATTTCGTAAGAAATCCCTGTAATCTATGCATTTCTTAGATTCAAAATTGTATCATTATATGATAAATTAGGGAAAGACATATTTTCATCTGGCTGCTGTTGATACAAGGTTTGTAAATACTACTCATATTCTTCATTCATTTGTCTGAAAGCGTTATATTTATTGCAATATCCAGTTTTTTGGATATCTTTCTTTACTCCATAAGATACGATATTTTAATTTATCAACTATCTTGCTTTACTTCCTTTCTCTTTCTAGTTAAATTAGGTAATTTTGGCATCTTAATTTAGCGAACTTTACTAAAATGTTTATCTTTACTAAAAAGTGTTTTCAGATGTACTTTATGTCTAATACTCCATTAACTGCTAATCAATTTCATGGATTGATCTCATAACTTCTTGCTTATAAGAGGCAACAGATTTATCATTTTAATCCAAAGCTTCCTAATTGGAAAAGGTACCAAAATCAGTATAAACAGTTAATAAGGATTTTGAAGATTGAACTGACTTTTAAAGTTTCTAAGGAAGATTATTTTGCTATTATATATTGTTATTTTCTATATAAATTTCTTATAGCTTTATATTTCCACTCTTTATATATTCTATTAGTAAATCCAAAGCTTCATTGCTTAAGTTATTGTGCTGGCAGTTTAAAGTTTTAAAGTAATCAAGTTATTTCAAAGCGTTAAGTATTACTTTTAAATCTACAGGAGTTAGTTCTTTGTGAGAAAAATCTAGTTCATTCTCAATTTTCTGCCCTTTAAATAGAGAGAATTTAGGCAACAAGTTTTAGCTATGGCATATGGAAGTATAAGATTACTTGAGTTATTCAATATTTTGTTGTAGCAACTTCATTAAATAATTAAATTTAGTATAAAATATTTTAAATTAGTTAGATAGTTTATCATATTACTTTATTGTTTATTTTCTTCTCCTCTCTTCTCCTTCATTTAGTTCATCATGCAAATAGTCATTTTTTCTTTAAAATTAGCTTTTAATTATGTATAATGAATATAAGTATCTATTATGTCTTTAATCCTTTAACTTTTTGCTTTTTCTTAAAAATTTATCTTTACTGATCATTTAATGACTTTACATTAAAAAGGCTTTGATAATTTTAATTAAATAAGAATTATAGCTGCTATTATAACCATTAAGATAAAATACTAGTAAGATACTTAGGATTTTAGAAAAAGGAAGATTTTTAAAATATAACTAAAGATAAGTTTTGAGTATTAAACTTGCTATGCAGGCATTATAATAGTAATTAAGCATTATAAGTATATTTAAAGAATCAATAATTAAACTTATATAAGAAATTTCTCTTTCTCAATTACTAATTTCTCATATATTTCGTTGGAAAACTAGTATCCCTCTTGATTCATTAGAGGATGAATCTAATGAATTCGAAGCTTCGTAAAGTTCTTTGTTTTCAACCCAAACTAAAGGAGTTTCAGGCCAAACATCTAGTAGCAAAGATTTTTTTTCTATTTTATTATAAGCGCCAATAGGAGAAAAGTGTCCCGACAAACCTGTTTAGCCTAAAAGACTCATATCATAATTGCAAATTACAGGAAGCTACTAATTTAAATTTCCTTAGATGATATTACTAAATGATCCTTCGTTCATTTCGTTTGTATGAATCATCTAAACTTTATAATTTTAAGAAATTTCTAATTTTTCTAGGATTTGTTGAGCTAATCTATGTGCCTATTATAAAGTCAGACCCTCACTATAAATTGTTTTAGGAATATCAATATTTTTGCAAACCCAATCTTCGCTTATTTGGGATTTCTGATATAAACTATTAAAAGCAAAGCTAACTGACGCAACTGCACATGTTGTATTAGTAAGTTGCTTCCTAAATAACTAACCTATCTTATCATTAAGTACAATAGCATCATTAAGAAATTTCTCACCTTCTTAAGTATTTAAAATAACTAAATTTTTACCATTAGGATTGGAAGCGAAGCCTAAGTTTCTTAATTAAAAAGAATTGTTCTATTCAAAATCACTCATAATTTACTAGTCAGGAAGGGAGCTAAAAGTTCTAAAATAGGATACTTTTAATAACTAATAGACTTAATTAAGCATTTTATAAGTTGCTCAATTGAATTAAAATTAAACCTTTTCAAGAATATTAAAAGTTATTTACTAAATTATAGTAAGATAACTGTTTATAAGATATTATAGCAGAAAGAAGATCAAGATAGCTATCAAATTTTATATCTCTTATTTCTATTTCTATCTTTATACTTATTTTTATTAATTTACTTTTTTTATTGAAGTCATCCATAAAGGTATTAGACTCTGATTAGTTAATAATTTTTTCAAATAACATTGATACATACTTTAATTCCCTACATAAGGAAGGATGCTATAATCATTTAAATAAATTTTAGCCGGATTAATTTATTTAACGCAAAGGAATTTCAAGTAATTGTCATTTAACTAAAGATTAACTCTCTAACTTTTAATAAATATTGAATAATACATCAAAATTTTTAACCAGTAAACTAAATTGTTTTTCATAATACTAGCTACTATTCTCACCTTCATACAATAAAAATAGAATAATAACTATAAATTTTTTAAAATACCTAATTTTAATTACATTTGCCAAATGATTAGAAATTAGCTTTAAAATATAAAAATAGTAGTTTATCAATAAAATAAAAGTCTAAAATTAGGATGATGTTGTATATGATTGCAATATTTCTAAGTGATTTGATATATTTATTACACATAATAAAGTTTAACCTTTAATATGTCTAAAATTCTTTCTTTTAACATACAAAAAATTACTTCATTTATTTTAAATAATCTGAAAATTCCTCTTATATCCCATATTAAAAAAGTTTAAAATACTTTTGGGATTTAAAGAAAAGTAGTTATACTCACTAAATGTTGAATTATGAATGAACATGGAAGTAAACTGAAATGATAAAAGCAAGGACTAAATCTAAATAAATAAATTTTAAATAGTTTAATCTATGGGCTGTAAACTGATCTAAAAGATACCTAAATATAAAGCTTATAATGATTATACATCCAACTTCAAAATTAATAATTTTATAAAAAAGTCATAAAATAATGAACGCTATCTAGATAAATTTTAATGTTCAGAATGCTGTCAAAAATTTTAACCATTTCAAGCCCAACTTCGCACAAAGCTAAAAGTTACTTCTCATAAGAAAGAACTAAATAACTAAGGTATGACTAATCAATAAGACAGTTACTTGATTTTATATTTTATAATATTGCTTTATGCAATTATTTTTGAATGCTTAATCAAAAATAAAAAATATTTTTTTGATACATTTTTTAGTTTTTTTAGCTTAAAAATTTAGAAAATCTAACTTTACTGAAATAAAAATAGGTTTGCTTAAACGAATTAGCTTTGGTATATAATGGAGACATTAATATACTAGCGTTGATTTTGAAGATTTCATTTTTATGTAATGAGGCTAGATATAAATTTTAATATCCATTTTATTTTTTAATAAAAATGAAAAGTGAATATATCTAATAATGATAAGTTGAAACTAGTTTATAATCTCCTATATTAGACTCTATTCAGAAACAAAGAAAACTCAAGGAAGAGTAAACCTAAGAGTATGAAAGTGTTGCAGTTCCTAAAGGAATTAGAATCTAGGCTAATCCATAGAATGCTAGAAAAAATAAGAGATCATTAGAAAAATTGGAAGTTAAAAAGAATAATGTCAAACAAAAGAACAGTAAAGAAATTAAATAAGAAGAAGTTCCTTTATTTTAAGAAAACACCAAAAAACTGCAAAGATCTAGTTCTCAGCATGTGTTCTAACCTTCAAGAACCTACTATGGATATAAAAATGAAAATAGATTTTTGAAATAATAGAAATGAAGTTCTGCTGAAGATGAAATTTTATTTGCATTGAAAACTTAAAATAAAAATTAATCTTGACAAGAAATTGCAACGGAAATAAATTCGAAAATACATGAAGGCCAGCCCGTAAGAAAAGGGAGGATGGCTCGAGATAGATGAAAAAATCATCTTGATCCAGATTTAAAAAGTAAGTTATTAATTTTGTTTAGAAGGAAGTTGAACTTAAGAGGAAGATTTATTAATAGCTACTAAATTTTAGGAAATTGGCCCAAAGTGAGCTGAGATTACATAATTGTTGAAAGGAAGAAACGAAAATTAAGTACGAAACAGAGGAAAAATAATAGCTAAATAATTAAAAGCTTAGAAATTTTATTCAGTTGATATACAAAATATCTAATAAAGAATTGAAGAAATGCAAATATAGAAGATGATGGGAAATAAAAAAATTAAATAGAAAATGAAAAATACAAAAATAAATACAAAAACAAAAACCGAAAATTTTGAAGAAACAAAAGAATAAAAAGACTTAATAATATTTGACTAAGTTTAAACTCAAGAAAACCTAAATAATGATGATTCTTTTTTAAATGATAATCAACAGGATTTTGAAATGACTTTGAATCTGTAAGGAATTTAATTTAATGGAGAAAATGAATCTCAATAATAATTGATTCAATAAAATCTAGTGATTTAAGATTAAAATTAAATAAAGAAAAAAATAACAATAGCAATTCCTTCTAAATAATTTCTAGAAGAAAGCAGTCAAAATACAACTCCTTCTACTAATTAGCTTGCTTCAATAGCTTTAATCATGCAATTTAATATGTTTGATCCAGCTGAAAGTCCAGATATTAGACTTATGGAAGGAGTGAGTATTAGAGATCTTTAATATAAACAAAAGAGTAATGTTTTGAACACTCCTGACTCTACTTATATACTCGAATATTTTAAAAAATAAAATTGACCATTTTCTATTCAATTTACCCATTTATTTGTTTTAAGCTTTTAATTTTTATTCTTTTAATCAGTAAAGCATTTGAAAATTAAATTTTATATAACTTTCTTCTTAGATTCAAATTAAAAAAGTGTAATTCTTACTTTTATTTTAACAGTATAAAATCTCTCAATAATTCTTTGCAACTCTTATTCTGATAAACTTTAGTTAGCATAATTCTCAAATATTTTTATTTTAACTATGTCTTTAATAATGTTAGTTATTTGAAAGCAAATTATTAATAAAGATTCTGGTTTTTATATAATTAAAAAATTAATTGTTTTTAATTAAAGAAGAGAGTTGAATCACTTTTCTCCTAGTATTTCATTTTTTACTTTTTTTGGTAGTTTCATCTCTTCAAATCCTATAAACTTTTTACTAGATTTTTAACCTTTTTTTGGCTAAACTACTGTAAATCCGTCTTCTTACATTTTTTATTGATGTTTTTTCATTTAAATCTCTGTCTCGCCTTCTTCTTCCATGGCTTCTTCTTCAACTTGAACTAGATTTTCCAAATTAGGTAATTCCTTAAAAATAAGGACAGAGAAATGGACCAGTTTCGACTTTCTTTTCATTTAGCCAAAATGATATTCCTTAATTTTTCCACACTTTTTAAAAACAGATTTTAAGAAAGGTCTTTGCAATTATTAAGTTAGACAACATACTATTACTGAAAGATCTTTTGGGAAATTCTCACTTTCTTTATACAAGCGATAATAAAATGTAAGTCCATCCTATTCAAATTACTAAAAGCCTTCCATTTTTTCTTTCAGATACAAATATTAATAACTTATAAACTTTTATACCCTTTTTCATATGTTTATCTCTCTTCTTTTAGTTAACTATTTTTTGCAATTTATTTAAAAGATATTCTCTTTAAGAGATAGTAAAATTAGGCCAACACTAAATTTAATCTTATGTCATAAGTTTATCATAATTTTACAGTCCTTCTACAGAAAAGTGTAGGCAAGCGCTTATTTTAATTTCTTTATTTGATATAAATTTAAATTCTTACTTTCAAATGATAGTTGGAGTATTCTTCTTCGTTTAACGCTCTCAATGATCAAATAAGTTCAGGTTAATGTAAAAATTAATTATGATTCTTATATAAATTTAATGTTAATTACCTATTTTAATATAAATTTTACATTAAGATTTTATAAATACTCTTATATAGAAACAACTAAGTATAGCTTTATTATAATATATATTTCATAATATAGAGCTTAATATTGGTTGTAAGTTTGGAGTAGATAGAACTAAAAGATTAAACATATGATAAAGTAAGTCTAAAGCATATAATGCATTATGACTGAGAAATATTTAATTATATACTAGTAAAAATAATATTATTATATATAATTTCATAATCTTTTTATCTTACTAGTATATAGCCAAGAATATTCTTAAATTCTTTCTAAACTAGTATTAACTGAGAAAAGGATTTAAGATGAAACCATTTATTTAACTATTTAGACTTTTAATATTTTAAAATTAGTAAACCCTTAGTATAATTAATAATCTGGCTAAAAAATAAATAATTAAATATAATTATAATTCTTAATAAATAACAAAAGGATATGATTTATTATAAACAAATAATATAATTATTTTATTAACTAATTATTTCAATTATGTAGTAGTAATAAAGCTATCAAGCATTTACTTTTTAATTTAAAAATAAGCAAGCTTAGTAATTATAGTTACTTAGATATATCATTATTCACATATATCTTTTATATTTTATTTAAAATATTATAATTTTTTATATTTATTCAAAATTGGTTAGTATAAATTATGGATAAAAGGAATAATTATTAATAAAATCCCTTTCACAGAGCTATTAATATTAGTGAGTGCTAATAACTACTTAACTTGATAATGAATATTATATAATTATTTGTCAGTGATTATGAAACTTTTTTAAAATAAAATTCTAAGAAATCATGGCCACTGCTAGCTTTTGTCACATAGAGGTACATATCTCACTCCAATTTTACTTTCTTTTTTGATATTTCCATTAGCATCTTTATCGAAAATTATTATTTCTTGAGAATATGTACCAACTGGAATGACCATACGGCCATTTAGATCCAGTTGCTACAGAAGATCTTCTGGCACAACAGCAGCGGCAGCTCCAACGTGAATAGCTTTATAGGGAGCAGCTTGGGGAACTCCTTTTCTACCATCCCCGCATTGCAATACAATTTCTTAACTATCTAATAATTATTTCCAACTCTTGCTTACGTTTTTTATTTAAAAGTCTACTAACTCTTATATATGCTCTATTCCTTAAACTTGATCTGCTCCCATTTATTTCATACAAACACAAAAATAACCACTGCCAGATCCTACATCAAGGGCTCGTGATCCCGGCTGTAAAAATGGTTCAAGTCATTCTAAAGCCATTCCGTGCATATGAGGAGCAGAAATAGTTGCATTATAGCCTATTTATTAAGGGGAATCAAAATAAGAGTCTGAGCTTTTAGTGCCTTAAAGAGTAAATTCTCCTCTATCTACTTATTTCATAGCTGAAATAACTTTTTAAGAAGATATAATTCCTTAATTAACTAGTCCATTTATCAATCCTTCATTATTTTTAGCAGCTGTTCGATAAGCCATTTTTTATACTTTTAGTGAGGAATTCTTTACAAAATGCTAAATCATTTTATATGAATAATTAAATAATTTTTATACTTCTAAATTAAATTAAATTCTAATTCTATATTACATCAAATCTAAACATTTATTTAGCTTTATTCCCATTATTCTACAATATCAAGTTACTTATTTAACTTAAAAGAAAATACAGCTGTTGTTATGCAACTAAATATCTAAAATTTCAAACTAAATTTTTTTATTTAACTACTAAATAAATTAAGATACTTATTATTTTTGCATTTTATAAAATCTATAAAGAATTAATCTTTTTTGGTTGCTTAAGAGAATTTTAACAAATAACTATCTTTGGATGCATCTAAATCGCTAATAATATTCTTCAACTAAAGCTTAAACTTTATAATAAAAAGTAATTATATTTGATAAATAAAAGATAGAATATTTAATTACTAAGTTAATTCATAATAATTAGTTAAATCATCTTATTTATCTAAGTTCAATTTAAATTATCCACATTTATAGTAATTATTTACTCTTTAAATGCATTTCATTCTGGAACTCATTCTTAACTAAATTTTCTAATCTTATAAAATTAAAAATTTAAGGATATAGCTAGAAATTAAAAGTTTGATTTAAGTATTTCTTTATTATGATTTAAGACATTTAACTCTTTTAGTTATAACTGCTCATGATTATGTAAGATTATTTATATTTATTAGGAAGCAAAGTATAAATAGTCATAATCAAATAAATATATCATTCTTATATAATGTTATTGATTTACCTGATAACTAAGGGTAATAAGCTATATTGGTTTAATCAAATACATTTACTAATTTGATGTATATTGCTGCTATTTCTATTTGCTTTAATAAATAAACTCTTAAAAATTACAGATCATAGTTAGATTATACAAGTTAGCTTAAATCACTTAATGCTTAGCTTTTGACAAATATAACATATAACTTATTCGAGTTAACTTTTCCTATTCTTTATTATCTAGCATTTGTAAGGAAAAAGAGAAAGAAATAATAACGGAAGATAAAAATTAACATTTGGTAATGAAATATATAAAATAAACTATAGAAGATACTAATAAATATAAAAATTGAATAGACAAAATAAATTTAAGAATGAGTTCATTATGCAACAGCCAATAATTTCTTAGTTTCTATTATCTTTTTAGATTTTGCCTTTATTTTTTGCACAGCAGTATCAAAGCCATTTCCTTAAATAATTGGCTACTATTGTTTTGCTAACTAAGTTTAGTTTTTTTCTGTTTGTGATGAGTTTACTTTCGGAAAAACAATTCCGTTCATTTTTATATAATTTTGACTTCCAGAATCCTGCTAAAAGAACTGATTTTTTTCAATTGACTGAAATTTAGGACTGGCAAAGGCAAAGTTATTTTAGCTTGTCTAACTTCCAATCTAACCCTTTTCCATAGACTGTAATTTGTTAAGTTTTAAGCTTTCATCTACATACGTAAATCCATTATATTAATTATTTAGCTTTTTAGATACATTCCACTAATTATCTTACACTGAAGAGTCATATGCTTTTTCCTCTGTGAAGTCGTCGTGAAAATTGCTTACATCATATTGACTGATTATTTTTGGAATAAAAGGAGGTTTTAATTTTTTGCTTTCAAGTTATTGCCAATCAAAGGAGATAAAAAATTAATGCTCCTTTATAGCTTAAATATCTTATAATCTCTACTTAGGCTAAATATAAATAAATCTTACGTTTACAGTTAGTAATTGCTTGATTAAATCAGCTGCTTCTAATGAAAAATACGATTTTATTTCTACAGGCTTATTAACTATATCATTAAACATTTTGCTTTTATTCTGATTGTAGAAAGGAGGATCTCCAGTCAGCATTTCGTAAAATAAAGCTCCTAAACTTCAGTAATCTACAGCTTTGTCATGTCCTAATCCATTAATAATTTCTGGGGATAAATATTCAGGAGTTCCACATTGAGTAAAAGTTCTATCTGACTCTTTTATTCCAAGCTTAGATAGTCCAAAGTCCGTAATTTTAATATGTCCATCCTTATCTAAAAGTATATTTTCAGGCTTTAAATCTCTATATATGATACCCTTTTTATGCAAGTAGTTAAGAGCTAGAGAAATTTCAGCTATGTAGAATTTAGCCTTAGATTCGCTAAAAGTTCCTGCCTTTCTTAAGTGATAAAAAAGCTCACCACCTTGGCAAAAGTCCATTACCATATAAAGCTTATCTGCAGTTTAGAAGGCATATCTGAGATTAACAACAAATGGACATTTAGCAACTTCTAATATTGTTCTTTCAAACTTTATATGCTGCTGTTGGTTTTTTTTATCTATTAGAGATTTTTTAATACTTTTCATGGCAAAAATTTTACTATTCGACTTTTTAGTCACAAGACTGACTTTACCAAATCCACCTCTACCCAAAGTAGCATTAATTTGAAAATCATCCTTTGTAACAAGCTTACTTGAGAGTTAATCCTCAAGTTCTTTATTTTTGTGATTAGGTTTAAGATCTTCGCTGGAAATTACACAAGTACAAACTTGATTTCCCATTTTATCGTTTAAGAGAAATAATTTTGTATTATTGGCGTTTATTTGTATGGAGTTTACTGGTTTAAGACAAAGAAAAATAAAAAGTTTAAAATTTGGATCGTTTACATAAATCTTAAACCTACCAGAAAATGCATGGCACTGTCTTAATCTATCTGATTTCTTTTTAGAAATTAAATATTAATTTGAATACCAACTATCTACTTAAGCACTTTAAATTTGAGAAACACCTTTTTAACTAATTTAAAACTAAATACTATTTATTTTAGAAATTATTTCATATAAGCTGGCTAATCAAGTAAAAGTTGAGACAATTAAAGGAGAAGTTATTTAGTTGCAATTTTAGAAAAAGCTAAGTATAATGCAATTTGCTATTTGATTTAAAATAAATAGTTTTTTGACTTGTCTAGTTACTCATTAAATTTAAAAATAAGTAATTTTAACTATTAAAGTTAAGTAAATGAATTTTACGTTAAAATTAAGTAATCCAACTTTAGTGTAAAAGAAATAGATTATTAACTATTTATTAGAAAATAATAACTCTTTTAATTATCTTATAAAATTAGGAGATCTACATAATTCTTTTATAATGAATTTTAGTAGTACTTTGTGGTTTTGGTTTTTTATTTAAGTCCTATTTTTTAAATATTTATTAGCAATCAAATTATCTAATTAGTAAATTTGCTGCCAAAATTGCTTTTAGTTTTAGAATTATTCATTTTGATGGATATCATTTGCTTTAAACCCAAAGATTGAATCTCTTTTTAATTAAAATTTTAGGTATTGTTTTTTTATCCATTTCTAATTTCACTTAATAAGCTATATTCTAAATTTTTTGTATTTATTTTATTTTAAAGTATAGCTATAATTTTTAAATTTCCAAATATTTTATTCTTCTGAACTAAATAAATATCGCATTAAAGTTTTAAGAGATTTAAGTTTTGCTTTTAATTATATACTCTATCAATTTTCACTAGAGCTTTAACATGTATAATTCATATTTATCTCTCTTAAATGTCCCTAATAGCTTTTAAAAAAAAGTTTTATTTTCAGAATTTACTTTAATATATCTAAATTACTAATAGCCATTAAAGCTTTTAATTTATAAGCCTAAATATTTGCTTTATTTTTAATTTCACTTATTTCTATACTTCATTTCCTAACTAGTTCTACTTTTAACGTGGATTTACTATCTAATACACTTTAAACTTTAGTGAATATTATCTTAATAACTTACGTTTAAAAGATTAAGTATCAAAAGGCTTTACAATAAATCTTATAATAATATTCTAGTTTTATATAATCAATTATTCTGAGCATTCTAGCATTTTACAATATTAATATTTTTAATTAAATCTGTATTTATCTTAAATGTTTGAGTTATTTGCACAAATAGTCTAATTAGTCTATTCTATCAATGAAAAATCTATTATAAATTGCATAATTTACTAAATCAAATATTTTTGCTATTTTCATTATTCTCTCTCCCCTCAATCAAGCATTTTATGACTAGACATTAAATTAATTAGATAATATATAAACTATATGGAAAAATTGGAAAATCTAATAAAACTAAAAAGAAAAATTTAGTTGAACTTCTAGAAATTTAAAGTCTAGTAAACTATATAGAAAACATCTAGATAGACTATAATATAGTTAAATTAATATCTATTAATTTATTTTTAATATAATATTTAAGCTTTTCTTTAATATGCTTTTAGAATATACGGATATTATTTAAATCTTATACTCTAGAATTTTATATAAAAAATAAAATTGGATAGTTACATTCAAAGACTTATTTAGGCTAAAAAAGAATAGTTAGTTTAAAAATTTTTTCTGTGAATTATTGTGTTAAATAGTTATATAGATTATCTAATTTTTTATTGTTTAAAATTATCAATTTTTAACTCTTAACTTTTAAACAAAACTAATTTCACAATCAAATTTGAAAAATCTAGATTGTATCAGTTAAGTACTTAATTAAATAATTATAAAAATTTAAGCTTTTTTAATATATATACACTTATATTTAATAATTTGCTTTATCAGTTTCAACTTAATTAAAAGAAAAGTTAAATAAGTTTGTAAATAAACTTTTAAAAAAGAATCAAAATTAATTAGAATTAATTCTAAGCAAAGTAAGTTAATCTTAACTTAGAATTGTAAGTTTTTATTTAACTATGTTACTTATTATATTTTAATAATGCCTTTATGATTTACATGCTTAATTAAATATCTATAATTGCTAATAATTCTCAAATATTGCCTGATATTTAATAAGTTTAGAAAAGGGCAAGGAATTTTTCTCTAATTATTTAAGTTAACTTTACATTTAGATATAAAGTTTGGATTATAATTAATAGTTATAAATAAAATAAACTGTCAACTATAATCAAAAAACATTAGATACTTATGATTAAATGTATATCACATGGTGAGATTTTATACTTATATTTTATTATATTTATTAATCTTTTAACTATCGTGAAGCTATTTAAAAGTTTCCTTTTTGTATATTTCAAAAACTTTTGTATTGATATAAAGGAAGATAATGATGATATCAAAAACTTAAATTTAAATTTAAAATAAATGACAAGCATTATACTTCAAAGTAAATAATATGATCCTTTTTACCTTAAGAGCAAGCAAATAAGATAAGATTGAATTAAATAATTCTTCATTATATTAAAAAGGAAATAAATTATTTTAACATGATCCTGTAGAATTTTATTAATGTTAAGCTAGACTGTATAATACAAATTATTATTATTACTTAATCAGGTATAATAGAAACTTAAAAGCTTTTAAATAAAAAATATAGACAAAAATATAACTATTTAATTTAGAAACTATTATTTAAACAATAAGAGTTATATTAATGCTACTTTATTATTATAATTTATTATTAAAATCATTATTGGAACAATGAGATAAGTATTATATCAAGCTATTCAAATAACTAAATATCTAGTTAGGCCTTTATAAGTTAAAAATGTATTTCAATCGATAGAAACTTTATTACATGATATAATCCTTTAAATGAAATTTTAAAATAACTAGGTAAAAATATAAATAGTTATTAACTCTTGCCTTAGTAATTTATATATATAAGTCTAAATATGATATCTCTATTTCTTTATTTTAAGTTATTTTCTATTATTTTGCTATTGCTTTAAAGATTCTTATTATTTAGATCTTATATTTAAACACTTAAATATATTTTATTCTTAATTTTAGAACTTTCTCATAAAATAAAATCCTTTATTATCTAAGTATAATTAAGAATATTCTCAAATATTTAATTATAATTTAAATGTAATAGCAGTATTATATTAAATTAGCAATTATATTTAGGTTTAGAAGGAAATATATTAAACTAATTAAAGACAATAAATTTAAAGCTTTTAAGCAAAAATATGCTAAGATAGTTCTAAAAACTTAAATTAATCTATTAATAATTATATATTTTAAATCTATTGCTTATATTTATTTTACGCTGCACATTCAAAGCTCTAATCATCTAATTTAAGTTTATATAATTGAATAGCATACAATCTAAGTGCTTTTAATAAACCTAAATCAATAAGAACTAGAGTATTTAAAGATATTTTCAGATTAAAATTGATTTAGTTAGTTATTATTTTATCTTAATGAGTTATCTTTTTAAAATTTAAGATATTTTACCTAAGGTTCGAATTAGATATTGATAACAGAGATTTCAGAAAATGTGAAATTAATAATTTAATAATATTTAAAAAATAAAGAATAATTAAAATTAGCTGTATGAAATGTGTTAAAATATCTTATTTATATTAATTTAAAATAAGCTTGATAAAATAAAGCTAAATATTACTTAATATAAGAAAATTAAACCAAAATTTAATTTAAGAGAAATCGATTTAAGTTAGATATAAGTAAGAGTCATGCATCACTTCAGCTAAATTATATTAGCTACTCCTAGAAATTATTTATATTATTTTAGCTTTTTAAAAATTTTTCTACAAAATAATATCCTTTATTCTAATTCATTTATTTCTAACTTAATTAGTTGAAAAAGTTCTAATTTCCATAATAATTCGAATCTTAATAGAAAGACTTCTGAAACTATTACATTAATATTTTATAAATTTTAACTATTCAAGCTGCCATTTTAAGTATTCAATTTACTAATTGAATATGTAAATTTACTTTTTCATCTTTAAATCTAAGATGATAATAAAGAGAAAATGCTATCAGTAATAACCAAGGTTATAAATAGATTAATCCCTTTATTTGCATTTTATCTAATGGTTTGCTAATATGTTTAATACCTAAGAAAGAAATCTAGCAAAATTGATAAATTTGTTTTTAAATCCTTCAATAAGTATAAAAAAGTATTATTTTGAGATTATCAATTAATATAAGCTATAGCATTGAAAACAAAAATGAAATGATTAATTTTTTTCTCCTTCTTCATCCTCCAGTACTGTGTCACAATGTTGCAAAATCTAATTACTTTCTGGTTAGTATAATTCATTTTGAATATTTTCAGATTCCTTATTAGTAGCTTCTAGGTAATTTTCCTGGGCTAAATTTTAATCACATATATAAGTGAAATCATTGTACAAATGATCCTTTTTATTTTATTAATTTCAGGTATTATCTTTAATAGTACTATCTATGGGTTTTTCTTCTGTAAATTCTCTATCAAAATGTCTTAAATCTTTGGCAAAAGTGACAAGTGGTTTTCATGGTACAGGAAAGTTTAAGTTTTCTATATCCTCTCAATTTATGGTTTTGAAAAATGTGTGTTACTTAATTTGATTCGCGTCTTACAATCTTTGACTAGGCTAAAATATTAAATACTTACTTCTTATGTAAGCAATTACATAATTAAATCTTAAGCTTCCTTAGAAAAATAGCTTTTTAGCTTTATAGGCTTTGTTAAGATATCTTTAAGCAGTTATTTTCTATTTTTTGAATGAAAAGGAGGCATTCCCGTCAGCATTTCGTATAGAAGAGCTCCTAAACTTCATCAATCTACTGAATAGTTATATCCTTTTCCTTAAATAACTTCAGGAGCCAGATATTCAAGCGTTCCTGCAAATGTATAAGCTTTTTCTTATTCTTTTTGTCCCAATTTGGAAAGTCCAAAATCAGCTAATTTAATATGACCATTTCCATCTATTAGAATGTTTTCAGGCTTAAGATCTCTGTATATAATTCCCTGTTAATGTAGATACTCTAAAGCCAGCAATACTTCAGCAGCATAAAATCTAGCTTTGTCCTCAGTAAACCTCATTTACTTTCTTAAATGATAGAAAAGTTCTCCTCCTTAACAAAAATCCATTACCAAATATAATTTATCTGCAGTTTAGAAAGCATAATGCAAAGAAGTCAGAAATGGGCATTAATTTCCTTCCAATATTTTTCTTTCTCATTCCATATGTCTTTTTTAGTCTTTTTGGTATATTAGAGATTTTCTCACTATTTTCATAGCATATAATTAACTATTATCTTTCTTAGTTACTAATAGAACTTTTCCAAAACCCCCTTTACCTAAAACTTTTTCTACTGTAAAGTCCTTCTTTCCTATATTTTTACTTTCATATGATGTATCGTCAAATACACTGTTATTCCTAGTCTTGCAAAAGCCGTGACACAAACCCATATTTATTTAACTTTAAATTTAAATTGTAGCATATTAGATTTTTCCCCATTAACTGGCAATTATTAAAGTAATAATCCTTACCTTTAATAAATATGTATTTCTTATGAAGCTTCAAGGTAGTCAATCAACTTATCTTACTTTTATCTCAATTCAAATTTTTCTTAATATAGATTTTGCCAAATTATAATAAGCTTTACTTTCTATATTGCTCTTGTTTATATTCTTAAATACCTTTAACAAAATCAAATAGCTTGATTAAGATTTTCCACCCATTTATAATATAGAAATACAAATACAGCTACTTAATTTAGATTATTTTAAGCTATCTTTATAACTTATAAGATGTATTGTAATTCAATTTCTTTTTTCTTATATAAAAAGCTTTTCTTTATCAAATTTGCTTTTTCTATCTTCCATGTAAAAAGAAAAAAATGTTTAGCTTGCATTTTAAGTTAATTTATTACTTAATCTAATCCTTTTCTAAATATTTTTGTAGCTTAAAAGATCAGCTATTTATAAAAGTAGTAATGCAAGCTATTTTAGATAAAATTAAGTGACAGAATACTCTTAGTTTTACACAATAAATTTAAGGCTATAAAATTAAGCTATAGACTTTAATTAGATTGCTATAGAGGCTTAATACCTAAAACTAAATATCTAATTAATAAATAGAAGTTTTGTCCTAATATATTAAATATCTGTACTATCCTAGTTAGCTTGCTTCTTTAAGAAATAAGTAATAAATACCTTTACTTTTAACTATTTAGCAGATGAAAATAGTAAATATTATTAATAAATCTACTTAAACAAATTGGGCATTAGTGTATTGTATTAAGTTAAGATTAAGATTTTAGAGATAAATCTATTTAAAATGTAAGCTGAAGAAATTAAAGAAATAGTAGATATTTTGCTTTCTGAAATTTCGGATCCTGAAGAACCAATATCTTTAGCAGACATGAAGATAGTAACAGAAGATAGCGTAGAAGTTGTAAAGGAAAGCACATTCTGATAAATCAACATCAAATGGAAACCTTCTAAACCCACTTGTACTTGTGTAGAAACTATTGGTTTGTGCATTCAAATAAAGCTTTAACTTGAATTGCCTAATTTATTAAACGGAGAACTGTTTAAAACTGATGTAAGAGTTCTAGAACATATCGAACAAGTGCCAATGGACAAAAAGATAAATGACAAAGAAAGATTTCTAGCTGCAATGGAAAATCCAAACGTAATGAATCAGATAATGAGCTTGATGTATTTTTAGTAGTGAAAATTCTAAATTTCAATTAATTTAATAATATTCTAATATTATATTTCATTATATCAGGGATTTAAGCTCAAATACAAAAATACGCACTATATAAATAAAAATTTCAAAGTTAAACTATTAATAAAAGAGTAATCAATTTAGATACAATTTCATCTTCTTTAATTTATATCTAAGTTAATAATTAACTGAAAGTAAAAAGATTTAGTTACTAAAAATTAAGCAATATATATAAATTTGTAGATGATACTTTGTAGTAATTATGTATAATTAATAAAGATTTAGCTTAGTTATTTGTATCTATTACTATAAATTATAAAGCTTAACTTCTATAGATTCTTATTTAATTTCCTTTATAAAAGAAAATTTCAACTAAATTCAGTCATTTTTACTCTCCTATTATTAGAACTGTTTTATAATTATATGAGGAATAAATAATAGCAAATAAAAAGTAAGAAAATAGTAAATATTTAGATGCAAACAATAGAGTACTAATTTGATAAAATAGAAATAGCTCTTATTAGTTATAAGTTAAATTATTATTAATATATTGATTAGTTACTTAAATATTAGTAAATTTGATGTAAATTGTCTTTTTATATTGGTTAATTTTACTCTATATAAGATATTCCTTATTTCTATTAATTTTATTAATGAGCCATTAAGTTTAGAGTGGTTTACCTGATGGATTTGTTTATTTGAAAGATGTGGATGAATCTATTATATAAGAAATGAGATATGCTGGATATCATAATTTTATGGGAAAACCTGTGTCTGGATATTAAGCTTCTGAGTGTATTTTAACAAAATAAGCAGCTTTTAGTTTGTAGAAAGTACAATAAAGTTTACTTTCTTAAAATTTATCTCTTAAAGTTTATGATTGTTACAGGCCTTAAAGAGCTGTGAATGATTTTTATAGATGATCTCAATTTGATACTGATACTAAAATGAAAGAAGAATTTTATCCATATAAATAAAAAGAAGTTTTGTTTGATGAAGGCTATATTGCTTAAAAATCAGGGCATTCTAGAGGTTCAACCGTAGATTTAACAATTGTTGAACTTCCCCCCAAAAGCCAACCTGAATATGTGCAAGGTTAGGCTTTGTTTCCTTGTACAGCAGAAAAAAATATTAGATGACCCGATAATAGCATGGATTTTGGTACTGGTTTTGATTGTTTTGATCCACTATCTAATACTAAAAATCTTAATATATCATAAGAATAAAAATATAGAAGAGAATTCCTAGTGAAAGAAATGGAAAAATAAAATTTTAGCAACTATTGAGCTGAATGATGACATTTTACATTAAAAAATGAGCCATTTCCAGATACTTATTTCGATTTCTAGATAGCGAGGCAATAAAAAAATACCAAAATCTACTTTCTCTCAAGATTAAAAAGATTTGCTGAAAAATTTTGCGGTTCTTTCAGAATAAAATCACATGAGTATTTTTATATTTGATTCATTACTTAACTAAATGCTATTTAATTGGACTTTAGCTTATAATTTTAAGCATTTATCATAAAATAAAAAATAATATTTCACACTAAATACGATAATAAAGGTATTAGTCAATCTCTATATATTCATTTAAACCTTATATATAAAAAAATTATACTACATTTAATTTCTTAATTAATAATATTTATTTAGCTTTATTTCTTAACTCTAAAAAGTTTAGAAATTAGTTTCTCGATAACATAAGTTTCCTTAGGGAAATGAACTGTAAAGGATTGAATCTTTTAGACGCAGAAAAGTGAAATACATCAAATAAATAAAAAAATATTAATATTTAATTCTACATATTATTCTAATATTATCTATCTTGCTATCTTATAACCTTTATTTATTTTAAGACTATTAAATTTCCTTTAAATTCTCTTTTCTATAGGATTCTTTATAATTTACTAAATTTTTTATACTTACGCTTTGCTTTAACTTATCTGGGAATCCGTATAAAAATGAAGGAAATAATTATATGCTTTTTGGTTATTTTATTTATAAAGAAAATGATTAAAATGTTTTTTTAAAGCTTATTAAGGTTGGATTAATTGTATAAGAATATTAAATAAATAGATAGATTAGAAGACATAAGATAGCTTATAAATACTAAAGAGTAAAGAAGTTAACATAGATAAATCTATAATAATTTATTTGTAATTAATGAGAATTTTTCACTAGCCCTCTTCTTCGTTTTGTTGTCTAGATAAATTTTATTTGTTTTTCACACTTAAAGGACTAAAGGTGAGCTATACGTTATTATAATTTCCTATGGATCCTTCTGTCAAATTTATTTCCTCCAAATTATTATGATTTCCTGTACTCAAAGTACTTCGTTGTGAGAGATTTGCTATTGAAATTTAGTCCTACATTTTTTTTATTTTTTCTTATAGGGCTATTATCGACTTTTCTTACTATTTTCGATCGAGATCAGACTAATCAGGTGTTAAAATCAATTCACATAGTTGTTCTATAAAACTACCTCTTTATTCTGATCTGTTGTTGATATACTAATTCTAATATGAATTTCTTGGGCTTAATTCAATGTCAGTAGTTTCATTTCTCCTGATCATTTCTTGAGTAAAGATATTTTTAAATAAAGTTGAATATCTTAATTTTCCTCTAGCTGTTCTGTACAATTGCTTAAGACTGACATAAGGCCATTTTATATGATATAAGATATCAACTGGCTCAGATTACTCATCTCACCAATATTCAACAGCTCTCACTACAGTATCTTCGTTAAGTACATGAAGGAAATTTGATGATAATAAATGTTTGAGCTCATTAACACTAAGTTTATAAAGAGTAGCTTTTTCCTTTTCAAATAATGCTTCAAAATTCATAACCATGAACCTAATAACAGCTGTATAAACATAATCAATATCTGCATTTAATTCTAATTTAAAGCTCTTTAAAGCAATACTGAATAATTCGTTGGAAAATAAATGCTTATTCTAATTTTAAGGTCTAGCTCCACAGCAAAAGAATCCAGAAGATTCTTTTTTCTTTTTACCTTCAGGAGGAATGCTAATAGTTTTGTTTATATTTATTTCATTTACTTTTAGGTTAAATTAAAGACCAACAATACTCTTATATTCGTTTTTCAGAATTTGAACTCCAACCTTTACATATTTATCACAGTTAGGAATGAAAGAAGCACAGAGCTTGAGAGTAATTTTATTATCAATAACAAACTCAGGATGCTCAATATAACAATCATTATTCTAAAAATCAAAGTTTCAACTATGCTAAAAAACAATTAATTTTTGGATTTCCGTTTATTTCTTGAAATCTTGTGGTAAATTCTTTGATTCAAAGTCAAATTACTTTTACTATTCTTGAATTTCACTAACAAAGGAATTTTAATATTCAGACTGAAGATTACCTTCCTAAGATTGAGCCTTGAGCAGATTAATAAAACTAGATTGTTTTTCAAGAATAGCCAAAGCTTAAACTATATATCTAAAATCAAACTAGTCTTGCTTTATATTTTGCTTAATGCAATTAATTAAGATTTGCAATCCGACTTTCTTAGGAAGACCCAAAAAATCTTCAACATAATTTTGGCACAATTCATTAGCATTTTCACTAGCCATGAGTAAAGCTTTTTGCTGGAAGTCTTCTCCAGCATCAGTTTTAAGTAAATGTAGAAGTAAACTTTTCTTTTTGGTTTATTTAGTTTAGGAAGGAGTTAATATATGGTTTTGAAGTAAATCAGTTAATTCTTATTGGTAAAAAAACGTAGATACTCTATAAAAATCTTGCACTTCTTCTCCTTTCATACTTTTGCATTTATTCTTGATAAATAAGATATGTTCTTTGTAAAAGCGATTCCTTAAATATTGAATATATAGCTGCAAGGCTTCAGTGGTGATTCAGTCAGGCAATAATATTCTAACATTTTTATAATTTTCGTATCCAACTAGCAAGTCTTGGAAGAAAGGACTATTTTCAATTAAAGTCTCTCTATCAATCCAAATAGTTTCGCTGCCTTCAATTTAGAAGCAAGCAGTTAATTTTCTTTACTAACTTTCTTACTAATTAAACTTATTTACTGAAGTGATTCTACTATATTTAAGATCCATTTTTCAATATAAACTTAATCAACTCTTTTCTATCTACTTTGTTTAATTAACGAACAACCCTTACGCATTAATTTAAATTCACTTTCAAAATTCATCATTAGAAGTCAATTTAGTAAAGCAATAGAAATAAGTATTAGAATAAAAGAAAGGAAATACATATGAAAGGGCTAAATAAGAGAATGCTAATGTAAGGTATATTTCTTAGCTTATAGTAGAATGGATATTTATTAGTGACTATTTAAGATTAATAATTATCTATATATTAGACTTAACATAATTAGACTTATATTTATACTTAACTTTTGCATGCCATTCTTTATCTATTTGTTTGAAAATATCGATAATGTAAAAGTAAAAGGCTTATAAATCTCCATAAAACTGAACTAATTAAGAAGTTGGTTAATGACTGCATATCATCCACTGTGGAAATGCATGGCCTATTTTTGAGCAACATGCTATAACAGGAAAAGATTTGCTTGAACTTAATGAGGAAGATTTAAGAAAAGACTTATGCTTTTAGAGAATACACGATAGAAAGTATTTATTGAGGAGTGTTAAAGAGTTAAAGCATTAATGTAAGTAATTCTATAATCTATTTAGATGCTATTGCTGTCAAAGTTGAATTCCAAAATGAAAGTTGCGAAATTAGAATTCCAGACATTGATTCTTATACTTTCAATGATTTAAAGAAGGATTCCATGAAATTTTTTGGCTTAAAAAACTAAAGTTTATTTGTTTTGAAAGATGGAAACGGAAAGAAATTAAAATAAGAAAGTTGCAGCAATCTTTTTAATTAATATTAGCAATAATGCTATAGAGTAATTCTAGTCCCTTTGTATCCATAAAATTATACACGCTAAAACAGAAACTTTAGCGGGGATTTAAATGTTTTTTAACAAACTACTACTTAAGAGGCTTTAAGTCCTTCAGATTTTTAGACAAATGAAGCTTAATTGTTGTCTTTTGATAATTTGAAGAGTTAATCTTTTAATAATTAGTAGAAATTGTTCTAACAGCAACCTTTATAACAGAAATTAAGATAAAAAAATAGTGATAATGAAGTTCAATTATCTAGTTCTTCTTCAATGTCTCAAGAAATCTTGGATGAAGACAAACCTCAATCAACTCTTCAAAGCACTTATTTCCAGAACTCAATGACCAAGCTAAATGTTGATTACAAGCTGAAATGAAACTTATATTTTGTTTTATTTGCTTCAAATATTTGCTACCCTCAATGCTTTAGACTAGTTATAAATAATTTGGATTTCTATAACTTAAACTCTCCACAACATTTCTTTCCTTTATTCTTCTTCAAAGAAGGTAAATTAAAAATTTCACTAATAAAATTTCTAAAATAAAGTATAGACAGAATTTAGCTTTTATTTATTAATTAAGAATATTTGCTTAAAATAAGGATTAAAGCTTCATTATATTTACTAATACAATTGAGTAGAAGATAATAGTGCTACGTACTATGAGGATAAATAAGGAAGGTAAAGTAAACTTTAGTTTTTAATTTAGAAATGTTTGTTATTTTAGATTGAAATTAAACTTCTACGTTTTAATAATTTTTTCTCTGCAATTTATTTTTAAATGATCTAATATTCTAGAAGCTCTTTAGATATAATAATCTATCTACTTAAAGTTTTATATGAAATAAGAATAAAGGAGTAAAAATTAATAGGCTTATAAGAAGATAGCCCACAATAAAAGGAAATCCTTATTTCTTTTATAAAATATCAAATTAACTTTTAGTGACTGTATAAACTTGTGGTTTTAAACTTGATAAGCATAAAGTTAGTTGAAATATTATATTATTAAAAGATGAAGGGATATCAATAGAAAGGGTATTAACTTAGAGATAAGTATAGCATCTTCCTTTCAGTTGAATTGATTTGGTAGCTAGTTATTCACTATAATTGCTTTAGTCTCAGTGGATTTCAAATAATGATAATGGAATTGTTGAATGGAATTAAGATTATAAATATTTTTCTGAAAAATCAAATAATTCTTAAAATGATGATTTTCTTGCAAATTTTCTATCTGAACTGAATGGTTTAGTAATGTAATCTAAGTATAATGATAATATCTTATTTGTACTACATATCTTTAGGTAATAATATTTAAATATAGAAGTTAATTTTGAGATGAGTATTAAACATATAGTGTTCCTAAGGCTCATTGATACTTCTATTCCCTTTTTTTTGTTTAGCTCAATAAAGAACGCGATTTTTATTACTTTATTTCAAGTCTCTACTGCTTCACTTTGGAACTTCGTTATTTAATCCAAGAAACTCGGCAACACGCAAATGCTTCAGCTCAAAACTAAATGAAATCAATTTCTTTCGGCGTTTACTAACAATACATTTCCAATGTTTATAACAGATTTCAATACCCTAATCATATCATAGAACGATGCAGCAAAAGTTATAGTAAATAGAAAAGAAATAAAATAAATCAGCAATTTAATAGAAGATACTGATCTAAAAGAGGAGTTTAAAAATAGAGTACAACAAGTTATTAAATAATAAGCTAGTGCTCAGTTTATGATAACTACGTAAAGTAAGTATTTTTATAAACTTAATATAAGCCAAATTCCTTTTGGAGATAAAAACAAGCTTTTAATTGTAATTTAAGATCAAAGTTATTAGGAAAGAATCAAAATTATTAAAGAAACTTATTAATAGAAACTAAATGCTATGTTCAATGAAAATAGATGCAACCTTTTGAATTTTTATAAGCAGCAATAATATATTGAACCTATTAAACTTTCTAAAATAGTTCAAACTAAACATTTCTAAGAAATGTGCATAAATTGAGTTGAAATAATAAGCAATAAATATCGATACACTCCTACTGATATAAATTTTAAGATGTTTTTATTTAATATGATAGATAATTATGCTCCTATACTTTATAGCACTAAAAGCTACGTAGAACTATATCTAGATGATGAAATTCCAGAAATGGTAAGTTCTGATATTCATTTACTTTAACTTTTGTTTTATATTATATTTAACATTGTGAGTAAATACTCGAGTAAGTCAAAGATTTCAATAAATTGTATGCACAACTAAATGGAAGCAAGTAATAGTGTCAGCTTAACCGTGAGATTTGAATTTAACAAATGAGATTTTTCAAAATAAGAAGAAAATATTATTTTTTTTAGACAATCACTAAACTAGCAGGAAGACTGTGAAAACATAACTTTGATAATGTAGTAATATGGAATTGAAATTCCTCTAACTAATTACATTTTGAAATATTTAAATGGATTTTACGTTTCAATTCAAACTGAAACCAAAATAACTTAACTCTCTTTTAAAATAGTTTTTACAAGTTTCAGTCTAATTTAAAGAGTATTTCAAGAAACAGATGAAGTATAATTAGTGAGTGCTCCTTAGCTTATGAGAAAAAATATATTCCAGTGAAACGTAAAGTTTGATAAAATATTTTAGGATTTTCAAAACTTGACTCCTTAAAAAACAAATCCGTTTTTAGTTGAAAATGATTAAGTCGATTTTTCCTAATCTCTCTTATTGAAAAAAAATTTATCTCTTAACAGAAATTAAAATCTTTTAAATGCAGAAAATAAAATCCAAGAAATAAAAGAAAGGCAAAACTAAATTTTAAATCAAAGTAATTAAAAAAGAAATTCACTATCTCCTTTAGATAAAGCAGAATTGAAAATGATTAAAGAAGAAAATGAGGAACCTATTTAATATGTTTAAAAGAGTAAAATAAAAGAAAAAGAGAATTATAAACATTTATCTCTTTTTAAAAATGATTTAGATAGTTAAGAAAAAAAGTCACAAAATGAAAATTTTGAAGATTATTAAGAATGATTAGACTACGAGGACAAGCTAGAAATAAAAATAAGAAACTGCTTATCTCCTAGTTTTAAAGCTTCTATTATACAAACTAGAAATAGTTAAAGTTTTGCATCCGGAGGTAATTTCGAAACTTATAGATAGGAAGATGATTGAAATTAATTAAAAAAATAAAATTTTTAAATAAAAATTACTTATTTAAATTTTTAAATAGCGATGAAATAACATCTTAACTTCTTTTTTTATTAATTAATTATTAACAAATTCTATTTTGAAATTTTAATATTCAATCACAAAGTTTGCATTAAATTCTAGAAATCAGTAAGAAATATATGCAAATGTTAAAAAAAAATGATTAAGAATGCTTAATAATGACAAATTTCTTTATTATATTTAAATAATTTTCCTTTAAAATAATGATACTTAATAATTAAAGTATAAATTATATTATTATTTAAAATATCTTCTTTTTCATCATCTTTTCTACTTGCTCTTTTTTCTTTTAAATTATAAAGAATCTTTTAATTAAATTGTTTAATAAAAATTGCAGTTAAGTAAAACTATGAAAATAGAATCACAACTTCATTAACTGTTAAAGAAATAATTAAATTGTAATAAAAGAAGAAAATTTTATGCTAAGATAGAAAATCATTTATTATATATGTATTCGAAAGAAGCTATGTAAACTATGAAGTAATTATGATTGCACACATTTTTGTAGTCTTTATTTTCAATCTATCAATTAATATTTAAGCATTTGATAAATCATATTAATAATCATCAAATCATAGAAAAGTTTACTAAAATTTAGAAATTATTTGTGATTTAATCTTATAATATTAGCATACTACTCATATCTAACTTAAAATAATATATTCAATGCTTCCAGAAATAATGTAGAAATAATTAGCTTTTTAACTAATAATAGAAAGCTATAAAGATAATTTAATTTTCTATAGATACTTTTAAACTACTAAAAGCAAAATAAAATAAATGATGTAATATTTTTTGATAAATAATAATATCTAAATCTATTAAATATAATTAAGTAAAAAATAGAAATAAATATACCAACTAAAATTATAGCTTATTATAATTTATATAAAATAAAATAAATTAAATTTTAGTATCGTTTCATAGTTTAATTATGGTTATAAACGCAAACAATCTGATACACTATTAAATTAGAGATGTTTTTTTAATTTATTTAGGTGTTGATAAATATTAAAAATGACAGTATTATAAGATATTTAATTAATCTTTGCTAACTTTTTTTCTTATAGCCTTATAAGTTAGAGTTAGTCATCATAGAAGTCTTTGATACTTTCTTAAAGTATCTTATTATAAATAAACTAATAAAATCTTATAAAACTCTTTTGTTGCTTATTTTAAATAATTAAAATAAAGAGTTAGATAAAAATTACTAGTAAATATAAATCTTTATTGTAGAAAATCCTTTCTTTAAATTTAATAAATATTTAAAATAATAAAATATCATTGATTTATTAATTTGAATCCTCCTTTCATAAGATCTAAAGGTTATGTAATAATAGGAGTTAAAAACCTTGATATGCCTCAATTTTGACGATTTAAATTTAAATTTCTTAGACTAAATAAAATTAATTTTCTCTAAAATCAAGCAATTACTAAGTAGTAGAATTTGTATAATAGTTTCTTATTTTCTATTCTTTTGCTATATATTATTAAATAAATAATAGAAAACATTAATTTTATATTTTAAATATAATCAATATAATCAATTGCTTTTAATTATATGGATAAATTAAGTTTATTAAGCTCTTTTCTTAGATCAAATATAATTCAGATTCCTATTTTTGCTTATCATCTTATTATTTTGCAAAGAAGCTAAGTCATTTTCCATTTTAGCACATGATACTCTATATAAATAGAACTTTATAGCTTTCTTCATACAGTTGTCATAGAAAGAATCTTTAGTAGAATTTTTGTTAGATTTGTCCTTTGCAGTATTTTTATCTGAGTTAATTTTAAATTTATAAGCTTTGATCTAACTAATTTTTCTCTTTTTGTAAACTTCATCGAAATACTCTTCAATTGAGCATGTATTTTATACTCTTTGGATTTCTAAATAAGTTTTGTTATTTTAAATTAGAGAACGAGAATAATCTCCAATTTTCTTGCACTCGTATTGTTAATTGAGAACATTTTACAGAGCAATAAAAGAAATTGATCTTTGCTTGCTTTATAGAAAATCTTTTACTCTTTTGTTCTTTTAATTTTATAACCACTAACTTAGCTTTTGTTTTAAATTATCTAGCGTAACTATTGAGTATTGATCAGTTTATTCGTTAATTTATCCTTGTTATTGAGATTACTTTATTTTTACAATTTCTTAATCTTTTTAATCTTCTTCGGACAGATAAATTTCATCATTTGATTCACTAATGATTTGCTTTTTTGCTTAGTTGTTTTTTTTATTTTTTTCTTCTATAATAAGATTTTCATTAGTATTTTAAATTTAAAGCTGGTTCTACCTAGTGAAAAACTTAAATTCACTATGTTTCTTCAAAGATTCATAATCATCAAAATTTGTATTCAAACCGAACCATTTTTTAAGTTAAAGCTTTTTTTCTTCCTTTATTTTTTATTTCTTTTCGAGATTTAATTTTTCAATATCAGAGAAATCTTCAATTTGAATTTCATATTTTCCATCTAGTTAGTACAGCTTTAAAACAGCAAGCTTTATCAGCTTTATCTAAAGCATTAATTGAAGTAAGTTTTTAATAGATTTTCTACAAATTTCAGTAGTACTTTTATTTTATTCAAGTTCTTGCCTAATCTAATTTCTTATTTCGCTTTAGCTTACTGCACCTTGAGATTATATCATTTTATTGATAAATAGTATTCTTATTAAGTTTATGTAAGTAAATCTTTTTTGCAGATTTTCCTTTATAACTAATTCCTCTATTTTTTATATCTGTACACGATCTTCCAACAGCTCTTTTTCAATTTCAGGTTTTATAATTGCTTGATAAGCTAAATCAGTTGGAAACTGAAAGGATTAAGGAGACTTACTCCTATTCATTTTTTAAGATTAGCTTTATGAACTAAATCTGTATTTGTATTAAAATACTCTTCCCTCCCTTTAAGCCACTAACTAAACACAAGGATTTTTACTTATACTGTTTTTTAATAGTTTGTTTAATGTTTTTGGATGCAAACATAAAGCGTCGGCTATTTACTTTGCAGTTTTTCCTTCTTGATTTTTGTTTGGATCATCAATGTTAATAAAATCAACAATCTATTGAATAAATGGAGCGTTTGATATTTAGCACTTTTCACTTAAAATTTACATCTTCAGTTTGGCTTCTTCTAAAGTGCTTTTATTAAAGCTCTAAAGATTCGAGTAGCTACAGTTGTGCATTATATAATATAAGAAAGGAATCAAATTTAAATTAAAATGTATTAATTAAGCATTAATTAGCATCGTCTTATTAGTCTTTAATTCAAACTTCTATTAATCTTGAATATCCTATCTTTATTGAGTTTCCTGTATAGCCCGCTTGCCCTCCTATTGCTAGGATAAAAGGAATAGGAATCGAAATATCAAAAATTATAGGCTATTAATTTTTACTATATATCAATACTTTATCCAAACCTATGCAAATGCAAACTTCTCCTTTATAAAGCTTAAACTAATTTTGAGTAAGTATCAGCCCTTTTGAATCATAAGCTATACCTGTTCAAAGTTCTAAAAATTGGGCACATTCGAATTCTTTAAATTGATCATGCCAAGGTTCATTTGGATTTTTATGTATTAAGCCAATTTCTCATTAAGAACTATTTTAGAAAATAAACTTGAAGCTGTAAATGGAATTGTTTTTAAGTTCTTGGTTAACTTATATTATTTACTTCTGCTTACTTTTGAAAGTAGCACTTTTATTTTATTCTTTAAGAATAATTTTTTTGTCAATTACCTAATCGTCAAATGTTGTGGAGATTTATTTTCAAATTTTAGAATCAAGAAGTTAATTTCATTTAACTTAGAACTCCTTTTCATTTGAGTTTTTAATGTAATCCTTAATTTGAAATTCTTAATTTGATAATTCTTCTTAGTCTCTTATTTGAGTTTCAAAATTTTCTAGAATTCCTGATATATCTATTTCAAAATTTGTAGAGTAGCAATAGGTTAGAAAATCAGTTTTAATGGTTGGAATTTTATTGATTATACAAATTTTTTTCTGCAGCCTTTGTTCAATGCATTTGAGTTGCTGAAATAGGAAACAAATGTTTCCAGGATTCATTTCTTGCTATGATTCATTGAGCATATAGTGCTTAATAAACTAAACACTAGAGAAAAATCTATCATATTACTAGTTTTTCTAAATTTCTCATCCTTTTATCATTTTGTAGTACATCTTCCTGGTATTCAAAATATCTTTTATCAATAAATCTGTCTTTTGCTATATGAAGATTACTAGTTCTTTTACATTTTTTTCTATAAAGTTACTTTTAAGTTCAAAATCTCAGTATAATTAATCAAATGCTTCATGAATATTACATTTCAATTTCTTTATTTAAGCCTTCAGCTACTCTTGCAGAATTTAACAAGCTTGCTGCATTTATATGTGATTATGGTTCAAATGATCTTACTAATCTTGACAAGTATTGCAAAGAAAATTTTGGTCATTCTAGCAATAACTAACGTAGTCTGCACAATGTTATTAACATTAATTAAGCTTTGAAGATTAAGTACAAAATAGACTTTAAGATTCCATTTGTAAAGAAACAAAAACTAATTAAATAATAAGCTCTCTTTATATTACTTTACTCTTCTTCTCACTTCTACTTTTTATTTATAACTTTAAACAGTTATTTTCTATTTACTATCTCTGTTTTTTTCCTTTTTAACTACTAGATTTAAATGCTTTGCTAGTTGTAAATAATGCTAGTGCAATTAAAAAAATTAAAATATCTTATTGGTAGCAATAAGATAAATTTCATACCATAGAGGAATAAATAATTAAATGAAAGGGATTTATCTTTAAATAGAATATAGCGATATTTAGCTTTATCATTATATTGAATTAGCTTAGTCTACTAACTATTTGAACATATCTAGCCTTTATTTGAAATAATGCTTCCATTGCTTATCAATAGATAAAGAAATATTATTTAAAATATTATTCTTTTATAGTTTTATACTATTTATTGATTGAAAATGCCATGTTTATTATTTAGACTAATAAGACAAAAGCAAACTAGAAGAAGATAGTTTAATATTTTAGCAGTAGCTAAAGGAATATAGATTGATAGTTAATATTATGAATAGATAATTGTAATCTTAAGTAAAAGCAATAGGATTTAAGTATATGCATATTTAAAAAATCTAGAAAATATTTGGTAAATAACTGAAATGCTTGGTAAATAACTGAAATGGATGCTATTTATAGAAAATTATACTATTTTATATAATATGGCAGCTAAAAGAGTTCTTGTTCTTGCTGGAGATTATGCAGAAGTTTTAGAAGTTTTTGTTCCTGTTCAATCATTGCTAATGCTAGGTTTTCAAGTTGACACTATCTGTCCAGATAAAAAAGCAGGAGAAACTATTGCTACTGCGGTGCATGACTTCACAGGAGAGCAAACTTATAGCGAAAAGAGAGGCCATAATTTCACTCTAAATGCAACTTTTTCCGAAGTAAAAGCTAATTTATCATCTTATCATGGACTATATATTCCAGGTGGTAGAGCACCTGAATATTTAAGACTTAATCCCGAAGTAATTGACATAGTAAAATATTTCTTTGACAATAATAAGCCAGTAGCAGCCATTTGCCATGCAGTTTAATTATTGGCAGCTGCTGGAGTTTTAACTGGTAAAAAATGTTCTGGCTATTATGCATGCTAACCAGAAGTTTCGTTATCTGGAGCTCAATATCAAAAATTAGAATTAGAAGACGCATTAGTAGATGGAAATTTGGTGACAGCTGTTGCTTGGACTGCACATCCTAAATTTTTAGCTAAGTTTATAGAGCTTTTAGGAGTAAAAATTGCCTTTACTTAAACAAAAACTTAAACTTATTAAATTTTAATTAGTTTCTCATTGTGTTTCTTGTGTAACCTCATATATCCACTTATAATAGTCTAAATTTCCTTCTTCTAGCTTCGCACTAATTACTTCGGGACATGTATAAGAATGATTAGCTTTTACAAATTCTACTATTTTAGGTATTAACTCTGTTTTAGACTTCAACATAAGCAAAGATTCCTCATCTTTACATATTTTGCCTTACCAAGAATATACTGATTTAATTTGTGGCAGGATATTTACGCAAGCTACTAGTCTAGCTTCTACTAATTTGCTAGCTAAGTTCTCTGCTTCTGCTACAGGGCATGTAATTCATAAAGCTGAGCAATTATATTAAGCTTATGCCATTTTTAAGCTTCGCTTTAGTATAAATTACATGTTATTTAATTTACGACTTCATATTTATTAATCTAAGTCAAAAAAATAACTTAATTTTAAGCAAATTCCACTCTATTTAGTTTATCGTATTACTTATTATCTAAAACATCTTAAGCCAAAAACATTTATTTCATTATTTTACTAGCACCTTTAAAAATTAAGTCTCTCAAAAATTAGAATATAGATATAAACTTTTAAATGCTAGCTTTTTAGAATAAAAGGATTTATACCAATAATAATAATAGTAAATGTTTCTATAATGAATATATAGCTATTAAGCAAATAACTTATTAAGCTTTTAAGATATCATATAATAAAGACTTTATCTAGATTTTTACTTTAATGAAGATATGCTTCTTAAATGTTTTATACCTTATGATGTGGAAGTTTTATTTTAATGGAATTTATAAATTAGGGGAATTAGATATATTAGATATATTAGATATATTAGATATTTAAACTTATTTTTTTATTAACTTCTTTAAATTAGTACAAAATCAGAAATGAGTTACATGGATGAAAGTTTCTGTAAAATAGAGAATAAAATTTTATATAAGCACTCTACTAGAATAATAAAGGTTTAAGATTGTTAAATTTTAGATAGAGAGCTAAATTTAAATTAGCTATAAATACTTTTAATTAAAACAGCTTTTAATATTCTAAATTAAGAAATGATTTTATCCCTAACATTATTATAATTAGAGAGAACTAGATAAAGAGTTTAGCTTTCTTAAATGTTAAGATTAATAAAACGATAAATTTAAACTTAAAGTAGCTATTTTCATATTTATCTAATGATATTTGAAAGTTAATTATTACTTGTCTTATAATCTAAGTATTTTCTCTTTAATTCCAAATTTAAAAGAATAATATCTAAAAATTTATTTTTATCTTCTATAAAAGCACTTAGAAAGTAGGATTTGAAATATAATTAAAATATAAAGTATTATATAGATAAAGAATTATCTTTAAACTTTATATTTATCTTAAAACATTTAAGTTGCTTACCAAATATATTCCTATTTCTTATTTTTCTATTTTAAGTATATTTTAAATAAGAAAAAAGAAAAATTTCTATTTTTTGAGTAAAAAGTGTTTTGCTTTAAATCTAAAACTAAATTAAAATAATACCTTATTTATCTTTAATAAAATCATAGTGCAAATAAAGTTATATTTGCTTATAATTTCTTTCAAATAAAAGTATTTTATAATAACTAAAATCATCATAATATAATAAGGCTAGCATAAAGTTACTAACTAAAGTTTAAAGACTAAAAGCAAATTATAATTTTAGTATCTAAGAAATATAATGATTCTTTAAGAGACTAGTCGAATATGTAATAAATTAAATCTATCTTAATGAAGTCTAATACTATATTAATAAATGAAAGATAAAATCTTAAATAATGGAAACTTAAAACTTAATAAATAGAATTAAATAATAATAAAAACCTTTAAATGACAATATTTAAATTTAGTTTATTTATTAATTAAATTCTAATTATATTATTTTTATCTCTTTTATAACTATTATTTATATCTTGAATAATTTAAACCATTTGCAAACTATTTGTAGTGAGGTATGATTAAATAATAAAAGCACATTCATATACAATTAAGTTTTCTATAAGTTATAAATAATTATTTTTATAGATTTATTACAATTTTATTTTGCTACTTTTTTAAATTTATAGCTTATTTTTAAAGAAATTTAATCTAAATAAATGTAGTTAAAATTAAATAAAAGATTTTCACTTCTCTATCTTATTTATTAAATTTCAAACATATTCAAACAATTATATATGTAATTTTTCTTAAAAATATTGTAAATTAAAAAGTTAGAAAGATTTGAATATTATAGGATATTATTTTTAGTAATTCTATCTTAAGATAATTTTTCACTTCGCTTTATAACTTTGAGATTCAAAAATACTTAAGCTAGACTTAAAAAGGAAGAATAATTAAATATTTTCCTAATCTTATTAAAAATAGTAAATTGGTTAACTAAATAAAAGTTTTTAGACTTTAGCTTTTTAGAGAGGATGTTGAAGGATTAATTAGTTTATAGATAATCTAATAATATCTAAAACTTAATAACTAAAATAATTTATCAACATTAATTAAAAATGCATTGACTCTTTAGAACAATTGTTTAGATGGGACTACCATATGCTGTAAGGTATGGAAAAACAATAGTAGCAGCTGCTCATAAGGTTTTATAAGATAAAGGCGCGTTTAACTTCGAAAAAACGATGAATTCTTTCTAAGAATAGTACAATTAAACAAGATATATGGATAAATAAGAAGCACTCAAAATACTGCAACTTGAAAAGAACTATACTAAAGAATAAGTATTACAGGTAATTTTCCTATTATAATAGAAATATTAAAAGATGCTGGTTGACAATGATCCAGATTAAGGTGGATCATTTTATTTGTAATGCAAAGCCTATGGAGCAAAAAAAATCCTAATAAGAGCTTTAGGTGAAGAATGCCCTTCGTCTGATGATGAAAAATGATTAAGAAGAACATTAATGTTTAAATTTAAAACTATTTTACTTATATCAAAAGAGCCAGCCCTTTTCAAGAGGTTTGTATCTAAATTAAAATAATACATTTCATTTAAATTACATAAGTATTATCCAGATATTCCAATTTTAGTTTATTTTACCTTTAAGTTAATGACACTAGCAATTTATTAAATTTTAATTAAATGAATGATGTTAAGACTTTAGATAGGCAGAAACTTAAAAAAATAAATTACAATATTTTTAAAATATGCCCTAATTGAAATTTGAACCTTTCAAGCTGATTTATTATGATTCAATATCCATCAAACTATATTTTCAACGTTTTTGTACTTTTATAAACTTAATTATATTTTTAAGAAAAATCATAATTAAATTTGACAAAATGATCTTTGCGTGAAAGAGTTAATCTAAAAATGTTTTAATTAATTCAAAAATGGTATAAAAAGTATAAAAACTTAAATAGAAATATAATTAATTGTCTTATGCTATAAAATGAAAATAAAAAATAGAGATATTAATTAATATTCTATTATTATTTAAAAGAATGATAATCTTCATTTATTCAATTTTTAATTATTATATTCTTATTTCTTCTCTTTTTTAATTTATTTGTCAATTGTTTGGATCTAAATATCTTTATATCAATTTATTTCCATTCCCAAATTCTAGATTTCCCTTAGTTTTCATAAAATATCAAACTGATTTATGAATTATAGATTGTAAAGCTTAAGCTATTTATCTATTTAATTGCATAAGATTTTAATTTAAAAAAGATAAATAGTTGAAAATATTATAAGCTCCTAAATATTTAATTAGATTGAAATATTGTAAAAAACAGGCTATTTTAAATGTTAGTAAAGAGTAAATACACTAAATAGAAAATTATGCCTTTATAAAATAAGTGATATTATAATGAATAAGCTAACTTAAAATCTGGGATTTAAGCTTTAAAAACAAGATAATAATTAATATCATAAAAGAAATAACTCTAGATATTTATGAAATTAATATCTTTCTTATAATTAATTATGCTTTCTGAGTGACATAATTAATTTCCATGCTTAAAATTTGTTTTGATTATTTAATTAAATCCAATAAATAAGTAAGATAAAATGAATTACAATTTATTCAATAATTAATTAATAATCCTTTTCTAAAATCTATTTTTTAATTTATTTAGCATTTCGCTGCATAGATGCAAAAATTCCTTTAATATTAAATTTAAATTTCAGCCTTTTAGAATGAAATTATTATTTTACTTTTAAGAATAAAATTAAGTTTTTATATAAATTTAATCACCAAAACTTTTAAATTTATTTCCTTTATTATAATAAATTTTTCTTCTGAATTTAAAATATTAATAATTAACCAATTTTAGTTTGTTCAAATTTTTCATAAAAATGCTATAAACTTTCTACAATTTTTTATTTACAACTGTATGTTAAAGTTATTTAAAAGGTAATTAAATAAGATATGCTTTATTTAAGCTGACTCTTAGATATTTTCTATTAAAAGATGCATATATTTTCTATTTCAGTTTTATTTATACCTATTTTAGTTTTATACATTTAATTATTAGAACTATTACATAAATTGTATATCTTTTATTTTAAATTGCTTATTGATTATTCATTGCCTAATAAATGCTCTTTTATATGAATCTGCTCACTTAGTAACTTTTCTTTCATGATCAAATATAATACTTAACTTTGATTATAAATATCTTCTTTAAAGTAGGAGATTTACTAATATAAAGAGAATCAATTAATTTAGATTCTTACCAAAACACTAAATTATTTTAGTTATTTTTTAATTCTAACTATTTATATGCAAATATTATAAAATATCATATTTTCTTATATTTTAATGTTTCTTAAATTTACTCTTATTAGGAAACTAATAAAATAAGATTTATGACTTATTTTTCATAAAAATATTTTACTTAATTTGCTTCTTTTATTTTACAAATATAATTAAGGATTTACTTGTATATACTCAATTAATGTAATAAAAGATTTGCTGGTATCTGAAAATAATAGAATAGATTACTTGGAAATTTGATTTAAGCATTAACTTTTAACTTTACATTAACTAATTTTTTTAATTATCTATTATAATTATTAGCTTTAAATATTAAGTTATTCTAGTTCAAAGATATCAGAGTATTTATCTTAAGATTTAAAATATAATATTAATGATAATAGTTGTAGAACTAAATTTAAGTAAATAATAGCCTTATGTGTATTTTCTTAATCATATCTTTAAAATTCTTATGATAATCGAAAGGTTGTTTATTATGTACTTGTTTAGTTAAAATTTTATTCTTAAATATTAAAGTTGCAACACAAAGTAGAATATTTAAATTAGAATCTCGTATTCATATATTATATAATAGTAGCTTTCAAATGTTAATTATCATTTCTCTTTGTTTATTAGATTTAATTTAGTAAATTAATTTTTATATTTGGACATCTCAATTAATAAAAGCCACTATCTGTTTATCTTTTTTTAATATTAGAAGGATTTTTCTACGTTAAAAGCTAATTAATTAGCACTGCATATTATTAAAGCTTAACTTTTATTAAAAGATTACCCTATTTATGTAAAATATGATAAATTATACTATCAATTATATAATTAAAATAACTCTAATCCTAACTTAAATAAAACTATATAAATTTAGACAATTGTATAAGATATTTATCGATATCAATTATAGCTATAGTCATAGAAATATATCCATTTAGTTAATTAATGCTTTTATAATAGAGGGATAATTATACTATTTAAATATAAGAACTAGTTATTGCTGTTAAAGTAATTAAAATTTAGTTATATGAACTTTAATACGTATATTATCAACTAAAATCTAGGTCCATTCTGATATCGGTAGTAAATGTTTTGAACAGTTAATTTTCTATCTAGTAAATAAACATAGAATAGTAATCTGTGCTACTCTTTCCTCATAGATAAATTTTATTTCCATACTTTATTGGGATACTCTTTCAAAAAAAGTCAGAAACTTCTATTACTTTATATTATTTTCCCATATATTAATCAAAAACTATAATTACTTATTTGCTCTTTAAACTTCCAAACATAATAAATGGATTTGGATTAACACAGAAGTTTATTAGATTATCTGGAGTTAAAAAACTATGCATCATTCAGATGTCATTCTTAGGATTATATATTTCGCATGAGTTTAAATAATCATTATATGATTTCTATCCTCCAAATACCCAGATTTTATTAAAATACACATAGCCTTAGCAATAACTTCTCTCTATATTTAAATCTGCTATTTTTATACTTTTCATATTATTGCTAGTTTCGAAACATTCAACTGACTTTAGATGTTTAACTTCTTCTAAACCTCCTATAACATAAACTTTGTTCTAAAGTCCGATTAAAAGTCAACCGTCTAATCTTGTAGTTTATAATTCTGCTTCATTTTTCATGCTTCCGTTTAGAGTTATTTAGCATATTCATTTAGATTCCTTAAAAAATCCAAATTACTCTCTTATGAACCATATAGAATTATTAAATATAATAGATTTAGTTTCATCGAAAGGATTAGCAATCTGAATTTCTTATTGCCAAAAAGTGGAATTCACTGGATTTAAGATTAAAAACTATTTTGATCTAACTTTTTGAAGTGAAAGCAAAGAAGGATTACATAGATTTACACATATTTCATATTTTCCCACTAAAATTGGTATTTTTCTGAACAATTACTAAAGAGGATTTCCATTTTAGTTAGCAAAGAGCTTGCTCCTTAAAGATAAAATTCGGACTAAGTATTTTTATTGTGAATATTATAATGGATTTACTAGGAACAAAGGATTCTCACTCCAAACTTATTGATTTTATTGCTAATCTTAATTTAAAGAATTCATTATTAAAATTTAAAGCAAAGCTAATTGACTATGCGTTAATAATGATAGGACTTATTATAATATATTTAGTAATCTTAAAATTATTTAAGAAAATAAGAAGTTTTATAATTAGAACGTTTGCTTAGAAAATTCATATAAGTTATCTTAAACTTACTCTATAAATATTCGTTTCCATTATTAATTTAAAATTTAGCATTGAAAGTGAGAAGATTAAGCTGATATGATATAGGTAAAGCTAAATAAAAGTTAAATTTTAATCTAATTTTTTTACTCTTTTAAATTTTAAATCTTTTTGCGATATTAAAATCAGATTAAATAATGTCTGAAAAGCCTGAAATAAGATATTAAACAATTATAGCTATTAATTTATTCTAATTCTGGCTATGATATTATTTTAACTCATAGTAATTTAAATTAGCTCATCAGATATACTAGAAAATATAAAGATTTTAATTAATAATCCTTTATTAGTTCATTATAATTAATTACTTTACAAATATACTTTTTAATATTTATAAAAGATAGCTATGATATAATCTTTTAGGATTTATCATTTCATAATTGTTTGCTACTTTTTTCTAGTTACAATATAAAATTCTTTTAGTTTGGATTGAACTATTAATTCTTACCAAATTAGCAATAATTTATGTAATATATTTAATTAAGATTGAACTTAGCTTTTATAGAGATTCATTTTAGTGATTGAATATATATTTCGATAGTGAAAAAAATAGTAATAAATATTAAAGGTAAAGTAAATAAAAGATAATATAAAATTTAAAGAATCATTGATTTTATATTTGAATACAAGCTAAATAAATAATACCAAAATATAAGGCTTTCTTAAATGAACTTACTTTCCTCTTAGAATACTTATTATTTGGTAGTATACTATCTCTATATTATTAACTTTTCCTTATTTGATTTGGCAATAAAGTATTTTATCATTAATTATTTTGCTTGACTTAAGCTACTTATTCAACTTATATCTGAACTGACATAATTTGAAGTTATATTGTTTCAGCACCATATAAAACAATTAAAATAGAGAAATATGATTTATCTTCTATATTAATAGCTTCTTTTTTAAATACTTATTTCAAATATTTTAGTATGTAGAAGAAACTAGGCTAAATCTTTTTAAATATTAAAAGAATGATTAAAATTAAAAAAAACATATACCTAAATTAATATTAGCACATTCATATAATTAAGCTAATATTATTCTATAATAAGTCCTATTTTTTTATTTATAAATATTAAAAAACTAAGCCTATTACTAAAAAATATCTTAGGTTGTAATATAACTTTAATAATTAAGAATTATGATAATGTAGAATTACTAAACTAATTAGTATTATATGAAGCTGTAAATGGTTATATTTAATAGATATATGCATTGCTATAATAAGCAGTTTTAGTTTAAAATCCTATATCTGCAATAATATACTATAAAGCTATATAAGAAAATTCATATGAATATTGTCACTTTATATTTCTTTAACCCATAGCATGAAATAAAAATTACTATTATATCTCTATTAATTTATAAAAGTATAATAGTTACATATTTTACTAAAATACTTTTAAAATCTACTGGATTATGTTCATTATATTGCTTACATCTTAGTTTAAAATTTATTCTATTATATTTTAAGGAAAATATTCTAAAATAGCTATAATCAAAAAATAATGGCTCTTATGTCCCAAATAAGATTTATTGTTTTTAAGAATAGGAATTACTAAAATAATCTAAGTACATAATTGTAAAAGAATGATAATGACTGATTTTAATGTCTCATGCTTTTATTTTAGCTATTGTACTGTAAAATAGATAATCTTTATTTATTCAGTAATATTCAATAAAATAAAAAAGTTAGAGAATCTTTATTTAATTAAGCTCCTCTTACTTCATTTGATACTACAAAAGAGAGATAATGAAAGAAAAAGTTCTTGACAATAAGTATTAATTAAGAAGTTTAGATATTATGGTGGCTGAAGATGATAGAAGTATGAATTGCTTTTATATAGTTTATATTAAATCTTTATATATTAATACTTTTAAGCATCTATTTATCGTTAAATGTGAAATCTGGAACTGAGCGTATATATTGAGTACCTTTCTTCTAACCTATTAATTCTAATAGATGAAAATTTAATATAATTATGATTAAAGTAATAATATGCTTAATTAACAAGGAAAATAAATATTTAATGAGTCCTAAAATTATCAAATTAATTAAATCATTAAAATAATTAATTTTACTAAGAAGCTAAAGCATAAAAGTTTGAGCTTTCTATAGAGTAAGGCTAATTGATGTACAAAGATATTATAAATGCAAAATTAGAGAATAAAAATGTTAAATGTAATTTTTAAAAAATTGCAATTATATTTTATTCTAAGCAATGTGGTAGTAAATAAAATGAATGTATTCTATAATTAAGCTTCTTTTTGAATTAAAGAGGAAAATAGTTAAAATTAAAATTTACATTAATTAATTGTATCTTAACTGTTGCTTTATATCAGTTAAACATAAATATTTTGCTTCACATTTTAAATTGTTTAATTAAATTAGAATATATTTTGACTGCATTTTTTAAATAATAATAATATGGAAGTCAAGGCAAAAAGGAATCGATTATAGGTGAAATGGACGGAAGAGGAAGATGAAGTTCTTTCAGAAATAATGCAGTAATTTCCTGTTATTAAATGGAACAAAGCTGCCAAGAGAATTAACTAGAGGTATCATGACTCTCGTAAGGTTAGGGATAGCAAGCAATGCAGATAACGCTGGACTGAAAAGCTGCTACCTATTAAGGAATTAAATTGGTAGAACAATGATTTGGAAGAGTTTAATTAAATTTTCAACGATCAACCTCACTTGAAAGGACATGAGCTTTGGAAAATGTTAGAATAAAAATTTGCAAAGTATAATATTGAAGCTCTGAAATTACTTTGGAAGAGAAAAACAGAAATTTTCAAAACAAAAAATAACCATACTAATTAGTCATAAAAGCAAGAAAATTAAATTTGCTAGAAATTCCGAAAAATAGATAGACAATCACAGGGAACTTTGGATAGTGCTATGAATACCCTTATTGTATAGTTAGGAGAACATTGAAAAAGACTAAATAGATAATAATTTTTTTATATGATTTATACTTGATTAAACTTTATGCTAAATACTAAAATTTAAAATTTCTAAATTATAGCTTTGTAATTGTATCCATTGCATTTTTAAATTAAAAAAAGGCTTTTTTGTTTTATTTGATCTACTTTACTTGGCTAAATTAATTAATTTATAATAAAAATTTTAACCTAATTGTTCTATTATGCATCAAAGTGCAAAAAAATGTAATAAAATAAAAAATTTATTAGTTAATCATTTTTTAATTTATGAGCGATCAAAATTTCAAAAATATTTAACTTTTAATGTTTTTAAGCTTTATGCTGAAAATATCTATAAAAAAAATTTTAAAAGAAGATTAGCGTGATTTATATTACTTTTCATTAAAATAAGCAATACAATAAATTAGAAAAATATATTTGTAGTAATATAAGAATGTCTACTTAGAATTATCCTAAAACTTTAACTTATTTAATTATTACTAGACTTAAATCATTATGTGATTCAAAAAAGGAGAACACATCAGATTTAAATATTTTAATTTTTCAATTCTGATTTCTTGTCGATCAATAGACATTCTTATGATTATACATCAATTTTAGTTTGAAGAAGGATAATATAATGTTTAACTATTTTTATATGAATTCTCTTTTATATCTGAAAACTCTGAAATCATAATAATAAGCCAAATTATTCTTAATTAAATATCTAATTTTGCTTATAATTTTTCTTAACCTATGATTATATAAATTACATTACAAAAAATATTAATTTACATGAAGTTAATTTTTGAAATTTTTTTTGTGGATTTTTTAAACACTAAAAAGGATTAAAAAATAATGCGATAGAGAGATAAATTATTAAATAAAGTTATTAATTTTATTTCTTAGCTGCTATAAATTTGTCTAGTTGCCTTTTAATTCATCTCACACTGAAATATTTTATAATACTCATTTTTAGTTTTGATTCTTTAATTAGAATAAAATGTAATTAATATTTACTACTGTTCTTTGTTATAGAGGATTAATAGTTTTCAGGAATCATATTAAAGCCTTTATTTATAAAATTTAATTTATTTATATAAATAAAAATAGCAAAGGCTGCTAATCACTAAGATATGCACAATATTTTTCGATAATGAACAACTAAAATGGTTATTATTGATAATAATTATCTAATAAATGAGTGAAAGCAATATCTCATCTATAAATATGGTTAGCTAAATATAATTATCAAAAATAGGATATAATTTATTTAGCTTTATCATCACTATTATAAATACAACTAACGAAATAGCTCAAGCTATCTTTTTTGCTATGCTATTTCTTAATTTTAATCCATAATGTATGTTGTCTAATTAAAGAATGCAATAAAACATAAACAATTATAACTTAAATATTAGTTATAATTAGTTCAAAGAGAAATTTACATTAATAGTCTCAAGATATGTAAATAATTAAAAAATTAATTGAAAAGTTAAAGTAGAAACATATTAAAATAAATTTAGCACAGGCTTAAATAAGCTATTTTTATCTAAAGATAACTATTAAGATATAAGAAAAAGCATAAATTGCTATAAAAAACTAGCATAAAATATACAATAAAGTGAAGATTAAATTTGGTTTTATATTTAAGATGATATTAATTCTTTATTCTTAATGAATAGCGATAATAATAGAGTTTTAAATGATTTATACTAAAAATAATTATTAATTAGGCTAAAATGTATCTAGATATTTAATTTTATTTAATAAAGATAGCAGATTGTTTAAATAAATAAACTTTATTAAATGTTTTTATATTAGAATATCAATACATTTCTCACATTAAATGAAAGAAGACACAGTATTTTTAGCAAGTTTATATTTATAAAGAATAAGTATTTAATAATAATAGCTAAGCAAAATAAAATATTAGGAGTTAGTACTCATGTAAATTATTTTAAATTATTAATAAATGTAGAATTTTATAGCAAGTGAACAATATAAATTTATAATATTTACATTTATTTGAGAATGTTTTTTTATTAATTTCAGTAGTTTTTACAAATAAAACTTATATTTAAATTTACATTTTTTTGATTTATCTAATTTTTATAATTACACTATTTTTCTCCTTTTTTAAGAATAAAAATAAAACTTTTTAATAAATAGCTTGCATTCCCATCTAATATTAAGATAATTTTTATGATTTCCATGATAAAACAAATAATTATCAGTTATGAATTTTCTTAATATGATGTTTAGTTAAAAGCGTAAATAAAATAAAATAATATAAAATTAATATCTAAAGTGAATTTATCATGCCTCTAACATGGTTTTATTTAATGCTATATCCTACATAATAAATATAGATGAATTTTAAATAATTTATAAATTTTAGATATTTTAAAAGTTTAAAGCATATAATATTTTTTATATTTTATTAAAGAAACAAGTATCTACAAGAATTGTTCGTGTATAAATAATTAAATATTTAAGACTAGCAGAAGTAGTCATTTTCCTCAAAGCTACATTATTAAATCTTTCTCAACATTTAAAAGGAAATAAGAAATTATCTGTTTAAAATAATTTTTTATTTGCAATATATTTAAGCTATTTCCATAAAAATAAAATAACTTTATCTCAAATAGATTAGAATAAGTTGAATATCTTAAAACTATTTATTTAGTTATCCTTTCTCAATAGAGATAAATTAATTTAACAATTACATTACTATTATAGCTAAAAATCTAGTAAAATTTGAAATATTTTAATTTTCTTTTGCTCTAATTTTAGATTGTTTGCTATTTAAGAAAATATTTTAGCTAGTTAATAATACTTATGAAAAATATATACAGAAGTATTAGAAATAATTATAAAAGCTTATTATATAAATTTATATTAAATTTATAATAAACAGTTATAACTAAAAAGAACAAAAATCAAAATAATTAAGCATTCGTTTACTTTTAGTGCTACTAAATTCTAAAAAAAGAAAGAAAAATAATAAACAAAAACTTGATTTGAAGCAATTAGATTTAAATATTAAAGCTAGCAAGGATATATAAGATTTTAAATAACTTAATTAAAAACTAATTTATTCCTTTTATTTTTTTTATTAGAAGCTTATGCTTAAAATAATAATTAATATTAAATTGAAAAATCAAGGTATCTATACCTCAGCAAAATTATTTAAATAACAGAAAAAAATAACTAAAAAATAACTAATTAAATGCCTTTTAACTATAAATTTAGCCAGATACTTTATATTAATTAACAATGATTACAAAACTAAATTTAATATGAATAGTTTAATTTATAGAAAGACAATTTAAAGATATTAATTTAATTATTTTTATTTTTAGTGAATTATTAATAAAATTTTAGTTAGATGCAATTTGTATAGTATAATAAGAAAATATTTATACTTGGAGAGGTCTATTATATTACAGAAAATAATGAGCACTTTAATAATTTATTAGATGAAACTAAATTATGAGATTCATCTATTTTTATAGTTCTTATATGAATTGAAAATAATTAAAGACTAAATACTGAAAGTTAATTTCTTTTAAATCATCTACATAACTAATACTTCGATTACTATTAATTCAATTTTTAAAAGAAAAAACTTACTTTATCTAACTTAAAAATAGTTGATTGGATATTGTAGAAAAGAAGTGGAATATATAAATCATATACTAAATATTTTAAATACAAAAATTTATTAAATTATTATCTTAAACTTAGCAATTAATTATTTATTAATTTGGATCACTTTTAATTTAACTCTTTCACTTCACAATATTTTCATAACTTCAATAAAGAAACAATTATAAATAATTTTAAAAATAAAGGAACTAAAACTAAAGACTGAATTAAGAAGAAGCAAAACGTTAAAAAATATTAAAATTATTTATTTTTATAGATTTAATAAACAAGCTGAATATGAAATTATTTTGATTGGCATTAATATAGATTATGAACATTTTAATTTATATATAAAAAATATTAAATTAAAAGTGCTAAATTATCTTAAATCACTAAAAATATTTGGCTAATACTCTAATTTTTAAAACCCCAACTAAATAAAATAATTATAGACATGTATTTTAAATTTCTAATTTAAAGGAGATATTATTTTAATAGGATTAATAAGAATATTAGTTAACTTTATATATTGTTCTTAATTTTTAAGTTTTATACAATACTTTTTTCCGAAATTATTTATTGATATTAATAAATTAAGTGACTAGCACATTTATTTATTTAATACCTGTTTCATAAGGCTAGTATGAAATTTAGAATAAAATAAAGCTAGAAGTAAGACCAAAGATTGATTGATATTTAAAGATAGTTAGTAAATTATATTATTCCTTTACTTATTTTATTATTTTATCATTGCAAATATTTAGATTTATCAGTTCTCTTATTTTACTATCTCAACTAAACAAAGCTAATTAGTTATGATAATTATATATTCAGAATTAAATAGTAGAGCAATAACCATATCTATATTAAAATAGATTATTACTAGTTTAAATATAAGCAATCATTAAAATTGGTTAAGCACTTAAACAAACTATAAAGTTTACTAAAGGAATTAAGATAGGGAAAATTTACTTAATATTAGAATAGCTTAAAAATTAAATTTATAAAATAAATAACTTATATTATATCAAGTTAAGTCTCTAATCTTTACTTTACTCAATTCCTTTACTTTTTATTTATTTAAAAAGGTCTAATTCCGTAATTTTTTCCATTTTGATTCTTTAGGAAATCAGCTAGTCAAGGTTTATAAATAGGAGATAAGACAAAAACAAAAGATTTTTGAAAATTTTTAATTTTTAATTTTTAATAGTCTTGAGCCATTGAATTGCAATCTAAAAAACTAAATAATTTGATAAACTAAATTTAAAAATTTAAATAGAAGGCAATTCAATAATTAATCCTTAATAAAGTTGAAATAAATTTTATTATTATGATTGTTAAATAATTAAAAAGAAAGAAGTTCCTTTATCAATAATAAAATAAAGACGATTATATCTTTCTTCATAAATTACTCTTTAGTATATATATAAGCCATAAGTCACTTTTTTTATTTAGTGAAAAATAAAAGGGCATAGAAAACTGGAGTCTTCCATTAGAAAGTTTAATTTGTTATTTAATATCTTAACTATCTTTTAAGCAAAATACATAAACTAAGAAGAATATTTTATTGATAATAGCATAATTAATTCTTAAGATGTATTAGTTATAACTTTAGAAGCTTCTAAAATTACTTATCTATAAAGAAATCAAATATCTATAAATTAACTTTTATTTATTTGCTATAAAGAAATTTCACTTACTTAATTTAGCATAAAAGGCTAATATAAGAGAAATATTTAAGCAGATAAAGGTTTATTATTAATATACTTTATTATAATATAAGAAAATAAGTTAAGTTAATATTAAAATTAGAAGATAGTATTCTATAGGAGTAATTATATTATTACTAAAATAATTATTTTATTTAAAATTAACTATCTCAAAATCTAAGCAAGATATAACTCACTAAGGTATTATTGTTAGCAAACTATATTTATATAATTTCATTAATATTGCTATTATTAACTATAAATATATCGATAGGCTCTATATCATCATTTTAATAATCAAACTAAAGTATGCTAAGTTCTTTGTGCTGGTCTATTAAATAGTCAATTATTATAATAAATATAATTAAAATATTTAAAACTGAATGTATTGCTGAAATAATTCTTCATAGGTTGCTTTTATTGCTATATTTTGAGTTATTCATTTATAGCTATTTAAGTTTTTTAACTTCTTTTAATGCTCTTAAAATTATTTCTGTATAATAAAGAAAATTACTTAAAAAGAAATATTAAATAATTGCATATTTTAAGTGTTCTCATCATTAAGCAGACAGAATAAATTTAATGCTTATGGTATTAAGAAATCTAATTCCTATTTTATCTTAAACAGTTTAAAATTTGATAGTAGAAGTAATCTCATTATAGTAATTTTAATTTAATTAAGGCATTAATATTTAAAATATCAATATCAAAATGCTTTATAAGCTTATGCTATATAAACAAATAATAAACTTATGCATTTAACTTTTTTGCATTAATAAGCAAGGGAATTTAAATTTAGATTTAAAGACGGTAAGAGAGAAAGTAATTTATATAAAGCTAATTGTATTAATAAAAGCAAATTTTAACTAAACTATTATATCGTATCATATCAGAAGATGAGAAATAGAATTTAAACTGTACCATACTAGCAAAAGTTATAATAATTTATATTAAATGAATTATAAGCTATAAGCTAGTAAATAAATAGCTACTTATTCTAATAGAGATAATTTAATTTAGGCAATTGATAGATAAAAAGGAGAAGTTATTTAATTTAAAGACCAATCAAAAAACTTTAATTACATATTAAAAAGGCTAAGCTTATAGAGTGTGTAGCATCTAAATTGAACTTCATATATAATAACTAGAAAATTAAAGTTAATTGCTCATTATAATGAATTAATAAGATAAAGGAATTTAATCTTAAAAGCATAGGTAACTTAAAGCTTATAATATAGCCTTTTAAGCATATCTATTTTTACTTACTTGCTTCTTTTATTTTCATCAGTACAAATATTAAAAAGCTTAATTAAGTAATTAATTAATTTATAAAGATTTAATCCTAATATATTAAAGCAGATTTATAAGTAGAGCTATTAAAAATATAAAGTGCTAGCTGCTTATTATATAAATTAATTAGTTGGCTAATTTATTATTATATTGATAATCTGATGAATAAGTATTATTTTAATGTAGTAAATAAAATTAGATAAATTGATGATTTTTATATAAGCAGAGGCTATGAAATGCTATGAAATAAATTAATAAGCTTAATTGAATTGGCTTTTTAAGAATTTTTAAAGAGGTAAGTAAAACAAGTCTAATTATATGCTTTTGAATGCATTAAATTAATTAAATTATAAAAATGGTGGATTTGCTTGAGCCTTATCCTATTGAAAGATATGGAATTGATTTAGAGTCATTTCCTCCAGAAAAATAAGAAAAGATTAAGTAATACGCTGCAATTGATTAAGCAAATTTAAACGAAGTTATTGAAGCTCTTAAAGCAACAGATTGGACACTAACTGAAGAGAAAGAAGGAGTTCGTGGATTTACAAGGCCAAGTGCTTCAGGATTTAAATGAATTAAAGGAGAAGGACTTATTCCAAATAAAACTCCAACAGAAGTTCGTTAATATTCTGTCATATCCAGCTATAGACCTGATTGAGATGAAATGATTAAAGAAGCTAAGTTCGCTGAAATGTTTTCTGAAGATATGACAATAAATCACAATATTGCTAAAATGCCTTCATTTATATCAGATAGAGATTTTGTTTTTGTTGGATGCACAAGAAGACTTTCAAATGGTACTTTACTAATACTTGCTAAATCTATTACAGAACATGAAAACGTTCCAGTAAATGGCAAAATAGTAAGAGGAAGTGTAGATAATGGATGTATAATTTTAGAGCCAAAATAAGAAGGAACTTTTTGTTCCTACATAACAAATGTGGATCCTAAAGGAAGTATTCCAGTTTATGCTGTAAATTTAGCTTCTGTAAAGTAAGCTTTCAATGTTTTGAGAATTCGCTAACGGATTAATGAAGTTCTAAAGGCTTAATGAATAGAAGACGAAAATGTTTTTTCTTATATTAAACTAACGAAAAATGGATCAGATATTAAAAGCTAGATAGCCTCCCTCTTTGGAATAAAATATTAATTTTAAGAATTAGACATAAAAGTAACTCAATTATTCGATCAGCATAGAAAAAGTCTTGAAAACAAAGAATAAGATATTGTAAGCAAAAAAGAAAATTACCCTTATATTGTTTTCTAAATGGAGTCTAGCTTTTTATGGATGAAAATAGAAATAAATTCTTTGAAATAAGATTTTAATATACAAGCAACTGTAAAAGTTGATGCTAGGTAAGGCTTTTATATTTAGAAATACTGTTTAAGTATTTAAAGAAATTTCTGCTCAATTACTATTTAAAGCTAAGAATAGTCAATCTCATATTTCTAAATTAGAAGTATATAAAAATTAGAAAGAAGCTATAAGTTTAACTGACTAATTAAGAGATCATTTTTCATTAAAGCAACATTAAGTATAAATAACTCTTGATTTAGAGTAGAATAATGAGACAAATACTGTCGAGCCATTAAGTAATTTACAGATAAGAAATTTTAAATTTAACTAAAAAAATATTAATTAGATGGAAAAAAAAAGCATTCCTATAAATTAAGATATAGAAGAAGTTAAATAGCCAGCTAATATATAGGAAGAAATATAAAAAAATGAAACTTAAAAATAAGAACTACCACCTCCTTCTAGTAACTAGGGAGGAATTAAAATCCAGGCTACTATGAATAATACATAAACTTATGAAGTTAAGATTGACTAGAAAAAAGAAAATCTTGAAAAAAAGTAGATTATTAAGAATAGTTCTTAAGAAGAGTAAAAAAGCTAAAAGAAGCAAAACTTAGATAAAAAGCATGACTAAGATAATGTTTTAACTAAATCAGAATAGAAAATTGAAATAAAATAGTAAACTTGCTTTTCAAGAAATCATGAAGGTGATGCTACTAATTCGTCATGTAAATGCCTAGTTTTTTGATCTCGAATACTAGATTTTTTTATTAAAATTATTTTATGATAAAACATGATAAATATACCATTTTTACATTCATTAATACCAGAAGGATATACCTTTTGATTATTTGCTTATAATCATACAGAGATGTAAAAAATCAGAAGATTTCGCTTTAATTCTTTAATTAACTTAATTTTTTTATAAGAAACATTTATCCATATTAAGTGGATTGAAGAAAAGTCTCATTGTAGCTTAATAAGCTCTTATATTCTAGCAGAATTCTCTATATCATAATATTTTAATTTCATTCAAATGTGTCTAAAAATTCTTCCAGTACTAAATTTTAAGATTGGTAGGCTTAAGTTAATACCTTAAAATAAAAAGCTCTTGATGTTTTCTTATCTTATAAATAATTATATATATTCACTTTTAATAGTAAGCTAGAAAATTATTTTTAGCTTTTATTTAGCCTAAAATAGTAAAGTTGTAAATAAAAGCTTTGCTAAATTATATCAATCATGCATAAGCAGTATTTCTTAAACTGACTAGCTATTATATTATATTATTCCTCTTTTATATTCGTTAGATTTGAGTTTATTCCTTAATTATAGAAATAATAACAGAAAATATAGCTAAATATATAGAAAGCAATTTCATTGTAAATAAGAGATAAATAAGAAAAAGAGCTTTGATTATTAATTTAAATGGCATCACTTGGGACTATTATATAGAATACTTGTCTTAATCTCAGATAAATTCTTTAAGATAGACTTCAATAGTTATAGACAACTGTACTTACCTCTTACTTTTCTGATGCGAGAAAAATGCTTAAAAAGCTAAAGTCTATAATAAAATGAATCCGTAGATACGGTAGAGATTGGAGAGATGCTATGATTTTGAAAAGAGAAATGCAGAGTCACAGATAAAGCTTGGAAGACCCAGCTAAGTGGATAATGTAAATTAGTGATTAAACTTACAACCTACGTATTCCTTTCTGAAACTTTAGGCCTTGTATTTTGAGGGAAAACATTATAGCACCAACAATTTTAGTAAATGAAGTATCAATAATAGAGAAAAACATACCTCTAACAAAAAAGGTTTTGATAGAGGAACTATGAAGCAACAAGTCTCTATTGAAAAATTTCAAATTAAAGTTCAAGTATTTAAAGAACTACGAAGTTATGGAAATTAGAAATGAAAACATCTTTCTACAGATTAGAATTATTTAGAATAATCTTGTCTTTTGAAAGCTCAAAATTTCAATCGAAGACAAGTTTGAAGTTCCAGAAAGGCAAGTTGAAAAATTAATGGCTTATGTTTTAGCAAAACAATAAAAGATTTCTGACATTCTTTAGATATTAAAAGACTTTGTAGTGAAATGGAAATTTAATATCGTAAAGAATTAAGCTAAAGCTCAAAATTACAAAGTCTCTCATGAAGAAAAATCTAATATTTATAAATTTTTAATGCTTTACAAGGAAAATAATTGGTTTTCTATTTATGAGTAAGGGGATAACCTAATGCTTTAACTGGAAACCTTTTAGGAATTTCCTTTTCCCAATCAACAGCCTTAAGTTATCACTGATATTGACATTCGAAAAATAGAAGAATAAATGGCAAAATGCATTAAATATAAAATCATCGAGTAGTTTCAATAAGAAAATCAATCTCTTAAGTTAAAATTAGTTCATGACCCAGATGCTTAGTTAAAATAAAAGGATGGAAGTATTTATTATGTAGATTACTATACAGGAAAGATAGTTAAATAAGCAAGCCCTAGCTTTCATTTCAATTAGAAATTTAACTAAAATGCTTTCAACCATATTAAATAAAAAAAGCCAGTTATAGATAAAAATGCTAACTCTGAAGATATTTAAACATTCAAAAATATTCTGCGTTCAGAATTTCATAATTCGGCTGAATAAACTATTATGTAACTTTCTAATGATATTTAAAAGGAAGCTAATTCCATTAACTTTTAGTTGAAGTGAAATAAAATCTAAATTGCAATTGATTAAAAATGTGAAATTATTGCAAACAATAAAGAATACCAAATCAAAATTCCATGGAATAAAAAGCATGATCTCTACATGGAAGGAGTTTAGTAAGAAAAACTATCTTAGAAATAAGAAAAGTTTGATTTTCTCTACGATAATAACTTATTAATCATAAATTTAAAGTTTTAATAACCACCAAAGTAAGAAAATTAATAAAATACAAAACTAACATAGTAATAATAGCCTTCTAACATCATATTCCAAAATACTTTCGACTTAATCAAAGTGGCTCTATTAAAGTATATTTACTTTACCTAGCTTAACATTGAAATTTAAAAAGTATTGGGAAAGAAAAATTTTATTCATTTAATTTAAATAAAAGAAATGACAAGCTTTTCATCAAAATTAACATTTTAGAAACTAAATGACGATGATAGTTCATTTAATTTAGATCTAGCATTCTCCTTGGTTTTTGATAAAAATGCTAAGTAAATTTGTAACGAAGTAAAGATTAAATGCCATAGTCAACCATAAATTAAGAGCTGCTAGCTTTTTCAAAATGCAGCAAGTTATGGAATTCTAGACGTTGATAATTTAATTTAATAGCTTGATTAATCTTATGAAACATTAGTCAAATTAGAGGAAACCTTCCAAAAGAAAGAAAATTTATGAAATTTCTCAATTTAATACACTTCCTATAACATGTTAAGAGTTTATTACTCAATTTTTAGCTTAGAGCTTAAAATAACTTGGAAGAAAATTTGAGTGAGAGATTTATGAAAGTTGATACTTGATTGAAATACAAGAATCAAAAGTTAAAAAATCGATATAAATTGAAGCAATTACAAATATTTAACATAAATAAAAGAAATTTAAGGGATTTACTAAGAAATCTAGGAAAATTAAGTCTAATTTTGAAATGAAAAAGGAATTTAAATAGATAGCCAAAATAATTCATAAAAGAATCCATAGCTAATAATTATAAACCTTTGCAACTTTAATTATCTTGACGAAATGTTTTTTAAAATTCTTAGATATATCTAGAGCTTTAGTGTTTATTAATAGACTCATTCATACATAGAGTAAAAGCTAAAAATTTTGAATAACTAGTAGAACATAGATCCTAGGGTATAGAAAAATTATTTTGAGCCTTTGTAGAATTAAAACATAGGAATAATTTTCAAGCCTGATAGGTAATGATGCAAATTTAACTTAAAAATTTTTATTTTAAACCAAGAATTATGCTTCGAACTTCTTAATCCTGAAAAATAGATGTAAGAAGATATCATCATTTATTAAAAGTTAATTGATTACTGAAATAAACATTTTAAAAGCAAAATAATATTCAAAGAATCCAAAGTAATCAATGGATTCCTCAGCTTGTTCCTAACACCTAAAATAATTCTCAATGATGCTATTTATTTCCTAGATCCTTCTTAGTTTGGAAGCAATGAATTGTTATTTATAGAATATGAACTTGAAATCTAAAATAAAGGGATTTAAGGTTCCAATTTTTTTATAATTCAATATAGTAAAGAAAAACCTAATCAAGATATTTAAAAACTTAGCTTATAAGCCTATTACAGACTAAATACCTAATAGAATTTACAAAGTATTTACTAATATTAGTTGCATTTTAAGACTCCAGAAATTTATAAGACTGTGTTAAATTAAATTTAAAGATAGCCTCATTAGATGTTATGAAGCCTCAGCTTCATGCAAATATTCAAATTCGAATAATCTTATTAAGCTTAATAAAAAATGAAGGAAAAAAATCAAATTGCTCAAAGCTAATAAGGCTTAAATTAAAACATAATAATATAAAACAACTAGCATTAAATGGCGCATAACAATATTCGTGTATAAAATTTCTAGCCATAACACCCTAGAGATCCGCAAAACTATATTTACAACAACTCACTAAACCCTAACCCACATCATAATACTTTTTAGAATAATTATCTAAAAAGAAACTGAAGATAGACTTTTAACATTATTAATCTAAAATTAAAATAATAATTATGCTTTCATCAATGTCTTTATAATAAATGCTTATAATTATATTGGATATATAAATATCAAAACGAAAGTTAAATCATTCTAAACTAGATATTAAAAACTTATTT